>CM014100.1:24556155-24893655 GCA_004119915.2 Collichthys lucidus
AGTGTTAGCTGTTGCTGGAGTTCAAAGTGTTGAGCTCTTCAGTGAAAAATACCAGAATTTTTATGAAAGTAGCCGACAGGTTTAAACAGATTTGTTCAGCCGCGTGTGATGCTCCGAGGAATCCAAGTTTAGGAGCAGTAAACAGTGTTGGGTGGAGGCGAGGACAGCGCTGAATATGCTTCCGCTGATTTAAAAAGAAAGGAGAAGGAGATAAGGAAAGAAAGCAGGACGGAGTTTGTAGCTCTAATCACAAGAAAATGTTAAATCTATGGAAGATTTGGCCTGCAAAGGGTGGATTAACAATCCAATTATCATTTGGATTTTTTGAAATATTGATTTTTCACCCGTTGTTTTTAATAACGCCATTTCTCTTCTTGCGAAATAATGTTTAGCTACTGTGAAAATGTGCGTTAGAGAATGGCTAAAACTCAAACAGAGTGAATAACACACAAAACACCAGAATTAGTCACAAGAAGAGTATAGGCCTGCACACCCGCATGCATATTTGCCATTGCACATGAGCATGAAAAGACGCACACAGACACAGACAAACACGTATGCACGCACACACACACACACACACACACACACACACACACACACACACACACACACAGCCTTTCTTTCATAGGAAACAAGAGCAGCTAACCTTTGACCTTTACCATTCAGCCTGTCTGGAAAATACCAAGCCTGGAATCGATCAACACTCCTCTTACCCAGACAGTCACCCCAACCACCCACCCACCCTTCCTATTCTCTCCACTCACCCTTGACCCACCCCCCAACCTCCTCCTAACACTCGTATGTACATTTGTATTCCCTCCCGAGTGCTTTTGCATGAGTCAGGCAGCGATTGGTCTATGTGTAAGCTTGTTTGGTTGACTGTTTTATTACCTGTAGTGACCAAATGTCTGTCATGTCCTGTGGCACTGTGTTTCAGCTGCAGCTGTATGTGGAGCTCTGGGTTAAAATGGGCCGAAGCCATCCTCTTCCTCCTCTTCACCTTGCTTCACCAAGGGTGGAGCTTAGCCCTCCACACCCACAGAGCTGAAGAGAGACAGGTGAAATGAAGATAACATTACTCGACTGGCTGGTGGCTGACACTCCTGTGCACTCAGTGTGTTTGGCTATCAGTGTTTCAGCTAACACAGCCTGATGAGAGCAAATAAATCAGAGGAAACAACAAAAAAAGAAAAGTGAAATACAGTGTTTCATTCGTTTGATCAACTGGTTGAAGGTAAAGGAAAAGAAGAAGACATTGGACAAACTTCTTTTTACATTTTTATTTTAAATAATAGTCTTGCTTATTAAGGTATTTTCTTACGTTTTCGACTGCTGTTTTCTGCCTCGCAAATACCTTCAAATGACTCGCTTTGTCTGATCAACTATCCAAAATCAATCATCTAATACCTAAAACATTAAAGAGATTCTTGTCTCAGGGTTCCCCCACCTGCCAACTCTCATCCTAACCCCCGTAACCTCTAACCTATAATCACGGGGTGTAAACAAAAAGTGACACAGTGGTAGTAGAACAAAAAAAAAAAATCCAACAGGCATTCGAAATCAGACGCTGAGAAAAACCAGAGGCCTCGATGCAGATATAAGAGTGAGCCTTCCCCGTGCTGCACAGTCTGCTTGCCGATGAATCCAGAGCAGCGCTGATAGTTTGACAGTTTGCTCTTCTCATTTTTGTTCCCAGTACTTATACGTGAGTTCAGAAATGGCCTAATTAAGGCAGCTTTGTTTTTAGTATATTTTTTTTCAAAAACGGTTTTAAATCTTAATAGAAAAATATATCATTTCATGTAATTAAAGGTCCTGTGTGTCAGTTATTTTTTACATTCCAGCTATATTCTGTAATAAGAGCCTCTAAATCTTTTAAGAGTTTTTGTAAAATCACCTGAATATATGAATCCCTATGTTTTTGTTACCTGTTATCTACGGACACTGCAGGTCCACTTCCATGGAGTCCACTATGTTTCTATGGAAGCCCAGAACAGACAAATTTAACAACATTTTTTGGCTCTAGATCAGGACTTTTTTTGTTAGTTTCATGGCCACCATAGTCTCTCCTCCATGCTAGGATTTGTAATGTGCAGCTACCCGGGAAGTTAAACTGAAAACTGTATTTCATTTTCATACACTACAAGGCAATATTCATCAAATGATGCACAAGACAAGTCCCTTTGCGATTTTACATTAAAAATAAAGCATTCATATTCACATTGAGCATTATTTGTGAGACCTTCCATTGTTGACCAATCTCTGCCTGACAAGAAGTATCCTTCACTCCACAAAGAAAGAATTATAACCAGCTGGTTTTAGTAGATTTGTTGTCTACTACATTACTGTTTAAACTGTGTGTGTGCACCGGCAGTGCTCTTGTCTCTTCTCATTTACCTTCCTCCTAAGTCGGCCCTGTCATGGCTGTCCACTCCTTGCGGCGCTGCTGGACAGCCTGTTTGTTAGCTCACTGTCAGCCTGAGTTTTTCAAGTCTTGGGGAACATTCAACGCTGTCGGTGAGTTTGTGACTCAGAGAAACCATCGAGTGTTGAGTGTACCCTTCCACTTGAGCTTACATCGGTTTTGGAAACACACCACCGTGTGTGCAAACATGCCATATACACACAGAATGCATTGCGTGTGATCCGTCGCATCTCTACAGGATTAAATATATAGGAGGACACTTTGGCTTGCCAAACACGGGTGTAACTAACAGCATTAACAATGCCACCAGCTCAAGGTTTGGCCTATTTGGCTCAGTTACTCTTTAATGTGAGCTCCACCCATGCTTGTCCTGCCTTGGGAAAAGCTTATTAAACCGAGCTATAGATTCTATAATTCCAAATTGACCTACACAGCTTCGTTATCATGTTTTAACAGGTCCACTTACTTAGCATTCCTTCCTCGTCTACATTCCCTTACTGGGAGAAACCCCCCGCATGGAATAGTCCTCTTACCAGTGCAGGTTTCCGGTTCACATTCATCGCTGTCGGTGGGTTGGTGACGCTGTCAACTCGCCGGTCGATGAATGCCAACCGTGTCCATGCATGGCCACGCTTCCTGAAGCATTGCCTTGATGATCTGTATCAGCAGGTGGGTTGTCTGTGAAATAATGGTGCTTCTTTTTGATAGGAAATGTGTTATCACTGGCATAAAGACATAAATAAAGACTTAAGAACAACATGTTGAAACTGTTGTGTGTGTTTTGTACCTGTACCTGTAAGGGAATTTTTTTTTGTGAGCCAGTTTAACATTACTATATCAAAACTACTGAAGACGGTAGTGTAGAAATATGAGTGAATCAGACCAGTGCTGTGTGATGGAAAAAAAAGTGACAAAAGGCTAAGTGTAGGAGGGAGAAGAAAAACAGAAAAACACATTAGAGGAACAAGAAGATTGGAAATGACATAAGACACCATGACTCCAAGCTGTGGACGTGTGTGTTTGTGAGTGTATTACCTCCAGGCTCTGTAACAAGAACAAGGTCACACGCTGCATGTAAAGACACCTTTTAACAACAAAGACACCGCAGACCTGGTTCAGAAACACAAGAGTAGGCAAGTGTAAGTAAGTGTAGTCCTGGGTCATTATAACACACACACACACACACAGCTGTTAAATCCAATAACACTGGGGAACAATTTCTGTTGAGTTGTATTTTTATGCTGATTCCAAAATTGCACTCAGTTTTCTTTCTAGCACGTCAAGTTTTTTCTCCACAGCTAATCCTCCAGATAAGCAAAATTCCACTGATTAGCTGTAGTCTGACTTGCCAGCTGATTACGACTGGACTCATCTATAGCTACGTGGCAACTTGTTTGTGCAGTCACATTGAGACAGTGCGGTGAGAGGTGTGTGCAGCTCCCAATAGGTCAGTACTATCAACATCTGCACACAGAGAGCTGGCATAGTAGAATGAAGAGGATTTGTGCTGGCTTTCCTCTTAACCTTGTAACCATGGGCATACTGTTCTAAGTCCTATTTGGTTTGATGCTGTTTTTGTAGTTTTCAAAGATCTTAGTGTTTGATCTACATAGGTATATATTTCCTTTGTTCCAGATCATGTCTGCTCCTGCTACTTCTCATCATAAACGCCTAAACAACCCTGACTCCTTTTGCTGTATTTGTGGTGGTTTCACCATTCCAAGTCAGAGAGCAAACATGAGTGCAGTCATGCCTGTTTCTTTCATATTCCATTGTATTTTAATATCTTTATAAAACAAGCACATATCTGCTCAGTACAGTATTTTTCATATTTCTTAAGAAAACAGGGATCCTATAGTTCAAAAACTTGACGTGATAGAGAAAAACTGAGATCAGTTTTGGATTCTGCACCCAAAAATTAGTTGAAAACAGCTGTCAGACCGAACTCAACAAAAAATGTGCCCCCCAGTGTAATCATTGTTAAATAACATTTTTACTTTATGTCATTCTCATATTCATATCTCATAAGTGTTTAACAACTGTACACATCACACATTTAAAAAGGGTTGCTCTGGTTCTTGTGTAGGGATTAGTTTGACAGTAGGTATTTAGTCCCAGAAATCAACTGACATTATGTCAGCAATGTCAACCTAAATGACAGAGGAACCGTCTAATGGTTCAAAATAATGTCATTTAGTTAACACTCAGTGGATATTAGGAACGATTTAACACAAACTTTACGACGTTTCTCTGGAAAGTTGCAGCTTTTAAGGACAGAGATGTGATTTAAGTATTTTAAGACTCAATCTAACACCCAAAGCAATAATGATTGTGATAATATTATTGTAATAATGATATATAATGAGTGATTTAAATGATATAAATAAATAAAGCTTTTAAAAAGCATTTAGACCTTCATGTAAGGATGTAAAATCTTCAGAGAACGTGCACACTTTCCTTTAGGTGTCAGTCCACTAAATAGATACATTCCTTATTACACTAATTGAATAATTAATTGATTATAAATGAATCATTATGAAACTAAAATATCTATTAAATCTTGGCTTGGTTCTGTGTCCATGTGGTACTATAATACACACGTCTGAGAGTGTAAAGCTTGCTCCTGACCCCTACAGGATAAAATGATTATTGCACTTCATAATATAAAAGCGTTGGATACATGAAGTGTATTATGGGGTTAAAAACGTCATGTTAAAGGTGACAGGATGAAAGGCCATGGGTATCAGTCCTTACCTTTAGTGTCCAGTATGCCCAAAGATATTGTATGGCAGGCTGCAGGCTGCGCCTGGGATATAGAATGGATTGTTTTAATATACTATTCAGTTGACTGAAGCTTATCTCTGATTATTTCACAACTGCAACAATTTTCAGACACTCAAACAATATCTTTCTCTTTATTGGCCTAGATACATTCTTTACCAAAACCTGATTGGCTCTTGCTCATGTCATGTGTCTCAAAACCAAAATTCTGATTTTTAAGACATGTTCACAGTCATAAAGCAATAACATAATGGTGTCTATACTTCAGTCCACAGAAGACAGAAGCTGGTTGATTCATGTCAGACCGAATTTAGACAAGTAGGGGAAAAGTCCCTTATTCAACTACATTGCCCAGGAATGATTCATCCTATATGTATTCATCATTTAAAGCACCATTTATCAATTCTTTAAAGCTGCTTCAATTATTTCATTCATTTATTTATTTGGGTTGCAGCAGTACACGCTGTTAAAACAGCTGTTGTAGTAACATGTTAGCCAACGTTTCCTGTTTACACATCCAGAGAGCAATATTATCATTTCTTTGCAGTCGTGTTTCTAGCCATCATTCACTATTCTCTCTCCTTTCAGCTTTGTTTTGGTTTCCACCAGCTCTGGAACAAAATATCTGGCACATTAACTTCTAAAGCTCCGCTGTGTTCAAAATGAGAGAGAAACCATAACAGTGAAGTTACAGTGCTGCGTAGATCTGGGGGGAAATTGATTCTGTGTGGGTTCGTGTAATCAACCGCTTTGATATCATTTTCTTCACTGCAAATCAAATTGTACCAGTGTTACTACATCCCACCATAGATCCTCTGCTGTATATACCCTCAATTGTTGAATTATTGGATTCTTTTCCCCCCATTCGTCGACCTTCCATTCATCAAGGTCCTCCCTTGCAGCTTAAGCTGGCACTCTCCACAGTCATTTGCTAAATGCCTAAGGAGGACAATACAATGAAGCTATTCTAATAGGACATCAGACAGATACACAGAGATGCAGGGAGAGGGAGATACACAATACCACATAATAGCTTTGGGGTCAGGTTTAGCCTTGAGTCACTTCCTGTAGGAGGCAGATGGTGGTTTCAATTTTGACCTTTGCCCCCTAGCCTGCAAACCCAGTTGGTTATCTGCAGGACATCTGACAAAGACAGACAGAGGAGATCTGTGATGGTGATGATGCTGTCAGGAGTGGAAAGAGTGGGAAAAGAGAGAGAGAGAAGATATCACAGCAAAGAAGGAGACAGGGAGAAACCCACAGTACACTCAATGAATCCTTCAGATCGCTGTCATGTCAAAACTTGTAGAAGATGCCCTGGCTGCCAACTGGGATGTCTGTTAGAGTTTCGGTACATCATTCATGTGCCAGAGTGGACTGCAGAAAGAGTAGAGTGAGGGATGGAGGGAGTTTGTTAGAGGGAAACAGGATGATACAGAACAGAGCTGTTGAGCAGGAACAAAGCAAAGGAATGAAACATCCCTTTATCTTTGGCCCGTTTCCCTCTTCTTCTTTTTTTCTTTTTTCTAAACTGTGCCCCTGATGCTTCTTTGGTTTTTTACTTTGGTCCATGATGAAGACTCAACATCATCAACCACTACACCTTTGCCAACACTGTCGGTTTGCCCGTCAATCAACCAGAGTCACGTAGATTTTTCATTTTTCACGTAACCCATTTAATTACATGTTGGTATATGGGTCTATGTTAATTCTAGGAATGAAATACAATTTATTTGGAAGCAGTTTGTATTGTGTGGCCTGCTGCCTGGGATCAATCTATCCCTCACCCCCCTCCCCCTTGCCAACCTCTGCAGTCGCAAGTTGATCCCCCGCCCTCCCCGTGGCTCTTCTGACACAGACACAACCTGTATGACTCTCAGCAGTAAGTTGACGTGACAATAGAAACAATAGAAAACTGGCAAGTTTTTTTTTTTGTTTTTTTTTTTCAGGGTGCTTGTGCGCCCTCACATAGATTGCGCCCTGGGCGGTCAAGGTACTGACTCTCACCCCAGGCTGCTTCACATTTGGTTGCTATTCCAAAACACCATCATATTTAATGACAAAACCTTGTTTTTTGTAGCCTGTGGTATTTTCATTTCCTATATTTATACAGTAGAATATAGAATAAAACAACAACCTTAAACATACTCTATAATTAACGTCATTAATCTTTTAACTGTGATGTTTGAAAAGGTTATACCTTATTTATTATGGTAAAATACTGGCAGATGCCAGGTTTTTACAGTAAAAAACAATTGTTTTTCTTTTACAGTGTATCTTATGTAACAATTATAAGATACTATTTATAATTAATTATTATTAATTCATTGCTAAATGGGATGAGACCAGTATTTAATGGATGCTCCTTTATTGTGCTCATATTAGCTATAGTGGTGCATCATATTCCTTCAGTATTTCCATCAGTCAATTCAGTCAGTTTATTTAAAGTGCACATCACCCAGAGTCTGCACACTTTTCCAAGATAAAATAGGAAGTATTACACAACCAGCATCAAGAGAATGTAAAGGGAGTGTACAGAATAATTCCTGGACTTACAATTTTTGTGTCCACTTGAGCAGATTATTACTGACAAAACGCTTTTGAGTTAAATTTTGTTAACACTCAGGTCTGGTCAATGAACTGATATTTCAGACCATACATGTGCACAGAATTGCTTTGAATGCACTGTTATTCTGTAGCATAAAAAGTCTTTTAATGTAAGATTGATCATAGTGGAAATCATTATAAAAGAAACATGCAAAGAATTGCTTTGTTGGTGCAGCATATTCAATTTATCAGACAAGCTGTTTCCTCAGATTTCAGTATTAGTGCTAAGCTGACGTGTTCTGACTCTGGTCCCGTTTTCAGCACACAGACACTTTGATTTCCTCATCCGGGAAAGGCAGAGAAGATACTATTTCTCAAACTGTTGACCTATTCTTTTATAGAAATTACTGCTAGAATTTGAAACTTTTATTTTATCGCTCAGTAATAGAATAAAAGAAGATAGCAGATAGCTGTGCAGTATATGTTTTCCTTTTGAGCAACATTTCATTCAGTGCTGGACAGACTTAATTCTTTAATTAACTTTTATTAGATTAAAGACATCTTTAAGACATGTGATTACTATTCTGAGCTCAGGAAATCAAAATCAAATGTACAATTTCATAAAATAAACAGGAACACAGTTGTAAGATGGAGGACTACGAATAGCTCCAAATATCAGTTCTCAAACACTGACACTTATCTGTCCTGACAAGGAAACCAAAAGTGAATGAATGGTCATGACGTCGTCATACCATCGTCCTAATGCTTTGCTTGGTGCCAAACATCATGGCCTGTCAAATTAAAATGCTCAACATGGCAAATAAAAAGTCAAAATCCTCTCTTTTTCTCTTCACCCCGCGGCTGCCTTACGATGACTGACAGGCCTGATAATAGCTCATGTTATGGGAATATCACTTATTCAAATGAAACATTTACAAACCTCCTCTGTGGGCTATGAACTGAACCCTAGCTATAAAACAACAAAGGCAACACTTGGGCTGTCATCCCATTTGTCTGTCATCCTGAAATACCAGCATCAATAAAAAGTTATGTAACAAAAACATAAAGATTATATCTGTCAGGTGAATATTCACAATGGAAACATAGTTATGAATATAATATTCTGTAAATACAACCCCCTAAATGTGAAACACTGAACCTTTAAAGTCTCCATGAAGTCAAAATTGATGCATATATCTAGCGCTATATGTCACTCACAAAAGATATTTTGTAGATATCTTTAGGTATTCTTTTTTGTATGTCTGTAGAACGATGTCGTTCATGGAAAAGGATAAAAAGTGACTCTTCCTGTAAAAAAATTATTTTGTGTCCAATGAAACACTTTCTTATGACGCTGCTGGAGCAGAGTGATTCTGAGGGCAGCTACATGGCCTCAGTCATTACTGTACAAAAACACAACTATATAACTTCAGCCACTGATTTTGGTGAATCTGGATCATATTTTATAGAGGAAATAATTTACAGTATAGATATAGATATATAGAATAGATTTACATTGAGGGACAGATAACTGCTATTGCTGTGTTTTGTCCCAGTCTGGGTTCATTGGAAGCTCCTAGTCAGATAATAAAAAGTCAGATGAAGCCTTCAGCCTTCTTTTGATTTCAAATACACCGTTTTGTGACAGCTGCAACAAAATCATGTTGACAAATAGACCAGAACCACATTTTGCCATGATGACACTGGCAAGTTGAAAGAAATACCAGCCACACTGTTGCAGCTGGTAATAATGCAGGAGACTCGCTTCACTGTCACAATGCGGTGGACATAGACAGACCTCTAGTGTTTCATTTACGTTACTGCATCCAAATGTTCCAGGAACAAGAACTAGCCATGTAAAATCATAAGCATGGTTTCAATTTTACTTACAATTATTGAATTGATGAACACAACAAAAACAATATTTAATTAAAGAAAAAATAAAATAGCTAATGAAAGATATATGTGCTCGTGTCACAATTTCCATGAAGTTTAGAGGCCATGCTTTGTTGACGACGTGCTATAATACCTACAAAAAAAAAAGAAGAGAAAGAAGGAGAGGAAAGAAGAAAGGAAGGGAAATAAGAAGGAGAACGAGGAAAAGTGTTGAGAAGAATAATCATAAGAAGAATGTAGAAAGAGGTGTATGGGGAGGATTAAAGTCAGCCGGGAGAAGAGGAGGAAGGAAAAGCAGAGGGATGATAATAAAGTTAAAGTTCATTCATTTATTCACTTTTGCTCATTGAATTTAAACATGTTGCACCCACATACTGCCTCTACCTCTTGTGTCGGCGGAGAGCAGCCTTGTTAATTTCCCTCAGCAGAGTTTCCTTGTTGTTCTTCACGTTGGCTTTGGCCATCTCCAACACAAGCTCAATCTTCTCCTGGCTGAACGGAAGCTGGAAGGTGTAGAACTCCTCCATCTTTGCTTTGACCTTCTGTGCGTCTGGACCAGAATAAAACCATTGGTGATCATGGACATATTTGTGTTTTGCATTGTGAGCTTGCGTGTCACAGACCTTTGCAGTTGCGTCTGTTGAAGAGCGGCATGTAAACAATCGTGGGCTCCTTCTCTTTCCCCTCAAACACATAGCAGTCCTTTGGCCAGTCTCTCTCCTCCAGGATTTTGTCGTCTATCTCTGGGAAAGGCTTCTTCACCTCAGCTGCATAGTCTCTGGCAAGAGTCAGGGTCTGTGCAAACACTTTTAAATTAATTTCATTATATCTATCTTCTATCTATATTATTTATTTTGTATCTACAAAACACACCAGTTCAACCCACCTTGAAGGCTTTATCAGATCCATAGTCCAGAGCAATGAGCAGGTCTGCGTCTCTTTTTCCTCCAAGGAAGGGCGGGTAGGGCAGGTTCAGCATCAAACCAGCGTCTATCAGCTGCAGGTGCTCCTTATGACTGACACAAGGTGGCACCACAGCACCTTCACAGCATCGTAAATCCCAATATAGCAACTGTTTGATGTCTAGTAAATCACTGGACTGTAAATGTGATAAATGCACCGATGACAATAACTTACTGGAATAATTGTAGAGGAAGTTTTTAGTTGTTCTCCATTCCCATTTCCAAATGAGTGGGAAGACTTTCTGGATCAATGAAGAGGCTGGGAAAACACAGCAGACTCAAATAAAGCAAGTTACTTGTAGATGATGAAGAACTCAGAGCTGCATTATTAATTTTTGGACACTTGGGGGCAGCAAAGCATGCTGTAAACATTGTGGAGCATTATTAGTCAGATTATTTCAAAATGATGGAGAGCAGAACTGAGCTAAAAATAGAGTTAATATTGGATTTACATTCATCAGACAGACTAAAAACAACTGCAAATGTTGCTCAGAAACTGTGGAATGTATAATTAGGCAGATATTTCCTAATAACATAACAACTTTGTAATGTTAGAATATGTCAGTGTTCTGTTCATAAGTTGAATGGAACCTCGGGACGACTTATTCATGGGAAGAGATTCAATGTTGTCAGCCATAGCATCTTTTAGGGCATTATATTTTGGTGTTGTGTCTTGTTGTGCTTTAATGTTAATGTATTTAGTTGTGCAGCTAACTTATAAAAAAATGTGGCAGTGGAAGAATTATCTGGGCAAGAACACAGTAGGACAAATGTTAGAAAAAGCTGGAGCACTGGTCACCAGGTTGTAAAAGTTAAGACTCTTGATCAATGTCTGTAAAGGTGCCGTGTTCTGAAGATAAGATACGATAAGAATAATGCAGTGGTGTTAAAGTTCAGACGTTCTAGAAAATTCATTGCTAAGTGAATACAGTGACCAGCAAGAAAACCTTCAGATGGGTTTCAGCTTATCACCATCACTACTATCAATGCTGTCAATAATACCTCTCAGTGTTTTCTGCAGGTTGTCCACTCCAGACCAAACAGCAGGATCCTCTGTGTTCTTTTTGATCAGCTCTGTTAGCTTCAAAAGGCCGTTGTTCATGCGCATGTAACTGTCCAGGAAATCTGAGAAACTGTTGACCTGATGTGGAACTGAAATAGAAATATATATACATAACATGAACCATTAACAGTATACTACCTAGCTGCAATTGTATAAACCAGGTACCTTCCGTCCGGAGAAACATCCTATCCAGTAAGTTGTTTTCATCAGTAGCTGCTACACCCACCAGATCTGAGTGCACACATGGTCAGTGCTACTTCTGATTATTTAAACATGTTCAGTGACCTTGCCTATTTTGAGAAAAAATATGCGTTTTACCTTTTAGCCAGTCAGGAATGGACTTCACCAAACTGCCTTCATCTGCGATGACACTGCCAACTATACCTGCATGACAAAACAAACACATAACAGACAGACTGTAAAGATTCTAGTAGCTTCTAGTAAAATATATGACACCTTTATTTTTTATTAAGTGCTAACGTGAGAGAATTTGAAACAAAGGCCTGGTTAACACTGTGCTCCAGTGGCTTGGAAACCGGAGGGTGGCTGGTTCAAGTCCCGCATGGACCAAATATGAAAGGTGGACTGGTAGCTGGAGAGGTGCCAGTTCACCTCCTGGGCACTGCTGAGGTGCCCTTGAGCAAGGCACCGACCCGCACCCAACTGCTCGCTGGGCGCCTCTCAGGGGGGCTGCCCATCACTCCACCATCTCTCTCCAAAATTGCATGTCTATGCCTTGTACTTCATGTGTGTGTAAATGGTTAAAATGCATGTGTAAAAAGAATTTCCCCGTTCATGGGATTAATAAAGTATTTTTTTTTTGACCTGTGACACCTTTAAAGAATAGCTCAACATTTTTGAAAATATGCTTATTCATTTCCTTGCCAAAGGTTAGAGGAGAGGATGATATCTTTATGACAAAAATGAAACGTTTGCCAACAGTCAGTTAACTTACATTAAAACGCAGTTTAGAAACTGGGGGGAAAGGGCTAGACTGGCTCTGTCCAAATGTAACAAAATCTATCTACCAGCACCACTGAAGCTTGCTGATCAATGTATTATATCTCATTTGTTTTCTTATCTGTACAAAACAGCATGTTTGCATGACTTTGCAGGGAGTTATGTACATCTCTTTTTTTTCCTGTAAGCACTGTGTTGACAAAACTCTAGGAGTTTGTGAGCTTTAGCACTGCTGGTAGGTGACAAATTTTCACATTTTATAAACCGCACGCAGGCCATTGCACATTTTATGACACCTTTAGGGTTATTTTCTAAAAATAACACTAAAGAAAACATAGTTAAGTATTTTACATGTAATTTCTGCCATAGTCTGTAAACAGAGCTCCCTAAATCTGACTAATCCTTAAACTGTTATCATGAGAAAACACCTAGCTCAAAAACAAGATATTTAATCACAAGAGAACAGGATAAAAAGTATTTCTACAATCATGACCACATTTGACTTCCATATCGCCGTGGCCTTGAGATAACTTCAAAATGTGTCCTCTCCTTACAGAATTCTTTGTTTTTAGGAGATTGTGTTTCTACTAGACAAAAGAGGCAGACGCACCTTGCAGCTTGACCATGTCCATCTCTGGCCCTTTACCATCAGGCTCTGCTTCATGAATTCTGCTACCGAAATGAGAGGTGTTAATGAAGAGACCCAGATCTGTGAAGCCAGCCTCGTGAGGAGTCATCTCAAACCATTTAGCTGTGCCAAAGACAGAGAGACAGAGACAATAAATTTAAATTTAATCTAAATGCGAGATGCTTTATCTCTTTGGAGTTTGAGTTGTATGTGTTTGTCTCATAGGTGTTCATGTTCAGAACCTTTTTCAGGGCCATGCTGCAGGCAGTTTTTGTCCACTGCGTTGTAGATGGGATATGGATTGAAGGCATTTGTGCCATCCTCAGAAAGACACCGGAAGTCCAACTGCCAAGAAAGCATCAGGCGAGTGAACAGAACGTTATAATGAAAACAGTAATATACAATGTACATCCTAACCCCATTTATACAATTTTGAAAAGCAACATGTGCCTTTTTACAGAAATTTAGCCCAAAGATAAATTATTATTAACTCATCCAAAGCAGTATTCATTTTTTCATCAACCCCTTGTTTCTCAAACTCTTGCACACATTGTTGCATTGATCATAATGATGACGTCCCATGACATTGTGACCTGCTTCTATTCTAACAACCTACAGTGACCTACGGAAAGTGCAGCACACACATTGCAAACCATTGCGTGATTTGATGTGCACCAGTAGACCCTCCCAAAATCCGTTACAGACAGAAGAATTAGTCAGCAGCAATAATATAATATGATAGAATTATGTAGAATTATGTGAGCTGATGATACTTTATGACTTTGACTCTGTTGTTGTGTAAGATGCTCGGAACTTCCTTGTGTCTTTGATTCTCCTTCTGGGTTCAGTTTATTAGGATGGCACAAGCTACTGGGTTAGCTTTACTCTGCGTGTTTGAAACATACCTGTTTCATGATCCCAGCAGAGGTTAAGACCCCCCAGATATCAGTAAGAGAGAAGTGCTCATCCTTTGTCCTCTTGTCCAACCAGTTCAGAGCCTGTTCCAGCATAACACTAGGACCTGAGAGCCTGGACACCGCTCTGTCCATGTTGGAGCTCCACTCTGGGTCATTGTACAGCATGGACATGGACCTGAAAGAGTGGGAAACAAAACACAAGCAACACAGGTCGTTAGATGTCGAAAACTTTTTTTTGGCCTTTTCAAGCTTTGTTGGATAGATACAGCTAAAGAGTGCTAAGTCAAAGTGCCGCAGGTCGATGTTGAAAACTTTTGATCCGATTAGTGCAACATCAATTATTTATGACACAATTTGTGGCCCACACTGTCATCCCATATTCGTCAACTTTGCAAAACCTTTTGAGGGAATTAATAAACTTTCTGTAAAATGTTTGTTTTGAGAAACTGTCATTGATTTATGGGCCATATTTACATCAGGCCTATGCACATGTTGAGACTGGTGTCATCTCCTATAAAGCAATTTCAAAACAGTTTTAAAAATGTGGTTCAGCATTCTTAAGAAACACGTTTTGTAATGATTTATAGTCTGATTTGTGTGTATGTAAACCTACATTTCCATTTAGTGCAGCTAGTAAAATCACATTTTCAAACTTTTCATATGGTGCAAAGAAGCTTAACCTGAATTAAGGCTTTACCAAAAAAGACTTTATTAATAGAAATAGACATAGGAATGGATAATTGATAATAGATGATGCCACTTAAACAGTAGCTGCTGGTGAGTTTAAACTCAAATCAATAACTTTTGCACCGATGACTATGAGGTCCAGTACTCCTTAATGAACCACCTCATACAGAGGCAGGATCAAGTGCAGTAAGTGGGTGAGCTGAATCATGAGATTTCAAATTCTCCATGCAAGTGTAGTGTTAATATAAATTGATTATGCGGGACTGTGTTGTGCAAGTGTCTACCAGGCAGAGGCAGAAACTCCTCCCAGGTAGAGCAGAGTGTCCAGCAGACCTTCCTTTTCCATCTGATAGAGGGAACCCAGCAGACCCACGGCTGCTTTCTGACCCCCACCTGACCCCAAGACTGCGATGTGAGGAACTGACTCCTGGAAGGAAAGGGAGAGAGAAAACAATAGGAGATGGTTGCAAGTAGAATCATTTCCAAAACATGAATTAATCTTTGTTTTACAGGCATTCATTCCAGCACCATCATCAGGTGAAAATGTCTTTTTTTTGCTGCTGTTGTTGTTGTTTGGGCTAATAACATTCAAGGTTCATTTGTTATGTAAAGAATTAATTGATGTTAAAAAGCTTCACAAAACAACATTCATTCATTCAATTTGCTAAAAACTGCTGTAGTAATTCTAACCTGGATAAATATCCTCAAAATACTGTACATGCAAAGAGTTAATATAGAAACCTCTGAGAAGAGAACAAAGAAAGAAAAAGAACATATTCAAGTGTAATGTTTCTTCAGTTATACCATTGTACACTCGATTCCCAGGCTGTTGAGTGACTTCAGTATGACTTGTTTCCTCTTGAGGACAAACTCCTGCTCCTCGGGAGACAATGACTGGGACTGATGCAGACAATAATTATACAAAGTTAATTTAAATCTAAATGCTTAAAAGAAATTAAAGACAAAGAAGGGCGATACATTTTAGTAAAGGGAAAACTAGAAATACAGATGGTCAAGTTAATTAATGTATATGCTCCTCCAGAGAGTGATAAACATTTGGATGGACAATAGGTTAGACATGACAAGCATAAAAAGACTCATAAAAAAACTACAGACACTACTCTATATACACATACCCCAGAACTGATTATATTTTTATGAACAGCTGGGAGCTACACAAAGCAAAAGAATGAAAAAAGGCTAGGCTTTTGGCAAAGCGAATTAGGAAACAACAGGCGATACGTAAGATCAGAGACCCTTGTGCATTCCAACTAAGATATAATGAATACAATTAGAGAATAACAACAAGAGAGATAACTATGAAAAACTCTGCTCTCAACCACCCTTGTCTAATAAAGAGGCAAAAAGGCAGTTCCTTGATTCTCTTGATTTACCATCTATTGGAGAAAAGCAAAACAATGCTCTTAAAGCTTCTATAACTCCTGAAGAAATATCTGAGGCCATATTGTCAAGTGTTTTGCCGGTGCAAGCTTTCCCACACTTGAAAGGGAAGGGCCTCACTCTCTTTTTAAAAAACAGACGCAGGACTTCACTCAATGCGCTTAACCTTCTTTTAATTTGTTCTTGGCACAGCTTGGCACAGCTTGGCACAGCTTGGCACAGCTTGGCACAGGTGAAAAACCTTTGATAAATTGAACAAAACCATCCAAAATTAGACAGATTACCAACACATACTGCTAAATACCACATATCACATTTGTCACTTTAACTTTCAGAAATGTTAATGGAAAAGAAAAAAGTATTTTAGCAGTAGCTTCAAATTAAATTATGTTAAATTCGGGCTCATTAATGATTCCAATTTTAGATTTTTAAATTAAATTAAATGTTTTAAACTGCACATCTTAACAGGTTTTACAGCACACAGTGTCGCAGTTTTACTGATATTTTCATATAATATATAATCATTTAACCAAACTCGCCGCAACACATATCCAGGCGCAAGGCAAATAAATGATCGCAATGGTACAGAACATTTAGAGAAGAACACCTCTCCTTAACTCATCCTTTAACTGTACCATTAAGGAGGGTGCTAGCATCAGTATATAGTGGAACACAAGTCCAGATGGTAACTGTATTATACCTAAAACTCAGTTTACATGAAGGCTAGATGGAAGCGAGGGAGTTCAGCATTGCCATCAGTCCAGAGGAGTGCCCCAGTATGTTGGGTGGAAAAAATTGACGTTTCGTTTCTTCATCACACCTAGAATCAAGAGCAATTCTAAACCATAAAATAACCCTTTAATACTCTACACTATTTTGCCACTACATATTCATCTGCTCTGACTATGGATACCTGAAGCCATGACTGTTATGTAGTTTGTAGATGTTGTAACAGCATCTCATGCAACATACCTGAAAGTACCGACATGTTAAACACACAACTCCACTGTGGCTTTACCTTGAACAACACTGCACTTATTGAATCTAGATTCTGCACTGAAACATTTTCCTTCATTCTCTCACCTTGACAGTGAATGCTGACTCTCTGTCTAGATTGGGTAGAGAAGTCGGCGTCCTCTCTTCCCTTGATATACCTTCGATCTGAGGAGTGACTGCTGACATGTTGTCCTTTTGGTCCACAGGTTGTCCCATAGGTTCTAACATCACACTACAAGCACAGAGCAGCCCAGCGACCCAACCGGCAATTCCACACAGCATGCTTGGAGGTACGGATTATTCTGGAGGTCTGTAAAAGGCTCACAGAGTTAATGATTCCAGCTCCCCTCCTTTTTATATCGTAGTATCGGACAATTTATGACTAATCAGAATAACACTGAAGTCAGACTGATATCTCAGAAGATCATACAGAAACAGAACAAACATTTGACATACATCTCCTCCGAGTGCAGCACGCACATCTGAATCTTCTTCATATCACTTTAACAGTGCAGTTATCTGCACAGAAAAACACAACAAGATTGTAGACATCCCAGAGATGGGCCAGAAAATTTGGTTCCCACGGGCCAGTGGATAGGGTGCATATCATGCAATGCAGTTTTGGTTCCAGCTGGGGGCCTGCAGTGTGTTGCATGTCATACCCAGTCTATCTCTTGTTCCTGTCCTCCTCTTTACAATCAGTATTAAATTAAGAACATGCTAAAATTAGACAGTTTAACCATTAAAATTAAAGCAGAATGATATTATCTTATATACTCCAAGTCACACTTAAGCCTGTGCCAACACAGGCTTAATTTCTCCAGGGCAGCTTGCCCATTCTGTTTTCCTTTTCTGTGTATATTTGTTGTTTCTGCTGGCTGTCCTGCATGCATTGCCTGGCCTCCTACTGTCACCTCAGCCTCGCATATCTCAATATTACCCTTTCTATGTTCTTTTTCATTTCCTCATAGTCATTATATGGTTGACATTGATCTACTTCAATCCATACTGTTTCCTTAATCACAGTCTGAATTAACTTGTGTTTTATGTTTGCTCAGGACTGATCAGGTTTTAGCCAGTATCACTTCTGACCTCCCTCAAACTTTTTTCATTTTGTTCCGTAATCTGATATTTGTGGCGGTTTCGGTTCATTTACTTTTTTCCCAGTACCTCAATATTTTGGAATTGGATCTTTTGATCTGTCACCTGATGCTGAAGTTTGATCGAGATTAAGTTTAAGTTATAGTTCCTCTGAATGATTCTTCAACAGTTCTGTTTTATCCGCTCCTTTCTTTCAGCTCAGCCGGACCTCTCTCACATTCTTTTTTATAGCGATGACCATCAGTTTAATTTTCTGTAATCCTCCTTCCTGCAAACACTTTTTAAAAAATGTGTTCGGGGTATTTGATCCCCACAACAACATAAACCTGAAATGATGCAAGATAGAGCACAAGTCAAAAGTTTGGACACGCCTTCTTATTCAGTGTTTTTTCTTTATTTTGTTTATTATCAACACTGTAGATTAACACTGAAGACATCAAAACTATTCAATCACACATATGTATTTATGTGGTTAACAAAAAAAGTGTAAACAAAGCACTTGTTTCTTTGTTGACAGCTCTGCACACTCTTCATTCTCTTTATCAGTTTTCTAAGTTATTGAAGTTGTTCCTGTATGCTGAGCACTTGGTGGCCGCTTTTCCTTCACTCTGCAGACTGACTCCTCCCAAAACATCTTAATTGGGTCTCTCAAGCATATCATGCAAAGTCACCCATAATAATTATGGTCTTTAATTGTCAGTCAGTCTTTTACCTTAGTCCAGGGGTGTCCAAAGCTTTTTGTTAAAGAGGGCCAGATGTGAAGATGCTCGGGGGGGCCAATACTAACATTCAAAAAAAAAAAAAAAAAAAGTAAAAGTAAAAGTTCCATACAAATGCAGTGTTCTGTAACAAATTCATTGTCACAATTTGTATTTTTTTTATGACTATGTAATCAAATCTAAGCCAATAACAACAACAACAATAATAAAAATAAAAACAGCAATAATAATAATAATAATAATAATAATAATAATAATAATAATAATAATAATAATAATAATAATAATAATAATAAATTGTAAAAACAAAGCTTCGGGCCGCATGAAATCTGACCGTGGGCTGTGATTGGCCTTAGTCTATTGGTCAGATAATTGGTTCACAGCTTTTATTTATTTTCTTTCTGTGTGAACTTTACCGACGTGTGTGTGTGTGTGTGTGTGTGTGTGTGTGTGTGTGTGTGTGTGTGTGTGTGTGCGTGCGTGTGTGCGTGCTGTTGAGCACACTCATCAATGATTACTTTGTGTCTGTGTTACAGGCACTGGGCACAGTCCTATGTGGTAATCACCTCCGCTGAACACTTCTCACCGAGCTGTTCAGTCACAGAGATGAGTCGCATACATGCGTGATGCGCTGTCTATTTTAAGGTGTAATGTGTGTGTGTGTGTGTGTGTGGGTGGTTTTGACCCGACAGCGATTAAAGTGAGTTCATATCTAAATATGATTTCTATATTTTTTCTCTGTGTGCTTCTGGCTCAGGTTCTGGGACTCTCTTTAAAAAACTGAGATCACATACACCAGTAAGTGTAATGTGACACACAACCCTATATTCATCATAATTCATAATCAAAATCACCTCTTCAAAATGGTCATGTTGCCTTCTCTTTCACAAGTTTAAAAGAACAGACGCTGCACTTCATCTCATGTGTGTGTGATTGTGTGTGCTTGTGTTTGAAGTTGAGGAGAGGGTTTCTGGGCTGTTTGAGCATATTCAATCTCTTCTTTTTGAGCTATCCCAAGTTACAGTTACAGTAAAGTTGTTTAACCCTTGTGTTATTGGTGGAGATAAGAAGACATTTTTTTCTTTTTTGACTTTTTAGGCTCCAAATCAAAGTCAAAGAAGTTACCATATATGGTCACTTGCCCACCTAGGGTAACACACGTGATACAATGCAAAAATGTTAGGGTTAGGGTTAGAGTGGGATTCAATCAAGGCGATAGCAACACTACCTGTGATGTAGCCTGACATTCGCTGATTGGCTGGAGAAAGTCGTGATTTTGCTCCTTCATTGAGAGACGTGGGGCACAATTTTAAAAGCTCATGGAAGTGACCATATTCCATGTTCCTCGCTCAATAAAGAATATATAGATGTCACAGTCTGCACCTCGCTCACCTGCCTCTCAGTACATTTTCATTCACTCTCCACTCACCTCCCATCACCAATCAAGCCAGTACTATCGGTGGCTCTGTTCTGGTTAGTCTGCTTCATCACTGTGTTTACCTGCTTGCCCCCGGCCAGAGCCCCCGGACTTGCCCTGTACCCAGAGAAACTATTTCAGTTGTTGCTTTGAACTGTGCTACTTCTTGTCTACCAGCCAAGTGTAATAAAAGTGACTCATTTATTACCTTCATCCAGTGTGCTACATTTGGTTCCGTATTACACCTGTTACAATAGATAGATAAAGATAAAAAATAACCTTTACCTGTCCCTGGGCTTGGGGCTTTGTACTTTGTAGTTATGACTTTTCATGCATTTCTCGGCATTTGGCCAATATACACAGAAAGCCGAAACACTTCTGAGTGTTCCTGGGAATGGTTTTGGTTTATCAGAACAAAGAAATGTTGACATGCCAAGTTTAGTTTAGGGCATGGCAGGTTAATATAAAGGCAGACAATCTAAAGTGATAAGATAGTTCCTTAAAAAGAACAAGGGCGACTTCCGGTGGCGCCATGTTGTAGACGGCAGCGAAAAAGAAGCTCTAGAAAAAAACAATTAAAACTAGCGAATAACTAAAGGGAAAACGGCAGGAAGCAAATATATCTAGAAGCTAATGCGACAAACAAACCGGACAGAAAGTATGGTGAAGAAAGGGAAACCCGGAGAGGAGAACAATGTAAAGGAAAAAGTCACCGACACGGCGGAGGCGGCTTGCCCATATAACGAGCGGCAAGAGCCGGGCAGCAGTGACCGTGACTCGGTCATATTAGCAGAGTTGCGCAAATTAAGACAGGAACACGCTGAAGCGGCAGACGACAACAAGAAGGCCATGGCAAGGCTCGAAAAAAATATGAAAGAAATTATGGAAAGAACAACATTCCTTGAGCAGAGAGCAGGGCACATGGAGGAAATAATTGGAAATACGGAGGATAGGATGACGCGGCTGGAGCGCTCCGCCGCCTTCCTACTCCAGCAAACGGCCAAACTATCTGGGAAGTGCGATGACTTGGAGTCAAGAATGAGACAGAACAACATACGGATACACGGTATCCCAGAAGGAGCAGAGAAAAATGACACCATAGGCTTCGTCACGGGGCTCATTAAGGATAATATCCAAATCACAGACGGTATGGATATTCGCATCGAGAGGGCGCACCGCTCGCTGGTGGCTAAACCTAAAGACTACGCGGCACCTCCGCGGGCAATCATCGTACGCTTTCTGGACTACAGAGTAAAGGACTACGTGATGAGGCAAGCTTGGACACAGAAAATTACATATGAGGAACGGACCATCTACTTTAATCAAGACTACACGACGGAGATTCAAAAGAAGAGGAAAGAAGTGAGGGAAGTCATCAAAAAGTTGAAGGAGAAAAATGTGAGGGCGCAGTCTCCATACCCGGCACAGCTTAAAGTGTTTTTGGACTCAGGGACAAAGACATTTTCTACACTAATGGAAGCAGCACCTATGTTAAAGGACATGGGGATTAACGTGAAGGAGGACAGGATGGAGAGGCTGCAGAGAGAAATGACGTGCGGCTGGACCGCAGCAGCAGAACCGGGAGAGAGGCGGAGCCGACGCATCACAGACGCAGACCTACATGCCCTCCTGGAGTGAATTTAACACCTACAGGATATGGTAACTAAGGTTTGAAAGTGGTAAAAAATTATCGCTTAAAAATCAACAGTTAAGTATAGATGAGAAATGATAATCGTATCAGATGCCGTATGGGTGATTGGTGAATATGACAGAAGCTAGGATATGCACTACTTATTAAACTAACAGAAATATTGGTTTAAGAAGGAGCGAAACTGGATTTAGAGTTCTTAATAACTCTTGACAACTTTTAAGGTGCTTTCTCCCCAGAGAGGAAACGCCACAACTCTCTGAATATGGGACTTTTGGAAGACACACGTTTTGGTTTATGTTCTTGTTGTTATTATGTATTTGTTCTGGTTCTAATGGAGATGTACACGTTTTGTCCTTTTTACTGTGCGAGGTCTTGTACAGTTTTTTATTTAATCTTTCTGAGGTGTGGTGCTTATGAATCTCATCTGGAAATCATATGAGTAAGCTGAAGTTAGTATCATATAACGTGCATGGTCTTAACCATCATATTAAAAGGACGAAGATAATGAGCCAACTAAAAAGACTACAATGCTGAATAGCCTTACTACAAGAGACGCACCTGACGGAAACTGAGCATAGAAAACTAAAAAGGGGATGGGTGGACCAGGTATTTCATGCCTCATTCGGCAAGAGAAGAGGGGTAGCTATTTTAATTTGTAAAGGTAGAGCTTTCAGGGTTGAAAGGGAAATAAAGGACAATATGGGACGGTACGTGATGGTTGTAGGATCTATAGGTGATGTGACAATCTCGGTGCTGAATGTATATGCGCCAAATGAGGAGAAAGAGACATTTTTCAAACTGATAGCTAAAGTAATAACCAGTGAAGCAGAGGGGATGATACTGATGGGGGGTGATTTTAACACGGTACAAAATGGGAGAATAGATAGATTACCTCCGGACCAGGGTCCAAGCACAAAAAAAGCGAGAGTTTTGAATAATGTTACTAAAGAACTTGGTCTTATTGATCCATGGAGGCACAAAAACCCGAGAAGTAGAGATTTTACATTCTATTCAAATCTGCACGATAGCTATTCCAGGATAGACTATTTCTATGTTTCACAACAGCATGTGCATAAAGTATTGAAATGTGATATAGAAAACATAACTATAAGTGATCATGCACCTATCACGCTAACAATAGGTCTGGATGATGAACCCCTGTTCAGATATTGGAGGTTGAATGTATCGATTCTATCCAGCGAAAATGCAGTGAAAGAAATAAAGCAGGACTTAAAAGAATACTTCCAAATTAATGATAATGGGGAGGTATCGCCATCAATATTATGGGAGGGAGGGAAAGCAGTGATACAAGGGAAAATAATAGAAATATCATCTAGGATGAAAAGAGCCAGATTAAAAAAACAGACAGAATTGGAGAACAGGATTAGAGAATTGGAGAGGGAACATAAAAGAACAGCGGATACGTCTATATTTGGTGAGTTAAAAACAACTAGGGATAAATTAGACGAACTTTTAACATTTAAAGCGGAAGGATCCCTACGTTTCACGAGCCAGAGATATTATGAAATGGGAAACAGAGCCAGTCGATTATTAGCATTCCAAATTAGAAAGGCCCAAACGAATAGAATAATCTCAAAAGTAAAACACCCTGCATCTAAACAGATCAAGGTGAAACCCAAAGAAATTGCGGAAGCGTTTGCTGATTATTATAGAAATTTATATGGCGATTCTGACGCTAATCTTAGCGATAGTGAAACACAAACATTCCTTGACAAAATAAAGTTACCGACTCTGTCGGAAGAAGAGGCATCTGAAATGATCGGGCCAATCTCCACACAGGAAATAGTGGACACCATAAAATCTCTTAAAGATAACAAATCGCCTGGGACGGATGGGTTCCCGGGAGAGTTTTATAAGAGCTTCAGGGAGGAGATAACGCCTGTGCTACATAGAGTATTTAATTATGCTCTGACATCCGGGGACCCACCTAAGTCTTGGTCAGAAGCCATTATATCGGTTTTGCATAAGGAAGGAAAAGATCCGGGTTTATGTGAGGGATATAAACCGGTGAGTTTACTCTGCAATGATGTGAAAATTCTTACAAGCATAATGGCAAAACGGATGCAGAGACATATATCTAAATTAATTAAAACAGATCAAACTGGATTCATCCCAGGTAGGCAGGGAGCAAACAACATTAGAAGAATGCTAAATATAATTTCAAAAACAAAATATAAATCTACGTCCTCTATGATGCTCAGTTTAGATGCCCAGAAGGCTTTTGATAGAGTGAAATGGAGCTTTCTATATCAGACACTATCGGCATTTGGGTTTCCCCAGGATTTTATAGAATGGGTTAAAACAATTTACAAAGACCCGAAATCACGGATTAGGGTTAATGGCTGTTGCTCTGATTTTTTCTTCCTCAAGAGAGGAGTGAGACAAGGGGATTGTTTGAGTCCACTGTTGTTCGCCGTAAGTATTGAGCCGCTAGCTGAAGCAATAAGGCAAAACAATCAAATACTGGGAATAAGGGATAAAGGAGGGGTGGAACATAAAGTATCTTTATTCGCGGACGATTTACTTGTACTTCTGGACAACCCATCCCTATCGGTACCAGCTCTCTTGGAAAATCTCAAAGAATATGGAGAACTCTCAGGCTATCTGACCAACGAAAGCAAATCAACTGCTATGATGGTCGCAGGTAATTGCCCAGCAGAACTAAAAAAAAAGGTGGATTTTAAATGGACGGACAGGGGGTTCAGATATCTGGGTGTAATTATTACACCACATGTTTCACAGTTGTATGATGCAAATTATGGGAAATTAATAAAGGAAATTAAGAAGGATATGGATAGATGGGAGATTTTACCCCTGACTCTCATTGGGAGGGTAGAAATAATAAGAATGAATATCTTGCCAAGGTTGTTATTCCTTTTTCAATCTCTACCAATTATGGTCCCTGGCGCCACCTTTACTATGTTGGACAAATGTATAGCAAAGTTTTTATGGCAAAACAAGAAAGCACGAATTAAATACAAAACTCTCCTAGCCTCCAAAGATAAGGGAGGTTTAAATCTTCCAAATCTAAAGAACTATTATTGGGCGGCTCAACTTAGAGCGGTCATATTATGGATAACTAAGGATAAAGATACAAAAAATGGTGGAGATGGAACAAAGGGCTTGTCCAAGGGTGCATTTGGAATCATTACCATTTATGTCTAAAATGATGCAAAACAAATTTAAGATTCAAAATGAATGCATTATTGGAACAATGAAAGTATGGTCGACAATACAAAAGAAAAGATTAAATATATCAAGCTCTGTGAGCAGAGCAACAAAAATTGCTCAAAACCCAGATTTTGTACCATGTACAATGGACACAGGATTCGAGAAATGGACGAAGACAGGGTTAATATTTATAGGACAAACTTTTAAGGGGCAGATTCTAAAATCATTTGACCAACTCAAACGGGAATTTAACTTACCGAATACTGATTTTTATAAATATTTGCAACTAAGACACTATCTCCAGAAACATAGTGAGTGGGAAAAAATATGCAAAGAACCGACCAAAGTTGAAAAATTGCTTATGTCATATTCAGAGGGAGAATCAAAGAAAGGGCTTATTTCAAAATTGTACAAAGCAATACAATATGAATTAAGTGGTAATAATATGGATGTCAAAGAGAGGTGGGAATTGGAAGCTAACATAATAATAACAGATGATGATTGGGAGGAAACATTCAGATCTGGACATAAAATAACCAACAGTCCAACATGGAGGGAGTTTGACTGGAAGGTAAGGATGCGTTACTTTAACACCCCTTCTATTACCTCAAAGTTTAGTAATACATCTGTTTGTGTTGGAGGGGTTGTGGGAACGTGGGGGATTTCACTCATATATTTTGGGATTGCCCAAAACTCCTAAATTTCTGGAAATCTGTACAACAAGAAATAAAGAAGGTTCTGGGTATAGATACACGCTTTGAGCTAAGCCTATACATACTGGGTATAATACCTGAGGATTTAACTAACAGAAATCACAGCTACTTGCTGAAATTCTTGCTTCTGATAGCAAGGAAAATGATCACAACCTCTTGGTTGAAACCACAACCCCCCAATATAACACAGTGGAGAGACAGAGTAAATAAGGTATTTACTATGGAAAAAACTACAGCAAGATTGCAACTGAAACTGGGAAAATTTGAAAGAAGATGGGAACCAATAACAAAGATGATATCAGAACACTAAGCACCCCTTTTTTTTTTTCATTTTAATTTCTGTTAATTTTTGGAGTGAAGTTATTTTGGATGTCTATTATTATTATTGAAAAATGTGTTTAATTCCTTTTCTTATCTCAGTGACGATCAATGATAGTGATTGTTAAGTGAAGTATCTGCATTATTTGACTATAAGGGATGTAGCAGGAGTTTTTTTATGGAATACTATATGTATCAGCGTAAATGGTGCTGGGAAAAGGTAGTGTGTGTGTATATCAATATGTTGATATGAATGACTGTAACTGAGAATAATATAATTTTATGTACATCTCCATGTGTTAAAATTGTGTGAATAAATAAAAAGTTCTAAAAAAAAAAAAAAGAACAAGGGCTTGAAGGTAAGGTTTGCTTCTAAGAAGTACACGTTGTGTAAGTGTTTAACTTGTGAGTCTGCAACCGTTGCTGTGGTCGTCAGCAGTAGAAGAGGATTCTTATGTTTGTGCTTGACAGAGTGCTTCGTAGTACCTGTCATAATCAGGGTTACACAGCTAGTTAGATGTTTTAACTCATACAATGTTTGTTCCTATTTATTCCATGTCTTGAGGGCACTTCCCTTTATTGCTGTTTTCCTGAGACTGGCAGGGTAAGGTAAAGTTCAGGTTAATGTATAAATAGAGGGATTTCAGAACAGAATGAGGCCTAGGGACAGGTCAGAGAGGTGACATCTAGATTGGGGACATACTGGCTACCCATTAGGGGATATGTTGAAGAAAACTGTTCAAACGCATTATATGCAAATTGACTGTTAACAGTTTACAGGGGTTGAGACAGCCCATCTTCAGGAAAATGTATAAGAACCAACTGTTAACGCTCCTCAGGGAGCCTTTTTCTCTGTATCCCCTTTATGTGTTGCACTGTGAAACGCTCCTCTTGTACAAGAATAATAAATTCAACTTTGATGTTTCGAATCTTATTTAAGGTTTTTTTTTTTAAATTCCTGTAACAGTACCTGTCCTCACTCCCATGGTAGTGCAGAGTGGAGGTTAAACAGTCCTGAAAAGAAGTTGTAGTCTCCCTTTGAAGGGATGAGGACTGTTGAAGGTGTCATGTATCATTGGCTGAGAAGAAGACGGGGCAGAAAATCTACTGGAAAATGAACTGCATGTCACTTTAACATCTGTTTCAGGGAGAAATGAATTCAAGTAGTAGTTGCTTCTGATTCTCAGTGGAGGTTGAGGAGCTGACTTCAGGACGTAGGGTCAGTTGGAATTTGGCACTAGAATTTTTAATCTGAACCTTAACAATTTCTCCTTTTGTGAAAAGAAATTTTACTCAGTTGAGTGCAGATCTTCTAACTAGCATATGGATTTCTTAACAGCTGTATGAAAGTCTTGAAGTAGACAAGCATTTTGCACTAAGGGATTTTACCTTGTTTCAAGTACTTATTAGAGAGAACATTTATTAGAAATTACAAGAGTGGTCTCACTACCCTCCCAAGGTCTGGCTCTACAGATTACAGACCAGTTTAGTAAGATGTTGAACTTTATTATAATGCACATAGTGCAAGTTCAAGTGTTTCCTGCTCCACTTAAGTAAAGAGATACACAGAAAGTGATTATAACAGAGAGACACAACTTACAAGGCAAGTTCATATAAGGGAAAGTAGTTAGCTACAAATGATTGAATCGCATTGGCCAGTTGTAGCTGTATTATGATCCAAGTTTACTGATATTCTTGTGAGACACAATGAATCATTTCGTAACTTCTCAGCGAGACTTTGAAGCCACACCACACCTAACATTTGCAGAGATATATAAAGTACTGGAGTAAAGGAGTGGAGTAGAAGTACAAGTGCTATATCAAAAAACTGACTTGAGTAGTTAAAGATTAAGTGTTCGTTAAACACCATACTTAAGTGAAAGTACTAAATTATTCAACATGTTTTGTAAGTATTGCAAGTAGAAGTATGTAAAAAAATGCTACTCAAGTACTGAAAGTAAAAGTACAAGTACTGTTGTTTATATTATTTCAAATATTTATTAAGGCACAACTTCTAATGTTAAAGTGTTACAATGTTCATGGTAGAGTTCTATGATGTCCCATGATCTGTGAATGCGTCTGATGAATGAGCGAGGGGGCGGGGGAGCAGGTGAGAGCAGAGCCGCGTTATCCTATGGGGCAGACGGGGCTGCAGCCCCGGGCCTCGCCACTAGAGGGGGCCTCGGCGAGGATCAGACGGTCTGATCATACTATTGATACATGTCAAGAAGAGCGGACGAGTCGGACACCCCTGATCACATTCTCACTGGGAGCGCAAAGTTTCGTGTGGAGGTTTTTTATGTCATCATCGATACCCTAGTGAGCATGTTGCAAAAGAGATGTGATGCATACAGAGAACTCTCCAGCTATTTCGGGTTTTTATCCTCTCTCAATCAATGTCCTCAACTGATATACGCGCTGCTTGCCGAAAGCTTGTCAATAAGTTTAGCGCAGACCTACAGGTGGAACTCGAAGATGAGCTCATCCAGTTTGTATCATTCAACAGCGGGACTACCGACCTCTCCCCCAGAAATATGATGAGGCTTTTGAAAGAGCAGGACCTATCAAGCGTGTTCCCAAACGTGGACATTGCCCTTCGACTTTATTTGACGCTCCCGGTGTCAAACGCGAGTGGTGAAAGATCCTTCTCCAAGCTTGGATTAATTAAAGATCGCCTTCGCACCACAATGACGGAAGGCAGATTGAACTGTCTTACTATAATGTCGACTGAATATGACCTGCTCCGCCAGATTGATTTCAATGCTTTAATAAAAGACTTCGCGTCCCAGAAATGCAGAAAAGTGCGATTCTTAGTGACCATGGATTTCGAATGCGTCATGGCCGTGTTTTTAGGCCTATACCATCCACATTTTAAAACGTTTACCCTCATCATTTGATTTTACCCACATGGACTTCCTTTGCAATGCCTTTTTTTCTCTTGCAAGTTTTTAAAAGTACATAAAGACAGAGCTGTTATATGGTTCAGCCATCGTTCTTGTTTAAAGGCGCTCTGCCTGTCTGTCAATGTTCATTTAAAAAAAAAAACGTATAAAAGGTTCTATAATTACAATACCTGTTCCAGCGTCATTATTTAATTGCATTGTTAACTTGTAGACTACATTTTAACAGTATATTTGGTCATATTGTTTGTTATCTGTTGGATTTTAATAAGAGGGCGGGGCCTCGGGTGGGTGTCTGCCCCGGGCCTCGGCAAAGGTTAACACGGCCCTGGGTGAGAGAGCGCACCTGGGTGGGTCAGGTGTATGACGTACGCACCGAGTCCTGTAAACAAACCGTTCAGCAATAAATGCAGGTTTGTTCAATAGTACAGTACTTAAGTGGTTCCACTTTGTTACTATACATCTCTGGTAAACAACCTGGATTCAAGGTGAAGGGAGGGAATACGTGTGCGCTAGTTAAGTGACATTTGGGGACAACGGGAAACAAAAAGAGTAAACTAAATCCAGATGAAGCACCCCGATGCTGCTAAGGATTCATAATTAGCCTATCACCAATATTGTGTAAATTGAATGTTTGTTTTTGTTTTTTTGTTGTTGTTCATTCAGGTTATTTTCAGACATATATAGATTTTTGAAATTTGAAGACTCCAGAAAGATTGTATGTCATTATTGCTCTTATGTGTGCTTTGGTCGAGAGCTCCTTGTTTTTCAGCCTGGTTTGAATGGACATCTGGTAACCCTTACCACTTGAAGATTGCTTCTGCACCCCATCATGCAGTTTTTCCAGCATCATTAATTTCACGTTGCTTGCAATTTCAGGACCACTGGTAAAATCCATCATAAGACATCAAACATTATGGAGGGGAATGCAGCTGCTCCTGAGGTGAGAGATACATGGCAAATGATTTAGACTGAGCATTAGTAGCTGTAGCTGTGTTAAAATTCAGTATAGGCATTAATACATAAAAACATGTCATTTTTAAATTGTATGGCTATATCGTTATTCTTGTAAATTGTTCTTAGAACTGTGTGTGACATTGAAAGCAACTTAAAACCAGAGTGAAATTGCTTATATTGTATGTATACACACAGTTAGCCAATAGAGCTAACTATGTTTTTTAATGAATGCATTGTATACAGCAGCCATAACATTATGACCACTGACAGATAAAGTGAATAACACTGATTACTTTGTTATCATGGCATATGTCAGTGTGGAGATATAGGCGAACATTTGGTCCTCAGAGTTGTATGGATGTATTGGAAAAATACATCCATACAATAGAATGGATGTATGTGACGATTTAAGCAAATGTTACAAGGGCCAAATTTCAATTAAATTTAGTTTTATTTATATGACATAACATCATAACAGATGTTATGTCATTACACTTGTCCTATAAAGCAGGTCTATTCTGTACTACTTATAATATTTACAGAGACCCAACAATTACCAGCATGAGCAAGCACTTGGCAATGGATAATGGAAAAAGTTATTTTTCAGCTCGAGGCAGAAGCCTCGAGCAGAGACCTCAGTGCATCGTCGGAAGACTCCCGGGAGTCTAAGCCTATAGCAGCATATCTAAGGGACGATTCAGCAGTCACCTGAGCCCACCATAACTATAATCTCTCTCAAGAAAGAACATCTTTAGCCTATTCTTAAATGTGGAGTCTAAAAGCAACATATACTAGGTTTTTTGCATCTTTGAGGCAGGATGCGCCAGATTTTTGCAATAGTGAAAAAGGCAGTTCTTGAGATTTGTTTTATGTGGCAGTCAAAGATGACACTAAGATTCTTTAGAGTGGAGCTGGAGGCCAGGGTATTCTGATCTAGAGTAACCATATATTTAGATATAGAGTAAGAGTTTTGACAGTTTTGGAGGTGTTTGAGGCCAATTACAAGAAGAGTTTAAATTCTGATTTAAGTAACTGATTTGTGTAATCCAACTTAATAGTTAAATATAATTGGGAATCATCAGTAAATTGATTATAGTAAATGGAGTGATTCCTAATAATCTCGACTAAAGGAAGCATATATAAGATGAATGGAATTTGTGTTATGACTGGTACTTCCAAAAAGGTAGGACTCAGAAGCACGACTCGAAAACAGTTCAGGGTTGAAACGCAAGCCGCTTACTGGTCAGAAGGAAGGTTTGGTACATGGTAATCAGTAAGATCAGGCAAACAAATCCAAAAAGGGCTAGAGAAAGGTCGGTGAACAGGCAAAATAGGAAAAAAACAGGAAAATCCGATCACTAGAAAACTCACAGGGCTGGGACGTAAGGCACTGGGGTATAAATGAACTGGCACAGAGAGGAGGAGAAACACAGACTAAATACACAAGAGAGGGCAGTGGTAACAAGACACAGGTAAATCTAGTGAGGGTGGGGCAGACAATCAAAACTGGAGGGAAAAACACAGGGGCAGGAAGTGAGGCGGTCTGAAACGAGAGGAAGGGTAAGTTTCACAATAAAACAGAAATCATAAAGTTTCACAATAAAACAGAAAACAAAACACATCACCTTAAGAGGATTGGCGAGATGTGTCAATCTGTCCAGGCACAGAAACATTTTCCTTCATTCTCTCACCTTGACAGTGAATGCTGACTCTCTGTCTAGATTGGGTAGAGAAGTCGGCGTCCTCTCTTCCCTTGATATACCTTCGATCTGAGGAGTGACTGCTGACATGTTGTCCTTTTGGTCCACAGGTTGTCCCATAGGTTCTAACATCACACTACAAGCACAGAGCAGCCCAGCGACCCAACCGGCAATTCCACACAGCATGCTTGGAGGTACGGATTATTCTGGAGGTCTGTAAAAGGCTCACAGAGTTAATGATTCCAGCTCCCCTCCTTTTTATATCGTAGTATCGGACAATTTATGACTAATCAGAATAACACTGAAGTCAGACTGATATCTCAGAAGATCATACAGAAACAGAACAAACATTTGACATACATCTCCTCCGAGTGCAGCACGCACATCTGAATCTTCTTCATATCACTTTAACAGTGCAGTTATCTGCACAGAAAAACACAACAAGATTGTAGACATCCCAGAGATGGGCCAGAAAATTTGGTTCCCACGGGCCAGTGGATAGGGTGCATATCATGCAATGCAGTTTTGGTTCCAGCTGGGGGCCTGCAGTGTGTTGCATGTCATACCCAGTCTATCTCTTGTTCCTGTCCTCCTCTTTACAATCAGTATTAAATTAAGAACATGCTAAAATTAGACAGTTTAACCACTAAAATTAAAGCAGAATGATATTATCTTATATACTCCAAGTCACACTTAAGCCTGTGCCAACACAGGCTTAATTTCTCCAGGGCAGCTTGCCCATTCTGTTTTCCTTTTCTGTGTATATTTGTTGTTTCTGCTGGCTGTCCTGCATGCATTGCCTGGCCTTCTACTGTCACCTCAGCCTCGCATATCTCAATATTACCCTTTCTATGTTCTTTTTCATTTCCTCATAGTCATTATATGGTTGACATTGATCTACTTCCTCCTCTGTTTCCTTAATCACAGTCTGAATTAACGTGTGTTTTATGTTTGCTCAGGACTGATCAGGTTTTAGCCAGTATCACTTCTGACCTCCCTCAAACTTTTTTCATTTTGTTCCGTAATCTGATATTTGTGGCGGTTTCGGTTCATTTACTTTTTTCCCAGTACCTCAATATTTTGGAATTGGATCTTTTGATCTGTCACCTGATGCTGAAGTTTGATCGAGATTAAGTTTAAGTTATAGTTCCTCTGAATGATTCTTCAACAGTTCTGTTTTATCCGCTCCTTTCTTTCAGCTCAGCCGGACCTCTCTCACATTCTTTTTTATAGCGATGACCATCAGTTTAATTTTCTGTAATCCTCCTTCCTGCAAACACTTTTTAAAAAATGTGTTCGGGGTATTTGATCCCCACAACTGCGAAAATAGTCACGCTTGTTTCTGTTTAAATGATTACACTATTGACTTGTTAAGAACAGGTTAAAACAGCACCGTTACATATAGCTGGACAACTTTATAAACCTGAAATGATGCAAGATAGAGCACAAGTCAAAAGTATGGACACGCCTTCTTATTCAGTGGTTTTTCTTTATTTTGTTTATTATCAACACTGTAGATTAACACTGAAGACATCAAAACTATTCAATCACACATATGTATTTATGTGGTTAACAAAAAAGTGTAAACAAACACACACACACACTTGTTTCTTTGTTGACAGCTCTGCACACTCTTCATTCTCTTTATCAGTTTTCTAAGTTACTGAAGTTGTTCCTGTATGCTGAGCACTTGGTGGCCGCTTTTCCTTCACTCTGCAGACTGACTCCTCCCAAAACATCTTAATCTCACCGAGCTGTTCAGTCACAGAGATGAGTCGCATACATGCGTGATGAGCTGTCTATTTTAAGGTGTAATGTGTGTGTGTGTGTGTGTGTGGGTGGTTTTGACCCGACAGCGATTAAAGTGAGTTCATATCTAAATATGATTTCTATATTTTTTTTTCTCTGTGTGCTTCTGGCTCAGGTTCTGGGACTCTCTTTAAAAAACTGAGATCACATACACCAGTAAGTGTAATGTGACACACAACCCTATATTCATCATAATTCATAATCAAAATCAGCTCTTTAAAATGGTCATGTTGCCTTCTCTTTCACAAGTTTAAAAGAACAGACGCTGCACTTCATCTCATGTGTGTGTGATTGTGTGTGCTTGTGTTTGAAGTTGAGGAGAGGGTTTCTGGGCTGTTTGAGCATATTCAATCTCTTCTTTTTGAGCTATCCCAAGTTACAGTTACAGTAAAGTTGTTTAACCCTTGTGTTATTGGTGGAGATAAGAAGACATTTTTTTCTTTTTTGACTTTTTAGGCTCCAAATCAAAGTCAAAGAAGTTACAATATATGGTCACTTGCCCACCTAGGGTAACACACGAGATACAATGCAAAAATGTTAGGGTTAGGGTTAGAGTGGGATTCAATCAAGGCGATAGCAACACTACCTGTGATGTAGCCTGACATTCGCTGATTGGCTGGAGAAAGTCGTGATTTTGCTCCTTCATTGAGAGACGTGGGGCACAATTTTAAAAGCTCATGGAAGTGACCATATTCCATGTTCCTCGCTCAATAAAGAATATATAGATGTCACAGTCTGCACCTCACTCACCTGCCTCTCAGTACTTTTCCATTCACTCTCCACTCACCTCCCATCACCAATCAAGCCAGTACTATCGGTGGCTCTGTTCTGGTTAGTCTGCTTCATCACTGTGTTTACCTGCTTGCCCCCGGCCAGAGCCCCCGGACTTGCCCTGTACCCAGAGAAACTATTTCAGTTGTTGCTTTGAACTGTGCTACTTCTTGTCTACCAGCCAAGTGTAATAAAAGTGACTCATTTATTACCTTTATCCAGTGTGCTACATTTGGTTCCGTATTACACCTGTTACAATAGATAGATAAAGATAAAAAATAACCTTTACCCTGGGCTTGGGGCTTTGTACTTTGTAGTTATGACTTTTCATGCATTTCTCGGCATTTGGCCAATATACACAGAAAGCCGAAACACTTCTGAGTGTTCCTGGGAATGGTTTTGGTTTATCAGAACAAAGAAATGTTGACATGCCAAGTTTAGTTTAGGGCATGGCAGGTTAATATAAAGGCAGACAATCTAAAGTGATAAGATAGTTCCTTAAAAAGAACAAGGGCTTGAAGGTAAGGCTTGCTTCTAAGAAGTACACGTTGTGTAAGTGTTTAACTTGTGAGTCTGCAACCGTTGCTGTGGTCGTCAGCAGTAGAAGAGGATTCTTATGTTTGTGCTTGACAGAGTGCTTCGTAGTACCTGTCATAATCAGGGTTACACAGCTAGTTAGATGTTTTAACTCATACGATGTTTGTTCCTATTTATTCCATGTCTTGAGGGCACTTCCCTTTATTGCTGTTTTCCTGAGACTGGCAGGGTAAGGTAAAGTTCAGGTTAATGTATAAATAGAGGGATTTCAGAACAGAATGAGGCCTAGGGACAGGTCAGAGAGGTGACATCTAGATTGGGGACATACTGGCTACCCATTAGGGGATATGTTGAAGAAAGCTGTTTAAAGGCATTATATGCAAATTGACTGTTAACAATTTACAGGGGTTGAGACAGCCCATCTTCAGGAAAATGTATAAGAACCAACTGCTAACGCTCCTCAGGGAGCCTTTTTCTCTGTAACCCCTTTATGTGTTGCACTGTGAAACGCTCCTCTTGTACAAGAACAATAAATTCAACTTTGATGTTTCAAATCCGATCCTCCTTATTTAAGGGTTTTTTTTTTAATTCCTGTAACAGTACCTGTCCTCACTCCCATGGTAGTGCAGAGTGGAGGTTAAACAGTCCTGAAAAGAAGTTGTAGTCTCCCTTTGAAGGGATGAGGACTGATGAAGGTGTCATGTATCATTGGCTGAGAAGAAGACGGGGCAGAAAATCTACTGGAAAATGAACTGCATGTCACTTTAACATCTGTTTCAGGGAGAAATGAATTCAAGTAGTAGTTGCTTCTGATTCTCAGTGGAGGTTGAGGAGCTGACTTCAGGACGTAGGGTCAGTTGGAATTTGGCACTAGAATTTTTAATCTGAACCTTAACAATTTCTCCTTTTGTGAAAAGAAATTTTACTCAGTTGAGTGCAGATCTTCTAACTAGCATATGGATTTCTTAACAGCTGTATGAAAGTCTTGAAGTAGACAAGCATTTTGCACTAAGGGATTTTACCTTGTTTCAAGTACTTATTAGAGAGAACATTTATTAGAAATTACAAGAGTGGTCTCACTACCCTCCCAAGGTCTGGCTCTACAGATTACAGACCAGTTTAGTAAGATGTTGAACTTTATTATAATGCACATAGTGCAAGTTCAAGTGTTTCCTGCTCCACTTAAGTAAAGAGATACACAGAAAGTGACTATAACAGAGAGACACAACTTACAAAGCAAGTTCATATAAGGGAAAGTACTTAGCTACAAATGATTGAATCGCATTGGCCAGTTGTAGCTGTATTATGATCCAAGTTTACTGATATTTTTGTGAGACACAAAGAATCATTTCGTAACTTCTCAGCGAGACTTTGAAGCCACACCACACCTAACATTTGCAGAGATATATAAAGTACTGAAGTAAAGGAGTGGAGTAGAAGTACAAGTGCTATATCAAAAAACTGACTTGAGTAGAAGTTAAAGTGTTCGTTAAACACCATACTTAAGTGAAAGTACTAAATTATTCAACATGTTTTGTAAGTATTGCAAGTAGAAGTATGTAAAAAATTGCTACTCAAGTACTGAAAGTAAAAGTACAAGTACTGTTGTTTATATTATTTCAAATATTTATTAAGGCACAACTTCTAATGTTACAGTGTTACAATGTTCATGGTAAAGTTGTATGATGTCCCATGGTCTGTGAATGCGTCTGATGAATGAGCGAGGGGGCGGGGGAACAGGTGAGAGAGCGCACCTGGGTGGGTCAGGTGTATGACGTACGGCGCACGAGCGAGGTTGATGTGAGACCGGGACTGTTATGTTGGTTTTTTGCCTTGGTTACGACCGACAGTCACCGAGTCCTGTAAACAAACCGTTCAGCAATAAATGCAGGTTTGTTCAATAGTACAGTACTTAAGTGGTTCCACTTTGTTACTATACATCTCTGGTAAACAACCTGGATTCAAGGTGAAGGGAGGGAATACGTGTGCGCTAGTTAAGTGACATTTGGGGACAACGGGAAACAAAAAGAGTAAACTAAATCCAGATGAAGCACCCCGATGCTGCTAAGGATTCATAATTAGCCTATCACCAATATTGTGTAAATTGAATGTTTGTTTTTGTTTTTTTGTTATTGTTCATTCAGGTTATTTTCAGACATATATAGATTTTTGAAATTTGAAGACTCCAGAAAGATTGTATGTCATTATTGCTCTTATGTGTGCTTTGCTCGAGAGCTCCTTGTTTTTCAGCCTGGTTTGAATGGACATCTGGTAACCCTTACCACTTGAAGGTTGCTTCTGCACCCCATCATGCAGTTTTTCCTAGCATCATTAATTTCACGTTGCTTGCAATTTCAGGACCACTGGTAAAATCCATCATAAGACATCAAACATTATGGAGGGGAATGCAGCTGCTCCTGAGGTGAGAGATACATGGCAAATGATTTAGACTGAGCATTAGTAGCTGTAGCTGTGTTAAAATTCAGTATAGGCATTAATACATAGAGATGTGTCAATTTGTCCAGGCACAGAAACTTGTGATATGATAAATAGGACTGAAAACACCTTAGTGTGGTTTCTTTAAAAATGTTCAAGTCTCTGTAACAGGATGTGATGGTCAATGGTATCAAATCTAACAAGACAGGTACAGAGATGAGTCCTTTGTCTGATGCAACTAGAAGGTCATTTGTAACTTTCACTAGTGTTGCTCTGTGTCATGATGCACTTTAAATCCTGACTGAAAATCCTTACATAAAAAATTTGTTGTGGGGAAAGTCACATAACTGGTTGGTTGGCAACAGTTTTCAGTTGAGAAGTGTCTTAGAGAAAAAGGGAAAGGTGGATATGAGTCCGCAGTTGGCTAAAATGTCTGGATCAAGAGTGGGCTTTTTAAGAAGAGGTTTAATTACAGCTACTTTTTGCTTTTTTGCTCTACCAACTGAGCTAAACGCTGACCCTAATTATAGTTACTTTGAAGGACTATGGTATATACCCTGAGATTAATCATATTCTATAAAGAAGTGTTAACCAACCACTTACAAGAGGAACACATGGCACCAAGATGTACAATGGGAAGAAGGAAAGCTGGCAGAGGCAGTGTCATTCTTTGGTCAATCTTTTACTGGTCCTGGCATCTATAGGTCGCTTTGACACATAACATTGTTAGGAACCGCCTACACCCTTTCATGGAACAGTACTCCCCTAGCCTTTTTCAGCAGGATAATGCTCTCCACTGAACAACTTACAGGACTTAAAGAATCTGCTGCTAACATCTTATTGCCAGATAACACAGCACCCCTTCAGAGGTCTAGTGATTCCATGCCTCAATGGGTCAGGGCTGTTTTGGTAGCAAAAGGGGAACCTACACAATATTAGGCAGATGGTCATGGCTGATCGGTATACACAATATTTATGACAGTGTAACTAATATAAAAGTTTCAAACTTAGATATTTGAATGTCTGTTTATTTAACCATTGTATCTAATTTTTGTTGGGTACACCATTCTACTTCAATGTCTGTATTTTACTGACTGAATCAAGAATGGATTTATTTAAATTTTCCAAGTGAAACAATTATAACCTAAAGGTGCCTTGTTGATAGAGTATAAATAAAGTGTTATTTCCTATTGAGTCCAATTCTGTTAGCTGGTCTTGATCCTTTTCAGAAAGCCATCCACCAGTCCCAGTCTCTGTGCGCTGGTGAAAAGGAGTATGTTCAGAAGAGGAAAGAAAAAGTTATGAAGGGACTCAACAGCCTGGGGGTCGACTGTATCGCAGTAAGAAAGAAACCTCTTCCTTATTTAGAAATGTGTTATGATTACATAAATGTACATGTGTATAATGTGACGGCTTCTCTTTACATGACACCAACATCTGTAAACTTTTGTGAAGTCTTTAAACACCCAAGTAACAGGGTTGACTCCAGTACTTCTTCAGGACAGGAAATAAAGAGGAAAGACATAACAGAGATCAGATGACTGAGGTTTTGTCAGGCCGGACTCAAAACAGGACTCAATCACAGAGGTGTCAAATGAGCTTATTTATTGATAACAAAAATCCCTCGACAGAGCGAGGCTATGAAAACGGTCTAAACTAGGGAAAGCAAAAACACTCCCAAAGAGGGAAAACTCTAAACTATTCTATAAAAGATTATCAAAATCAAAATCACTCACAAGGAGGAAAAAAAACAGGCTGCAAAACATTAACTGAAGGCGCTCCAAAGAGGCTGAAAAACACTATGCTAGGCACTATGAAACAAAAGGGCTAGACTAAGAAGTTACAACAAATAAATCATTCATATGAATTAACAAAAGAACACTTGAGCTATAACGCTATGGCTGTGGACAAGGAAACAAGGCTTGGGTGATCGCTTCAAAAGACGAAACACTTTGGCACGGGACAAAGGGAGACGCAGACAATATACACACAGGGTAATGGGGAACAGGTGGAAACAATCAGGGCGGGGAAGACAATCAGACCGGTGACACATGAGGAAGGGCAAGTGACCTGAAACGAGAGGAGAGTTATCTTTCAAAATAAAACAGGAAATGACGAGACAGGACAAAAACCCAACTTGACCTCACCGCGGTGTGACAGGTTTATAATTGGCATTTTAAACACGAAGCCACAGGAGCACAATTTAATAATGTCAGAATTACTGAAGGGAACTGCATAAAGAAACAAATGAAATACTACCACTACTACTAATAATAATGAATAACAAATACATTTTCTTATATATATTTTTTATCTCTTCAATACAATTAGTTGAGCCTAAAATTTACCATCTCTCTGTCATTTTTCCAACCAGAAGAATGTTCCCCACATTGCTCTGCTGGGGTCAGGTGGGGGTCAAAGAGCAGATGTTGGTTTCATGGGTACTCTCTATCAGATGGAAAAAGAAGGTCTGTTGGACACTCTGGTCTATGTGGGAGGAATTTCTGGGTCAACATGGTAACACTAATCTCAGTCACACACACAAACACAAGCTTGTATGTGAGTTACACAATGCATGAATGGCCAGGCCAGAACACAGAGCAGAACTGAGATAAAACGGGGCTGAATGATGTGCTACTACACAATCAGTTTGATTTCAGTCAGAACTCACAACTATCTCATCTTATTAGCTGATCTTCTGCATTTAACAAGTTTTAATGTTAGTGTAACAAACATTGTCTGACAAGGTAAAGCAGTGAGAATATTATTAATATAATGTACACAATAAATATTGATTATTTTGAGGTGGGGCTTGTATATTCCTGATGACCCTGTACACAGCAGTGCAAAGCTCTGCATAGTGCATAATGTCTGTGGTAAGATCTTGATTGATTGATCTGGGTTGAAATAAATTGTACAATATTAGTCTTAGAATCTGAGGTTTATCTTACATTGTTTTTTTTATTGTGAAGAGCGACAGAAGAGAGTCTGAGACTAAACAAAATGTGTGCGGCATTCTATTCAAAATTTGTCCAAATACCAAAGTGGTGGACCAACCCATCGATTCATTTCTTACAGAAAATAATGCACTTTTCCTTGATCTATGTGTACGTGTTTCTCCTGATAGGTGCATGTCGTCCGTGTACAATGATCCAGAATGGAGCTCCAAAATGGACAGAGCAATGTCCAGGCTGTTTCGTCCTGGTATTGAGCTGAAGCAGATTCTGGACTGGTTGTATAAACAGATGAACGATGAGGATTTCTCTTTATCTGATGTGTGGGGGGCTTTGACCTCTGCTAAGTTCATAAAAGAGGTACCAGGGCAAAAACACAGACATACTTTTACTCCTAATATTTCTACTAATATTTCCCATCTGAAACACAACACACACTGTTAAAGATTGTATATGCAGTCCTTCAGAGAAATATGTTGTTTCATCAGATGGACCAACGACATCTTTCAGATGAGGCCAGAAGAAATACCTTCAACCCTTACCCCATCTACAACGCCGTAAACAAGGATTGCTTTACACATGGGCCTACAGAAGGTACACGCACACACGCACACACGCACACACTTAGTACAGACTTAGTTGTACAAACAGCAACATAAGTGAGTTACTGAGCTGCATTAATTGTAAAATACACTCTGTCTCTCAGGGAAATGGTTCGAGCTGAGCCCACACGAGGCTGGTTTCACAGAGCTGGGTTTCTTCATTGAAACTTCTCTTCTGGGCAACAAATTCAAGGACGGAGAGTTGGTGGAGAAGAAGCCAGAGATGGACATGGTCAAACTGGAAGGTGTGTGTTCAAGGCTGAGTACGTTTTTGGAAGGTAACGGTGGAGTAGTAAGAGCAGTAACTAAACATCTTGAAACCAAAGCTCCAATGGTGCTTTTATTTTGATGAGAACTTTTCAAAAGAATTTAAATGAATTGGACTAAATACATACTAACACTGTCTTAATTGAAGCAAAGGTGTTCAAATTTGGTGGCTATACTGACTTTGACAACAATGTGGAAGTAATGTACAGCACTAAAAATGATCACCAGTAAATACTGAACAACATGTTTTCAATGAATGAGAGCAAATACAATATTAGGCCACCAAAAGAATATTATTTATTAATATTAATATTATAATATATTAATGCTAATGTGATGAATTCATAATTTCCATAAGACAGTCAGACAACTCTTCAACTGTCATTATGTTTTACGTATTGTTGAAATCCTGGCTGGGACACAGATGTTCAAAGTCACCTTTTTTCAAATGAGTTCAGCCCTCTTAAAGCCAGTGATAAGAGCCCAGAAAAATAACATAGCATTCACTGATCATACATGTTAATCCTCATTGTGAAACTGTATGTGTTGAAACCGTGCAGGTATCTTTGGTTCTGCATTGGCTAGTTGGGAAGTTATAAAAGAGTACATCCTGAACTGGCTGAAAGGTAATCTCAATCTGACATTTTAATACATACAGAATTATTTTTTAGAAGCTGCCATGATAAATGTCTTGTTGATGAGGAGAAGTAGTAAAACTTACATAGTAACATATTGTGTGTGTGTTTTAGGACTCTTCCATCTTGGTGATGTTACTAAAGAGCAACAGAGTATACTAGCTGTTCTTGATGAAGTAATAGCTGTGACCAGAGACCCCACTAAGACTTCCTCTTGTGGTGTTTGACCTGGGCCCACTGCAGGGCACACCAAAAGGTAATGGTGATGATGATCATGAACCTTTTTCAGACGTTTCTCTTACCAGATTTATTCATTGAATCCAAGTTGAATGTAGCTACTGATATTTACAAAGAAATGCCATCAATGTTTCAATTCTGTTGTTATTTTTTTATGTCTGTGATGAAATAATGACTCAGCAAATGTCTGATTTAAAATGCCACAGTGACCAAGGCAAACCGTACTCTGAATTTGTGGGCGGAGGAAACGAGTCCAGAGGAAAGAAATCGTCTTGCTAAAGAGTGGAGTCTGGAGATGCTAGCTGCAGTGGAGACATGGACCCAAAGTCAGCAGAAAGGAGGTTTCATAGACAATGGGTTAGTAACAATAAGACTGGACAATGTTGTAGACAAATAGGCTCATTTCATTTTAATGAGATGTTTTTGTACCTTTCTTTTTGTCACAGTCAAACTGGTTGGAAAAATCGGTCGTCTGATTATGGATTGGGAGTGGGGAACTACTGAAAACTTCCTCTACCATGGTGAGAAGACAGAACTCATGAGTGATAATCAATTTCATTATGAGAATTAGATCAGAAGATTATTACCATCCCTCATGTCTGTGCAACTAGCTGAAGTCAAGGCAGCGTAACAAGGGTAGGATTAGGTTTAACCCTGAAGAAAACAGCTGAATGGAGAGTGAATATTACTTAAATTCATCAGGTGGACACAAACATGACTCATAGTGAATCCTGATGTTTCTCCATGTCTGCTTAATGTGTAAAAAATGTTTACAAACTTGGGAAGGGAGGAAATAAAAAGTTTGATTTGAAGAATTCTAAAGTTCTGTTGCTGGGCAGATCGCACCGCTCCAACTTACCTCAGCTCAAAAGAGAGATTCCATCTGATGGATGCTGGGCTGCTGATGAATGTACCCTACCCTGTATTTCTGGGAGAAAAGAGAGACATTGACCTCATCATCGCACCAGATTACAGTGCTGGAAAAGCGTTTGAGGTAAAGTGTGTGTGTTTTAGTCTGCCTGAACCCTGGACTGAATTGAACTGATAATGCCTGCAGTGAAGTGCTAATATGGGACTTCGACCAATCAAAAAGTTGCACTACAAGAAAGAGTAAAATAATATAATAACTCATTTTGATTTTAGCTGCTTTAAAAGGTCCAGTGTGTCAGATTTAAGTGCTCAGTTCACAGAATGACTGAAATGTAATATCATATTTATAACATGGTTCATTAGTCCATGATTTGATTTAGAATGATCTTCCACAGAGTCGGCCATGTTTCAACAGTTGTCTAAACTAAACCCTGGCTCTAGAAAGGAGCGTTTGCATGTTTCACATAATTTGTCCTTCCTAGTCAATGAGATACAGTTGCAGTCTGCAAGTGCCATGTCTGCGAGATGTGTGTGATCAAGTGTGATTTATTTCCCAAGGCTGTGGAGACTGTGAGTCTAAATAACATCCACCCTCTGCTCTCTTCACAGACCCTGACTCTTGCCAGAGACTATGCAGCTGAGGTGAAGAAGCCTTTCCCAGAGATAGACGACAAAATCCTGAAGGAGAGAGACTGTCCAAATGACTGCTATGTGTTTGAGGGGAAAGAGAAGGAGCCCACGATTGTTTACATGCCGCTCTTCAACAGACGCAACTGCAAAGGTCTGTGACACCCACACATGCAGATTTTTAGTGACTTGCACATGCAGAACTGCTCATCAAACTGCAATGAGCCATGATTTGAGGAACCAGGAGGTTTTGGCAGTTAGGCAACTAGCTAACTACAACTTTGATAAAAATACAAATTATCCCAAAAATTATTCCATTCTTCCATGACTTTGACATTTGATAATACACATTCATATCATTTACAATTACTAATTATAAAACGCCCTAACCCAGTGGTGAGTGGCACCTAAACAGGTCTTCACTGATTTCTATAGATGCAGAGGAGGTCAAAGCAAAGATGGACGAGTTCTCCACCTTCCACCGTCCCTACAACAAGGAGCAGATTGAGTCTCTGTTGGAGATAGTGAAAGCCAACGTGACGCACAACAAGGGAACTCTGCTGAAGGAGATCAACAAAGCTGTTCGCCGCAGAGAGGAGAAGTAGGAGTAGGGATGGGTGTCAGAGATCAGAGAAGCAGTGTCAGTGCTATATTCTGTGATACATATTTCATATATTTTAAATCATAAGACATCCAATCAGATATTTTTAGGCATGTACTTAACCATTACTCTGCTAAACAGTGCTATATATATGTTAAACAGGTGCGTGAAATAGTGTCTGATTTTGGTTTAATTACATATACAATGTTTGTTGATTATTAGAGAAAGATAAATGTTCAAGATGTGTGACAATCATCTATCAAGGCTTGCTCATGTTCATGTTGAGAAAAATTAAGGACCCTGTGTCTGGTCACCTGTGAAATTCCAGGCCAAGAAAATGCTTACTGTTTTAATTTTATCAATAAGTTTTATTTTTGAGTTCTTATGTATTTTTGATTCTTTGATAATAGGGTTAAATCTGTGGTGGAAAGTTTCTAAGACATCTTTGAGAATGTGTAATCTCTAAAGTCATTTGATAAATTATTATTGTTCATTTTTATGTTGAGTGATATTATGAAATGTAACTGATAATTGTGTGGGCAGTGGCATGATGTTGACCGAGCACCTCACCTCAGTAATGAGAGTACAGAATGACCTTATTTGGTCTGTGCTCCTGATCACTGATTGGTCATTCCAGACAGTAGTCTGAGCAGGTGAAGCTTGACATCAACTACCACTTAACAGTGAGTGTGACTCCACCTTGTGGCAGAAGTTTATAAATGTATGATGCTTTTGTTTTCTCTAGCAATCAATAAAAGTCTATATTTACTCTGACAACTTTGACTCCACGAGTTGTGACTTTGGGTCCAGAAAATCAAAAAACAATGATCAAGCTAGCATGCTAAATGAAGATGGCTAAACTGGTAAACAAGAACAACTACTAAGAATACTTTCCCATACTGACTTTATCATTTACTGTGTGTGTGTGTGTGTGTGTGTGTGTGTGTGTGTGTGTGTGTGTGTGTGTGTGTGTGTGTGTGTGTGTGTGTGCGCATCCTACAACTGTAGAAGTGCCACACGTTGGCAGTAACTATCAGAAGTCCTGTATTGGAGCCGTGCAGGTCAGTGAATTTTGCTCAACACTATTTCCTGAACTCGAAATGTTTCTTAATAAAGCTTCACTCTGTCCACTCGAACTCTAGATGGCTTTAATTTGACACAGTTTGGTGTAATGTGATTTTGTAAACAAGTTCAGGCAATGCCAAGTTTCACACACACACACACACACTTAGTACAGACTTAGTTGTACAAACAGCAACGTAAGTGAGTTACTGAGCTGCATTAATTGTAAAATACACTCTGTCTCTCAGGTAAATGGTTCGAGCTGAGCCCACACGAGACTGGTTTCACAGAGCTGGGTTTCTTCATTGAAACTTCTCTTCTGGGCAGCAAATTCAAGGACGGAGAGTTGGTGGAGAAGAAGCCAGAGATGGACATGGTCAAACTGGAAGGTGTGTGTTCACAGGCTGAGTAAGTTTTTTGGAAGGTAACAGTGGAGTAGTAGGATCAGTATTTTGATGAGAACTTTTCAAAAGACAGCCAAAGAATTTAAATGAATTGGACTAACTGTCTTAATTGAAGCAAAGGTGTTAAAATTTGGTGGCTATACTGACATTGAGAACAATGTGGAAGTAATGTACAGCACTAAAAATGATCACCAGTAAATACTGAACAACATGTTTTCAATGAATGAGAGCAAATATAATCTTAAAGCAAAAACAGTTCATATTTTTAAAACAACAGTAGTTTAAATCACTGTGGTAAAGAATCCACACAGACTTCTAACCTAATTTAGCCCTTTTCAGCCCACTGTTTTGGTTTTCTGGCCAGCAAACTCATCTCTTATTTACCTTGTTGTTAGCCACAAAAGTCACAGCAAACTACATCTAATAGACCGATTTTATAGTACAGATATGCGAGACGTCTTGTCTTGTTGATGTGGAGAAGTAGTAAAACTTCATGGCAACATATTGTGTATGTGTATTCAGAAATCCTACGTCTTGGAGATGCTACTGGAGAGCACCTGCATGTGCATGCTGTTCTTGATAAACTAATAGATGTGACCAGAAACCCCACCGTGGATCCTATTACTTTGGCTGAGATATGCATACAGCATAATATACCAGTCACAGTCAATCTGGTTCTAAAAATCCTTCCTCTGATTTTGCAATTGAAGTGGGAACTACTGAAAACTTCCTCTACCAACAATGTGAGAAGACAGAAGTCAGGAGTGATAATCAATTTCTTTATGAGAATTAGATCAGAAGATTGTAACCACTCTCATGTCTGTGCTACTAGCTGAAGTCAAGGCAGCTTAGACAGGTAACAAGGGGAGGTGGTCCAGCCATCTACCAGCACCTCTAAATTTCCCCCCAAAATATCTCCATAATATAATATAATTCATACAAAAATCCAAAATGTTACAGCACCGTGTGCTTTTGCTGGGGTTGAATTAGATTAAATACCATTTTATTTATATAGCACCATTTTATAACAGAAGACCATACTCTTTATAATATTATCTACAGAGACCCAACAATTCCACCAGGAGAAAGCACTTATGCCACAGTTAAGAAATTAGTGCAATGACAACTCCAGTGCTCCTTTTGAGTAGGGAGGCATAGTGTTGTGATTAAAAGTAAACAGTTTGCTGCTCTCCTGAAAGGGCCTGGATTGGATTTTCAAATGTATGCATATGAGTCTCTTGCTTAGGTGATGTTACTGAACCAGTAACCAATATTTTTTAAACAACTGGAGAAATTCATTAAAGTCCAAATTTCAAAAACAACTCATCCACTGGTGCAATGATGCATGTCACTACTCAGACTGAACCAACAATTGGCCGATTATCAGAAGATCAAAATCTTTATTGCATTTGTTGCCAATATATCAAAATAGTTCACTCCAGACCTAAGTGGTGGACAAATAACATATAACAACTACTGCGACACAAAACACAATAATTATTCATAACACAAAACAGAAAAAAGAGACTGTTCTTTCAAGCCCAAACAAAGTACAAGATTTCTACAGTATCACATGAATCGCATACTAGCTCTAATCACTGTGCTTTGTAACATCAGCATCACTTATTAGCATGATAGCTTGATGGTTGTTTTTTGATTTTCTGGACCAAAGTTACAACTCATGGAGTCAAAGTTGTCAGAGTAAATATAGACTTTTATTTATTGCTAGAGAAAACAAAAGCGTCATACATTTATAAACTTCTGCCACAAGGTGGAGTCACACTCACTGTTAAGTGGTAGTGGATGTCAGGCTTCACCCACTCAGAGGATTGTCTGGAATGACCAATCAGTGATCAGGAGCACAGACCAAATAAGGTCATTATCAGTTTGTGAGGAAGTGTTACCTCCCTCACTGTTTGCTATATACATTTTTATCGCTTTCAATTAAACAATGGTTTGTTTTAATTATGTTTTTTTTTGTTAATCATGTCTGTTGTCCTTTTCCCAGATCTACTCTGATAGGCTGATTTGAACTGGAGAGAAGGCCTATCAGAGTATATATATGTTGAGAATGATTTTTGTGGGGGTTAGTAGTTTTTTGTGGAATGATATGAGCAGAGCAGCACCTCATTTGCCTTTGTTAAAAGACCCTCTTTGTTTAATATAAGAATAAAAGTCAACTTGTTTTCGGCACACCTCCTGTCCAGCGTGATGTATTTGTGTTCCTGCATCTCTCTTTACAACACAGTTACATTTCATAATATCACTCAACATAAAAATCTACAATAATAATTCATCAAATGACTCTAGAGATTACACATTTTCAAAGATGTCTTAGAAACTTTCCACCACAGATTTAACCCTATTATCAAGGGCAGGGGGGTGAGTTTAAACACAGCTGTTCCTATTATTACCTTACACTCTATTTCCCTCACACATACTTACACTACAAAATGCCAAATGCTGTTTTTCCCAACATAAACATGAGCAAGCCTTTATAAATGATTGTCACACGTCTTGGACATGTATGGAATCAAACCAAAATCAGACACTATTTCACACACCTGTTAAAATTTAACATGATCACTTACTAGCAGATTAATGGTTAAGTATATGCCCAAGACAAGCACACACACTGTAATACACAGAAAAAAGCCTCAAGATCATCTCTGATCTCTGACACCCATCCCTACTCCGACTTCTTCTCTCTGAGGCGAACAACTCTGTTGATCTCCTTCAGCAGAGTTCCCTTGTTGTTCTTCACGTTCCCTTTCACTATCTCCAACAGAGACTCAATGTGCTTCTTGTTGTAGGGACGGTGGAAGGTGGAGAACTGGTCCATCTTTGCTTTGACCTCCTCTGCATCTATAGAAGACAGTGAAGACCTGTTTAGGCACCACTCACCACTGGGTTAGGGCGTTTTATAAATATTTATTGTAAACGATATGGAGGGTTGCACTTCATTCAAACAGATCCTCAAATGATCACTCATTGCAGTTTGATGAGCAGTTCTGCTTTGGAGAAGAAAAGTCACTAAAAATCTGCATGTGTGGGTGTCACAGACCTTTGCAGTTGCGTCTGTTAAAGAGCGGCATGTAAACAATCGTGGGCTCCTTCTCTTTCCCCTCAAACACATAGCAGTCCTTTGGCCAGTCTCTCTCCTTTAGGATTTTGTCGTCTATCTCTGGGAAAGGCTTCTTCACCTCAGCTGCATAATCTCTGGCAAGAGTCAGGGTCTGTGAAGAGAGCAGAGGGTGGATGTTATTCAGACTCTGTCACAGTCTGCTCCCCTTTCACCTGCCTCTCAGTAATTTTCCATTCCCTCTCCACTCACCTGCCAGCCACGCCCCCCTCATCAGACCTACTCCCCTCACCTGCTTGACTCACCTGCTTCCCATCACCAATCAAGCTAGGATTTAAGCTCTCCCAGCTCACTCACTCTCTGCCAGATTGTTCTCTATGCTCACGCAAGACTTTCCAGCACTCTTCTCCGGACTGATCTCCTGCTGCCGACTCTGCCTGCCTTGGACTAACCTGTTTGCTGTACTCCCGGTAACCGACCCTGCCTTCCGTCTTCGACCACGAGCTTCTGATCCCTCTGGAATCTGCCAGCTGGTGTCGGCCCAGCTACTGGTGGCTTGCTCCTGGTACGTCTGCCTTATCTCCTGCCTACCTGCTTGCTGGACTGGTGTTCCCAGCCTAAGCCCCTGGACTTTCCCTGTGCCCAGAGAGACTGTTTCCTGCGTGTGCTGCATTTGGGTTCTAATTACACCCGTTTCAGACTCACAGTCTCCAGTTTTCATGCTCTGTAATACATCTGAGAAATGAATTACACTTGATGATAAATGGGTTCAGGCAGACTGAAACACACACTTTACCTCAAACACTTTTCCAGCACTGTAATCTGGTGCGATGATGAGGTCAATGTCTCTCTTGTCTCCCAGAAATACAGGGTAGGGTACATTCATCAGCAGCCCAGGCATCCATCAGATGGAATCTCTCTTTTGAGCTGAGGTAAGTTGGAGCGGTGTGATCTGCCCAGCAACAGAGCTTTAGAATTCTTCAAATCAAACTTTTTATTTCCTCCCTTCCCGAGTTTGTAAACATTTTTTACACATTAAGCAGACATGGAGAAACATCAGGATTCACTATGAGTCATGTTTGTGTCCACCTGATGAATTTAAGTAATATTCATTCTCCATTCAGCTGTTTTCTTCAGGGTTAAACCTAACCCTACCCTTGTTACGCTGCCTTGACTTCAGCTAGTAGCACAGACATGAGTGGTAATCTTCTGATCTAATTCTCATAAAGAAATTGATTATCACTCATGAGTTCTGTGTTCTCACCATGGTAGAGAAGGTTTTCAGTAGTTCCCCACTCCCAATGCCAAATCAGCCAAAGGATTTTTCTAACCAGTTTGACTGTGACAAAAAGAAAGGTACAAAAACATCTCATTAAAATGAAATGAGCCTATTTGTCTACAACATTGTCCAGTCTGATTGTTACTAACCCATGTCTCTGAAACCTCCTTTCTGCTGACTTTGGGTCCATGTCTCCACTGCAGCTAGCATCTCCAGACTCCACTCTTTAGCAAGACGATTTCTTTCCTCTGGACTCGCCTTTACCCACAAATTCAGAGTACGGTTTGCTTTGGTCACTGTGGTCACAACATAATTGAAACATTGATGGCATTTCTTTGTAAATATCAGTAGCTACATTCAACTTGGATTCAATAAATAAATCTGGTGAGAGAACCGTCTGAAAAAGGTTCATGATCATCATCACCATTACCTTCTGGTGTACCCTGCAGTGGGCCCAGGTCAAACACCACAGGAGGAATCTTAGTGTGGTTTCTGGTCACAGCTATTACTTCATCAAGAACAGCTAGTACACTCTGTTGCCCTTCATTAACACCACCAAGATGGAAGAGTTCTAAAACACACACACAATATGTTACTGTAAAGTTTTACTACTTCTCCTCATCAACAAGACATTTATCATGGCAGCTTCTAAAAAATAATTTTGTATGTATTAAAATGTCAGATTGAGATTACCTTTCAGCCAGTTCAGGATGTACTCTTTTATAACTTCCCCACTAGCCAATGCAGAACCAAGGATACCTGCACGGTTTCAACACATACAGTTTCACAATGAGGATTAACATGTATGATCAGTACACTGTCATTTTTATTAAGAGGGCTGAATGTTATGCACATCTGTGCAGCAGCCAGGATTTAAACAATACCTAAATCAAAATTTAACAGCACTTGAAGTGTTGTCCGTCTGCCCACTGATGGTTTTTTTTATTAATACATTAACCAGCATTACCATTAGACAAATGTAAATCCAATCTTTACTCTGCATTTAGCTCTTTTTTTGGTCTCCACCAACTCTAGATAAAATATCTGTACTGTAAAATCTCTTAGATGTTGTTTGCTGTGTCTTTTGTGGCTAACAACAAGGTAAATAAGAGATGAGTTTGCTGGCCAGAAAACCAAAACAGTGGGCTGAAAAGGGCTAAAATAGGTTCGAAGTCTGTGTGGATTCTTTACTACAGTGATTTAAACTATTGTTGTTTTAAAAATATGAACTGTTGTTGCTTTAATATTATATTTGCTCTCATTCACTGAAAACATGTTGTTCAGTATTTACTGGTGATCATTTTTAGTGCTGTACATTACTTCCACATTGTTCTCAATGTCAGTATAGCCACCAAATTTTAACACCTTTGCTTCAATTAAGACAGTGTTAGTATGTATTTAGTCCAATTCATTTAAATTCTTTTGAAAAGTTCTTATAAAAAAAAGCACCATTGGAGCTTTGGTTTCAAGATGTTTAGTTACTGCTCCACTGTTACCTTCCAAAAACGTACTCAGCCTGTGAACACACACCTTCCAGTTTGACCATGTCCATCTCTGGCTTCTTCTCCACCAACTCTCTGTCCTTGAATTTGCTGCCCAGAAGAGAAGTTTCAATGAAGAAACCCAGCTCTGTGAAACCAGCCTCGTGTGGGCTCAGCTCGAACCATTTCCCTGAGAGACAGAGTGTATTTTACAATTAATGCAGCTCAGTAACTCACTTAGCGATCAGGGTAACGGAAAGGAAATAAGCTAACTTCTAATGTTACAGTATTGAAATCGAGTATTCAGTATTATTAGTTCTATCAGTATTAAAGTCTTTCTTAACTTGTTTTTAACTTTTTATGCAGTATTTATTGTAAAGTTGACTTGTTGTACCATGCTTGCTGTGCCTGTACGCTCTGTGGACATGTTTGTTGAAGGTACAAAATGTATTGGAGTGATTTGGATGGAAAAAGTATTTTTTCTGTATCTATTAAAGTTGTGTAAGAGTTAATAGCTAGCATTAGGCTATAAATGCTATGATAGCAATGAATAATGAAAGGTATGCCCAAGGATCAGGATCATTACTTAAATTTATGACAGTATACACAATTTTGTTTTTTTGTCAGGCAGAATTTGAACCAGTGCTCAAAAAGTGCTGATAAGCACTAGCCTTATAATGTGAGTTATTTACAATGTAACAATTTAGTTTTTTATTTTGTTTTTTATTGTTCTTTAGATTTATATTTTCAAAATTGCACATTATTTAATTCGAATATGTATGGTACGATATGTGAACATTTGGAATAAATAAAGTTTGGATTTATACATTTTTAATTGGCATCAGATTATTTATAACATAGGGTATGGTCGAATAGTCAAAAAAATTAGCTCCTAAGTCCTTTCCTAACCACTTTTTCTTGACCTTGATATAAAACGTCACAAGGTCAAGGAAAGATGTGAAGGAGAATTCACAAGGAGTTAGGAGAAGACGAAAGCGGTGTTCAGTGAATCCGACTGCACTTACACTTAGACTACGTCATTATACAACAGCAAATACTTTTTACTCTGTTTGTGAACGCAGCTTCACAGTCAAGTCGACAGTCCACAGTCTGCTGCAGGCTACATCACACTGTTTAAATCCATTGTTTTCTGGTTGTGAATGACAGTGCACCAATTTTTTGTCGCTGCCGCAAGGAATTGTGGGGTGGCATTACCTCCTTTCCTTTCGTAAAGGATGGTCATACTATGCTAAAGGAGATAATAAAGGAAGCATTGAAGCTCCTCTCCTTAACAGTTAGAAAATTCGAACAGTAGGGATAAGCGAGCAGAGGAGACCACCGGGCTCTCTCCCATAATAGTGATGAACACTGGTTGGAAGGGCCCCCTGGGAATTTTTGCTTAGGACCCCAACAGGACAGAAACTAACGTTAGGTTAACCTTGCAATACTCGCTGGCCATAACCGAGTCTAGTGCCAGAGCTGTACGCACCGCACACGCGTTAGCGTCAGTTTAACGCAGTGGTCACCATCAACATATATACGTCTTTTTCCCTGTTAGTTACACAAAGTAACAGCATTTGTTCAATAACAGCAGTCATTTACTGTTACTGTTATGCTGATATCATTATCTGCTCCACTACTGTCCTCTTTTTTTTTTCCTCTTCTCATTACCAGATGACAGCTCCTTTAAGGGGAGGGGGATGGGGTCACTGCGGCTTATACATTTTTGAGACATTTTGGTAAAAACAGCCCTCGGGCACAGAGTCTCGGGGCCCCCTAATGGCTCGGGGCCCTAAGCAGTTGCTTGCTTTGCCTGTTCACAAGCTGTGCGTCTGTATGTGTGTGTGTGTGTGTGTGTGTGTGTGTACCTTCTGTAGGCCCATGTGTAAAGCAATCCTTGTTTACGGCGTTGTAGATGGGGTAAGGGTTGAAGGTATTTCTTCTGGCCTCATCTGAAAGATGTCGTTGGTCCATCTGATGAAACAAAATATTTCTCTAAAGGACTGCATATACAATCTTTAACAGTGTGTGTTGTGTTTCAAATGGGAAATATTAGTAAAAATATTAGGAGTAAATGTGTTTGTGTTTTTCCCCTGGTACCTCGTTTATGAACTCAGCAGAGGTCAAAGCCCCCCACACATCAGATAAAGAGAAATCCTCATCGTTCATCTGTTTATACAACCAGTCCAGAACCTGCTTCAGCTCAATACCAGGACGAAACAGCCTGGACATTGCTCTGTCCATGTTGGAGCTCCATTCTGGATCATTGTACACGGACGACATGCACCTATCAGGGGAAACACGTACACATAGATCAAGGAAAAGTGCATTATTTTCTGTAAGAAATGAATTGATGGGTTGGTCCACCACTTTGGTCTGATCTAAAGTATTTGGACAAATGCTTTGGAAAGAAGGGCATAAATTTTGTTTAGTGTGAATTAGCATGTTAACACACTAACACACAAAACAAAAATATATGATGTGATTATCTCCTTATGTCTACATAAGAATGGTAAATTAAAAAACAGCCAGACTAAATGGTACAAACATTTAGTGAGGTTACAACTGTAAAGTGAGGGTTCGATGTCTGGTGGTGGGCTCCCTTCTTTATGAGAAGAAACAGCATGATGGAGATGAATAATTCTCTTAACCCTTGTAATGTAACTATGGCCACTGTTATCTTTCCAATATTGTCACCAAGTGGCAACTTTAGTGGCTGTGTAGTGAAGCCAATGTGGAAGTGCCAAAAACTGCAGTTCCACAAATATCCACTTGAGGCTGGCTACAGAACAAGTCAGTCTCCATAAGTCCCCATGTTCAAATGTCCAACTTCACAGCAGAAATAAACATGTTTACAGCCTGGTACAAAAAACAGTTTTGGTCTCTATAGCTAATCTCGCCGTTCATTATTATATTACGCAATGTTCAAGTTATATTAAGGCTTAAAGTTATGCATATGCATACAGTGTGTCCACTTCAAATGATAGATAGGTGTTGTCAGGACTTTCACATACTGCTCTTCAGAAAATTACGTTGTTCATGTTCATAGTGTATATCGTGATTACTCTTCTCTTAGCCTAAGTCTCTTCTGTCTCTCTTCACAATGAAAGAGAAAAAAAATAAACCTTAAATTTTAAGATTAATATTGTACAATTTGAGCCAAGATATACACTACTGTGGACGAGATCAGTAGGAATAAATACAATCCCACCTAAAAAAATATTATTTCACTGCTTTACCCTGCCATCAGACAGCCTTTTTTGTGACACTTGCAAATGCAGAAGATCAGCTAATAAGATGAGATAGTTGTGAGTTCTGACTATAATCAAACTGGTTGTGTAGTAGCACATCATTCAGCCCCGTTTTATCTCAGTTCTGCTCTGTGTTCTGGCCTGGCCATTCATGCATTGTGTAACTCACATACAAGCTTGTGTTTGTGTGTGTGACTGAGATTAGTGTTACCATGTTGACCCAGAAATTCCTCCCACATAGACCAGAGTGTCCAACAGACCTTCTTTTTCCATCTGATAGAGAGTACCCATGAAACCAACATCTGCTCTTTGACCCCCACCTGACCCCAGCAGAGCAATGTGGGGAACATTCTTCTGGTTGGAAAAATGACAGAGAGATGGTAAATTTTAGGCTCAGTTAGTTGTATTGAACAGAGTAATATAAGAGAAATATAAGAAAATGTAATTCTAATTTATTATTATTATTATTATTATTATTATTATTATTATTAGTAGTAGTAGTAGTAGTAATAATTGTGCTCCTGTGGCTTTGGGTTCAAAATCCCAATCCATAAAAATTTCAAGTCATCTGATCTCTGATTCATGTCTCTCTTTCTTGTTTCCTGTCAGCTTTACTGTCTAAAAGAAGTACTGGAGTCTACCCTGTTCCTCTTGGTGTGAAGAGACGTCATAATATACACATGTACATTTACAAGACTAAGCCCCTGCACATGTGGTGTGCACTCTACCAACTGAGCTAAATGCTGCCACATTTAAACTACTCACAAAAACTTGTCATGTGACCTTCACCACTGATTACAGATTGACTATGGCGTCTCATGCTGTTCAAGTCGACTTATTGCAACCTGCTGATGACATTCTGTGACACTCAAGCTGAGTGGTAACTTCCCTCTGAGGACTTCCTGTTTGAAGCCTCACACTGACCAGGTACTGTTAATGGAGTGTTGGGTGTCGTCTTGGTGTCATGATGTCAAAATGTGAACAGCATGATGAAGAGGACAGTTTAAATACAAACTGTAGAAGCAGAACATTTAGTGGTCTGTTCATGGATCAGACACTTGATGTGATTTTTAATTAACCTTGTTAGAGAACAGCATGTTATGCAATAAGTACTGAAGCACTGAACAGTTGGACATGGTCATTCAAAAGTTTAGAGAAGGTCAAATGAAGTTCCCCAGTAAGGTGCATTTTAGGTGCATTCTGAAATTTCATCCAAAAGCCAAATATCCTGAACTTTTTGTGAGTAGTCTATGTAAAGATTTCTAAATAACTGGGAGAAGTTTCTTTCTTACTGCATCACATTCGACTTTCAGTTTCTTGAGCTGCCTCCTAGAACTTTTTGTTTCCTCTTGTGAACATACTCCTTTTCACCAGGACCCAGAGAGTGGGAGTGACGGATGACTTTCTGAAAAGAATGAAAGACAGCTAACAGAATTAGACTCAATAGGAAATTACACTTTATTAATACACTTTATCCACAAAGACACCTTTAAGTTATAAGTGCTTCATTGGAAAATCAAAATAAATTATTCTTGATTGTTTAAGGGGATTAAAAGACAGAAGTAGAATGGTATATTGTGTAGGTCCCTTTTGTGATTGTGCATTATACTATGGTCTTCAACCACATGCCAATAAACTTGTTCAGGCATGCTTTTTTCAATTATAACCATCTCCAAAGTTAAAAAACATAAAAAACCTCAGTGTTATTCACTTCATTACTTTATTCACTTTAAAAATACTTTAATGTACTCATGCCCTATAATACAGATAGAGATACTAAATGCTACTGATGTACAGTCAAAAATCATTTGCCATGTATCTCTCACCTCAGGAGCAGCTGCATTTCCCTCCATAATGTTTGATGTCTGATGATGGATTTTACCAGTGGTCCTGAAATTTCCAGTCTACATGTTGGGACGCAGAAGCGGAGCAGAGTGAATGGGTGTGTGTGGCGGAGCAACAGAGAAGGTTAGCGGTATAAGTTTGGTTAGAATGAAATGTCCAGTGCATGTTTCAGTACACGATAAAACCTTCCCTGTGCTGCTCAGCCACAGTTTGGCAGACGAGCAGGAAATGTTAAGATACCCGCACTGGGGAAATTGACTTGTTACAGTCACAATATACAAAAGCGGATAGTAAAATACTCTCTACTGAATAAATAGTCACAACACAATCTTACAGCGTCCATGAGATTAAAAAGAGAGGGACTAACTGAAGAAATAATAATAATAAATAAAAAAACAGACACTCTGGGCTCTTTTGGGCTCTAAATGTCTGCATCTTTTAAATCATCTCCAATATTTCCCGTGTTTTTCTGCTCATGGAGCTTCTTAGGTCGTGCAGAATCTAACACTTATTCCGTTGATCCACTTTATTAAGCAAATAAATGGCTGTAGTACATTTCCTATCTGGCAACCCAGAGCTCTGGTATGAGCCATGATGTTATCAAGCCAGATCAAAAAACACAGGCAAACATCATCAAGACAAATTTCAAAATAATAAATATACTGACTACACTAATTTATCAAGAAGCTTGTATTTCAGTGGAACATCTTTCCCTAATCTCTGATGACACAGCATATTCAATTTATGAATACAGTAGATATCTTACATATTGCACTTTTAAGATATCTGTAGTTGGCACACCACTAAACGAGAGTGTAAACAAGTTAGTGCATGCAGCATACGGAGTATTTCAGCAGATTTTGATTAGTAATGACAGAAGTTAACACAGAGTCCTTAACTCACGGAAAATGCAGAGCGACCAAGTTTTCTCCAACAACCTGCACAAGTGAACACGGCACAGCAAAGATGTTTCACCTATTAAAAACTTTCCCCAGCTTCCGTCTTAAATACTTGGAAATCTGTGTTCTACACCACCCATATGTTGTACTTGTGCCAATCAAAACTTGTCACACTGCATTACAGATAGTGATCTAGCCATCCTGGAGGACAGCTAGGAACCTGGAATCAGATAAACACAATACTGTACACACATTTCAAAACATGTAAGGGCAATAAGGAGTTATAATAACATTTCTAGTTAATTTAACACGCCTACTTATTCAGACAGTTGCCTGTGAACAATTGTGGAATTCATTTGAAAAAAATAGATTCATTAGAATCAGATAGAAATCTGAACAAAAGAGGTTAACATTAAGAAATGTTTCTGTGGTTCAATGTCCAGTTCATAAGTTAGTTCTGATATGAGAAGCTTCTTAAGCACAAGTTCAAGATAAAAAGAGCAAAGAGTTGTAAGGTACATATTGCTCAATAATAGGTTGTTTCATATAAAAATCATTAGTGTTCTAGGCTTTCTTGTACAGTATGTAAAACACTTAATTTTGTGGGACTGTAAATGACATCACAGTACATTTCTTGACTTTGTTATGACTGAATTTTAAAAAGGCTTTTATTTTGAAGAAGCACCAAGCACATATAGATCAGATGTTGAAAAAGGTAACCGGAAAATGGTAAACGGACTCTACTTATATGGTACCTTTCTAGTCTTGCAACGACTCACAGCGCTCATTCTCATTCGCCCATTCACACCCATTCATACACTGACGGCATTAGCTGCCATGCAAGGTGACAACTGCTCATCATTTTTAATGAGCAAAGCAACGTTAAGCCAAAACCAAAAGTATGTGCTGCTGGCCATGGCCATGTTGGCTGTACTTCTTGTCTTTCGAGTCTGGGCTGGCTGGGTGTAGGTGAGGCGAGCTGTGATGGCGGTTGAACAATATTTTTCACCTCTGTTTTGTCAAACGGTTGATCAACTTCCACAATACTCCTGTCTGCTTGTGTGTATACATATTTTTGTAAAACTTCCAATTTTGCATTGGACTCAGCAAGAGCTGTCTGCATCTTGTGCATTTCCTTTCTAGCCTTTATTGCACCAGCTTTTTGTTGTTGTTGTTCAGCCTCAAATTCTGCCTCACGGATTTTTCTTTCTTTCTTGCAGTTGGGCCTCTCTGCATCTGCACATTATCCTAAAAATTCGTCCATGAGCATAAATCATTTGCATCATCCTCCATTAATTGTTCAGTTTGCTCATTAGCTGGGATAACTTGTACCTGTGTGCCTGGATTTGTCTTGCCCTTTGCTCTTCCACAGTCTTTTTCATCCATGGCAATGTGTTCCACTTCGTTGTTCAGCCAAACAACGTCCTTTAATCTAAACGACAAGCACTGTAGTAGAGAAGTTTCAAATTACAGCTGGATGTCACCATGAAGTTCTGAAACCACCCGTGTTAATTTTGTCACCCATTTTTCAATTTAGTCTTAGTCTTTTGTCAAAGTTCATTCTTAGTCTTAGTCACTTTTAGTCTTTCACAAATCATTTTTGTTGTCATATTTTAGTTGACTAAAAGTCTCATAATTTTTGTCTAGTTTTCGTCAAACGTGAACACAGGGTATTTTAGTCCAGTTTTAGTCAAAACATTTTAGTCCTTTTCTATTTATTTCAGGAATATTTTTTTTTGTTTATTAATTCCAGTTTACTTGTGTTCCACAGGTAACATATTGATTAAATGTATACCTAGGTGCTGGGATTAGCTTACCAATGCATTCAGATGCGTGCCAGACCAGTTAGCTTAGCTTAATATTTGGGTGGCTGAGGTTAATGTGCCTTTTTAGGTTGGTGGTATTTTTACCAGCAATTTTTCTCCCGCACATATTCCCATCCATCAAAACGAGGCATTGTGACTTTTTCTCTGCTTCTAAATACTGGAAATGGACCACACGTCCAGTCTTTTTTTCTTTTTTTCCTTCCAAGCATGATTGCACTAGAGCTTGGAATTTTTATCATTTGAATCGGGCTCGGGCTTGCGTTATGACTTGCGCGGTAAATGAGCGATCATGTGATGCATTTTGATCTGCGCCACGTCGAGGCGAGACTCATTCTTGACCGTTATGCAATATGCACACATTTAAATAACATCGGGCTGCAAACGGGTTCGGGCTCTACAAAGTTGTCAATCAAAACAGGCGAATTCTATCGGGCCCGGGCCGGGTCGGGCAGAGAAGTTTTCTTTGGTGTCAGTGATGATCTTGTCCCTGTGGACATTAGTCTCCCCATTAACATCTCATGAGGACTCAGTCCTGTTGTTGCACTTAGTGCACTTTAGATGGAGTACAGCACAATAGGCAGTGCATCAGGCCATTTCAGACCTTTTGTTATTACTGTTTTGGTCAACCGTTCTTTGATAGTTGTGTTCATTCTTTTAACTTGACCAGAACTTTGTGGGTGATATGGAACATGTAACTGTCACTTGAACCCTAAGATATCTGACAGACCCTGCGTTATTCTTGATACAAAAGCCGGACCTCTGTCACTATCTATTCTCTGTGGCACTCCAAACTTAGGGATCACCTCTTTTAGCAGACACTTAACAACTGTTCGAGCGTCTTCTTTTCTTGTCGCGAAAGCCTCAACCTATTTTGAGAATCGATCTGTCACAACTAACAAATATTTGTAGCCTTGACAACTTGGCATATGTACAAAGTCTATTTGCAAATTTACAAAGGGACCTGTTGGAGGTTCCAGATGGTCATGCTTCACTGTGCTATTCTTCTTTCTGGTCTGTTGACACATCATACAACTGTCTACAAGTGTTGACTTGTGTAATGCCTGCTGCAAACCATTGTGAATGAATACCATCATTTATTACCCCTCTTCCGACATGTGTTGGTCCATGTGCCACACATGCCAAGACATGTAGGAGAGCTCTTGGGCCAACTGGTCGCCCATCCGGGTGGAGCCACAAGCCAGACTCTGAATCAACTGCACAACCTTTACGCAACCAAAGACTCCTCTCCCTGTCATCAGCGTGACTTTGCATTTTCACGACATTATTAGCGGAAGGTACTGGAATTGGATTGACGGGTTGTGTGGAGGTATGTTGATGGACCATTGAGGAGGAGGAAAGTGCGGCTTGTTTGGCTGCAGTATCAGCCATTGCATTTCCTCGTGAAAAAGGTTCATTTCCTTTAGTGTGGGCTGCACATTTTACAATCGCAAGCTGTGACGGGTGCAAGGTGACAACTGCTCATCATTTTAATGAGCAAAGCAACGTTGAGCCAAAACCAAAAGTATGTGCTGCTGGCCATGGCCATGTTGGCTGTACTTCTTGTCTTTCGAGTCTGGGCTGGCTGGGTGTAGGTGAGGCGTGCTGTGATGGCGGTTGAACAATATTTTTCACCTCTGTTTTGTTGAACGGTTGATCAACTTCCACAATACTCCTGTCTGCTTGTGTGTATACATATTTTTGTAAAACTTCCAATTTTGCATTGGACTCAGCAAGAGCTGTCTGCATCTTGTGCATTTCCTTTCTAGCCTTTATTGCACCAGCTTTTTGTTGTTGTTGTTCAGCCTCAAATTCTGCCTCACGGATTTTTCTTTCTTTCTTGCAGTTGGGCCTCTCTGCATCTGCACATTATCCTAAAAATTCGTCCATGAGCATAAATCATTTGCATCATCCTCCATTAATTGTTCAGTTTGCTCATTAGCTGGGATAACTTGTACCTGTGTGCCTGGATTTGTCTTGCCCTTTGCTCTTCCACAGTCTTTTTCATCCATGGCAATGTGTTCCACTTTGTTGTTCAGCCAAACAACGTCCTTTAATCTAAACGACAAGCACTGTAGTAGAGAAGTTTCAAATTACAGCTGGATGTCACCACGAAGTTCTGAAACCACCCGTGTTAATTTTGTCACTCATTTTTCAATTTAGTCTTAGTCTTTTGTCAAAGTTCATTCTTAGTCTTAGTCACTTTTAGTCTTTCACAAATCATTTTTGTTGTCATATTTTATTTGTCGACTAAAAGTCTCATAATTTTTGTCTAGTTTTCGTCAAACGTGAACACAGGGTATTTTAGTCCAGTTTTAGTCAAAACATTTTAGTCCTTTTCTATTTATTTCAGGAATTTTTTTTTGTTTATTAATTCCAGTTTACTTGTGTTCCACAGGTAACATATTGATTAAATGTATACCTAGGTGCTGGGATTAGCTTACCAATGCATTCAGATGCGTGCCAGACCAGTTAGCTTAGCTTAATATTTGGGTGGCTGAGGTTAATGTGCCTTTTCAGGTTGGTGGTATTTTACCAGCAATTTTCTCCCGCACATATTCCCATCCATCAAAACGAGGCATTGTGACTTTTTCTCTGCTTCTAAATACTGGAAATAGGACCACACGTCCAGTCTCTTTTTCCTTTTTTCCTTCCAAGCATGATTGCACTAGAGCTGGGAATCTTTGCCCGAACCTGTTGGGACCCATCGGGACCTGCTGGGTTCGGGCATAATTTTTATCATTTGAATCGTTATGACTTGCGCGGTAAATGAGCGATCATGTGATGCATTTCGATCTGCGCCACGTTAAGGCGAGACTCATTCTTGACCGTTATGCCATATGCACACATTTGAATAACGTCGGGCTGCAAACGGGTTCAGGCTCTACAAAGTTGTCAATCAAAACGTGCCGGGCCAGGCTCGGGTCGAATTCTGTTGGGCCTGGGCCGGGTCGGGCCTGACTTCTAAGGCCTGTTTCATGCTCTAGATTGCGCTGCGCAGCAAGAGCAAGAGTGAGTAAAATCTGTGCCCTCTGGATTGTCTTGATGCAAAATCATCAATTACATCATCATAAGAGAACTGCCCCAACCTCATGGTGTATACAAATGATTGCAAGTCCACCAAGGTGGTCTTGTGTCACAGGGGATATCCAAAGACTGGGAAACAATTTTTTCAATCCTTTCTTGTGCACAAAGTCCAACAGTTCAAATGCAGTTGTGCTGTTTGTAGGTAACTACAACCGTCTAGTCGTACCCTCACTTCTCGCAAAGCGAGGTCACTCTAAACTCTTCTATGTGGTCGTCCCCAAATGGTGGAACCAACGGCTACAAGAACAGCAACATCCCTTTCGACCTTTAAAAAACTCCTAAAAACCTTTCTGTTTCGAGAATGCTTTCTTGCCTAACAAAACTAACAAAACTAACAACTACTCTGTGCTCCTTTACACCTTTCTCAGCTTATGTCCTCCTCTGTAAGTCGCTTTAGATAAAAGCGTCTGCTAAATGTAATGTAATGTAATGTAATGTAACTATGGAATGTTTATGACTTCTATGGCCAGCTCTCTCCCATCAATGTCAGCTTCCTCTCCACTCCTGAGTATGTTCACAAGATCGTCACACTGCTTTTCTTTTCTCCATCATCTAAGTTTGGGAAGTTTTGCAAAACCCCATACTTGCTTTTAACCTGTGTATCCAAGTCATCCAAAGATGAGCAATGCCTAGAGTATTATACCATATTGTGCCATATTAAAAAAATTGGTCTCAAGCCTCTTCAGGGCATCCATGAATGGAAAAGTGAGTTTTTGTGCTTCTCAGTCTATTCTTCTTCAGTACGGTCTCTCACCATGGCATTGTGGAAAACTGAAGTAGCCTGCTGACCAGTATAATGTTCGAAAGGATATCGTGCCACACAACTGTGCAAATCTGAAATCTGACTGACCCAACCTACGATGCCAAAGATTTAGCTTTGATTTTTGTGATGGGGTCTGCTTCCTCACGATAATCCATGTTCAAGAGTCCATTTCCCCGGATAAGATGGGTTTTATTCGTTATTTGCCACTATAAAGACGCTCTGACCTTCTCAAGCTTTTATTTTAGCACTTCCGGTTACCGTCATTTGAATTTGCATTTTAGCTAAATATTTAGTTTCACCCGAAACATTTAGCTTCAACATTTAGTTTTAGATTTATATTTAACATTTAGCTTCAACATTTATATTTATATTTAACATTTAGATATATATTTAACATTTAGCTTCAACATTTAGATTTATATTTAACATTTAGATTTATATGTAACATTTAGATTTATATTTAGCATTTAGATCGTACATTTAACATTTGGATTTAAATATTTAAAATATCTCTAAGTTCACAAATATTGTTCTAAATGTGCAAAAAAGTGACTCTCAAAAATTCAAACCAGTTTTTTAAACATTGTTTTTAGATAAATGTGACAAAATGTTGCTGTTATTTTCAGAGCGAGACGCTTGGGCACCCCAGACGCACAAAGGGCACCCCATAGTGGCAACATTCAGTTTAAGTGGCTGAAAAACACAAATTCCCTGTTGCAAGTAAAAACACTGTCAGATTAATTCAATCAGATTCAAGTATTCTTTTTCCTCCTCTCATTTTCTTTCAAACTTCTTTGAAAAATGTCAAGCCTTAGGGTTTGCAGAGACTCCATTGAAGACCTCAGAATGTCATTGTTTGGGTTGGGGTAACTGGCTCATGTGTGTGCTTTGGTTGGAGGCTCTTTGTTTTTCAGTCTGGTTTGAATTTGACATCTGGTACGTGTTGAGAAATCCTTCCCCCTGCAGCTTGTGTGTTTGCTGTGTGTTTCTGTATCTGTTTGAGGAACTTTCTGCTGTGACATGCCCTGGGATGATCATGTGTGACCACACCTCTGTCACACACATATAGTCAGTTAGCGTAACTGTGATCTTTAGACCGTTAGCTTTTCTTTTTTCATTTGAAAATTGCTTTCATGCCCCAACATGCAGACTGGAAATACAGGTTTTTCAGCTTCATTAATATGCAGTTTGCTTGCAGTTTTAGGACTGGTAAAAGCGGCAGCAGTCATGGAGGGGAATTCAGCTGCTCCTGAGGTAAGAGATAGATGGCAAATAATTTAGACTGTATATTAGTAGCATTTAGTAGCAGTGTTATAATATATTAAAGGCACATGACATTCTTGTCCTTGTTTTTAGATGTGTGGTTATCTCTATCATCTGATAAATTGCTCAACAACATAAAACTTAAACCTAGAGTAAAATTGCTTTTATGGTTTGTTTACACACACTTGGTTAATAAATCAAAATCTGATTCTTTGATGAACAATATTGTTATGTTGTGCATTATGTACTATATACAATATGTATAGTAGTGTAACACATTTCAAAGTATAAAACCATCATATTTCTTTGTTGGGTACATGATTCTACTTCATTCTCTATATTTTATTTGCCTAAAAGTTATTTATGTTTTATTTTCCAAGTACTTATAACAAAAAAGTGTTTTATAAATAAAGTGTACAAATAATTGTTATTTCCCATTGAGTCTAATTCTGTTAGCTTGATTCTTTTCAGAAAGCCATCCGTCAGTCCCAGTCTCTGTGTGCTGGTGAACAGAAGTATGTTCACAAGAGGAAACAAATTGTTCTGGAGGCGCTCCAGAACCTGGGGGCCAACTGTACCGCAGTAAGAAAGAACCTTTTCTTTATTTAGAAATGTGTTATGATTACATAAATGTACATGTGTATAATGTGACGGCTTTTCTTTACATGACACCAACATCTGTTAACTTTTGTGAAGTCTTTAAACACTCAAAAGAACAGGGTTGACTCCAGTACTTCTTCAGGACAACATGACAGGAAACAAGAGACTACTACTACTACTAATAATAATAATGATAATCTCTCTACAATCTCTGTCATTTTTCCAACCAGAATAATGTTCCCCACATTGCTCTGCTGGGGTCAGGTGGGGGTCAAAGAGCAGCTGTGGGTCTCATTGGTACTCTCTATCAGATGGAAAAAGAAGGTCTGTTGGACACTCTGCTCTACCTGGGAGGAGTTTCTGGGTCAACATGGTAACTAATCTGAATTATACAAACAAATCCATATGAATATGATTTTTTTTTATGTTGGCCTTTCATAAAATCCTGCTGACCTCGTCAACAGCAGTGCATAGCTCTGCTTAGTGCATGTCTGTTTTCCAAACTGGGGAAGATTGGTTCAAATTGTACAATATTAGTTTTAAAATTTGAGGTTTATTTTACAGTGTTTCTCTTGTAAAGAGAGACAAAAGAGACTTGGACACTAAACAAAATTTAGATGGTGATTTATCCAATATTAAAATATTTTAGTTCAGACCAAAGTGGTGTACCAACCCATCAATTAATTACTAACAGAAAATAATGCACAGTTTTCCTATGTGTATTTATCTCACCTGATAGGTCCATGTCCATGCTGTACAATGACCCAGAGTGGAGCTCCAACATGGACAGAGCGGTGTCCAGACTGTCAGGTCCTGGTGTCGAGCTGGAGCAGGTTCTGGCCTGGTTAAACGAGAGAGCAAAGGATGAAGATTTCTCTCTAACTGATATTTGGGGGGCCTTGACCTCTGCTGGGGTCATGAAACAAGTAACAGTGCAAACACACACACACATGGTTCACACACACACACACACACACACACACACACACACGTGTACATACATATATATGCATATATATGCTCATCTTTAATTTTACTTAAACTTTTCAAGCTGGGAAGGACTTTTCTCCTATTAGTTCTACTTATATTTTATATTTGAAACACAACACACACCGTTATAAAGACTGAAAATGCAGTTCTTCTGAGAAATATTTTGTGATTCATCAGATGGACCTAAGAAATCTTTCAGATGAGGCTGACAGAAATGCCTCCAACCCTTACCCCATCTACAATGCCATAGAGAAAGACTGCTTTACAAATGGGCCCATAGAAGGTACACATACTCACACATGCACGCACATGTCACATTACGACTAAATGAGTTACTGAGCTGCATTAATTGTAAAATACACTCTGTCTCTCAGGGAAATGGTTCGAGCTGAGCCCACACGAGGCTGGTTTCACAGAGCTGGGTTTCTTCATTGAAACGTCTCTTCTGGGCAGCAAATTCAAGGGCGGAGAGTTGGTGGAGAAGAAGCCAGAGATGGACATGGTCAAACTACAAGGTGTGTGTTCACAGGCTGAGTACGTTTTGGAAGGCTCCAATGGTGCTTTTTTATTTCTTCTCAAAAGACAGCCACAAAAATTTTAATAAATACATTTTGTTTGTATTAAATCAGGAATTAAAATTTGGTGGCTATACTGACATTGACAACAATGTAGAAGTAATGTACAGCACTAAAAATGATCACCAGTAAATACTGAACAACATGTTTTCAATGAATGACAGCAGTTCATATTTTCAAAACAACAATAGTTTAAATCACTGTGGTAACAAACATACAGGAAATTATCACCTAACTCTGTGGTTTCTCCTTCAGCTTTGAGGAGTATTTTAGCCTTTTTAGCCAAATGTTTTGGTTTTCTGGCCTGCAAATTAATTTCATCTTTACCATGTTTTTGACCACAAAAGGTAGTGTGTTTTCAACATCCAATAAACCGACTGTACGGTACAGATAGATATTTTATCTAGAGTTGGTGAAGACCAAATAAGGGCTAAAAGCAGAGTAACGTTTAGATTTACATTTGTCCAATGGTGACATTTATAAATGTATTATTACCATAAGTGGACAGAGAGACAACACGTCAACTGCTGCTGTTAGATTTTGCACAGATGAGCATGATATTCTGCCCTCTTAAGCAGCCTAAAATAATGTAGAATTTATTTTTTCATGCATGCATATGAATCCTTATTGAGAAACTGTGTGTATGTTGAAATTGTGCAGGTATTCTTGTTTCCGCGTTGGCTCATGAGGACATTATAAGAGAGTACATTCCTACCTGGATGAATGGTAATACCAATCTGACATTTTAATACATAATAAATTGTTTTGGTGCAGTGATAAATCTCTTGTTGTGTGGTAAAGTAGTGAAACTTGCAACATAGTTACATATGTCTGTGTTTCAGTGCTTGGGCATATTGATGATGCTGCTGAAGAGTACCTGCGTGTACATACTGTCCTTGAAAAACTAGTAGCCCTGACCAGAAGCACCGTCAAGAATCCTACTGCTTTGACTGACCTGGACACGCTGCAGAATGTACTAGAAGGTAGTGTTCACAATGATGGTAAACTTTTTTCAGAGGGTTAAATATAAAAACGTTCTATCAGTCTGCTACTGATACAAAGGTGTGCCATCAATGCTTCACATTTCCTTCCAACTTTCGTGCCTGTGATGAAATAATGACACAGCAAATGTCTGTTTTAAAATGCCACAGTGACCAAGGCAAATCACACTGAGGCTCTGTGGCTGGAGGCGAAGAGTCCAGAGGAAAGAAAAGGTCTCGCTAAGCAGTGGAGTCTGGAGATGCTAGCTGCAGTGGAGACATGGACCCAAAGTCAGCAGAAAGGAGGTTTTAAAACACATGGTAAGTTTATGGACGATAAACAATCAGACTGGTCAGTGTTGTAGACAAATAGACTAATTTTATTTTAATGTGTTATTTTTTTTCACAGTCTTTCTACTTATCCAAAAAATCCTTCCTCTGATTTGGCATTGGGAGTGGGGAACTACCGAAAACTACCTCTACCAACACCAAGGTGAGAAGACAGAACTCATGAGTGATAATCAATTTCTTTATGAGAATTAGATCAGATCATTTGTTACCACTCTTGTATCTGTGCAGAAAGCTCAGGTTAACTTGCTTTGACACGTAACAAGGGGTGGTGGTCTGGGTCAAACAAAATCCACAGTTTGATCACATCTATAGTGCTTTTTTTTATAATTGAATAATAAAAATACATTTTAGCCATGTTGCTAACACTGTCAGGTGACACAAAGACCCAAAGCTGGCTAAGATGACTGCCAAAACCAACCAACCTACCTCATAAACTATCATACTGAGGTAGTTTTAATTTAATGTCTTATCAACACCAAACACACTGCCAGTACCCAGTAACGCTGAATCTTACTACCATGCGGAAGGGCTAATTGTGAGTAGTGCATGCTAACATGCTACGATTGGCATCACAACTTTTACAAACTGTATCGAATTGGTACAGTATTAAAAACATATAAACACATATTTACTTTCTGCCGATAGCAATACGTTTTCAACCAGTTGGTCTAATTAACTCTCCAATAACTGAATGGAGAGTGCATATTGGACTTATGGTGGACACAAATAAGACTCAATAAATACTGATGTTTGTCTATGTCTACATGTGTAGAAAATTGTTTGCAAATTTGGGATGGGAGGAATGAAAAAGTTTGACTGAACTGAAGTATTCTAAATTTCTGTTGCTGGGCAGATCCCACCATTCCGCCTTGCCTACACACGAAAGATAGATTCCACCTGATCGATGCTGGGATGGTGGTTAATGTACCCTACCCTGTATTTCTGGGGGACAAGAGAGACATTGACCTCATGATCGCACCAGAGTACAGCGCTGGAAACATGTTTGAGGTACTGCAATCTGTAATCTCACTACAAGTGATATTACTGCCAATTACAGCTAAATCCTGCACTGGTACTTTAATATGCAAAACCCGCGAAATACACTTTAAACTCTTAACTCCAAGTCTCCCCACAAGCTGCCAAATTGTTCTTAGCGTATCTCATTCTTGGTAAACTACCCTGCCTTCTGCCTTTGTCTTTGAGACTCTGAGGTTTTCGGCTTTTGTTTGCTTCTGTTTTCTAAACTTGATTCTGTGTACTGTAGTGTTCCTCCAACCGAGGATATTTCATCTTTTTTACTCTATTGAATCCTGCCGGCCTGTCCTCTAGTATGTAGAGTAAATTCAAGTACATTAGGAACTGTACTTCCCTGTCTGCATGTGTGCAACTGGATCCACCTCTGGACTGTGAAATAACAATCTGGTCAACACATGCAGTGACACCACAGTATCGCTTTAAGTGGATTGGAGAAGTGCTCCAACAGTAGAACAGGGGATATGACCACCACTTTGGCCGACACCCACCAGTGTGCCCACCATGGCATACACCATGAATGTGTTGCCTGCCCAGGTACAACAGCTAACAGCCATCGTAACCCAGTCAACTGCCACATCCTTGAAGACTATGCTTCAGTTACCCTTGCTGGAGACCCCGCCACCCAGAAACTCTCTTGAATACCAGAATGCTTCTCTGGAGATCCTGAGACCAGTCTTTCGCAAATTGTTCTATTCTGTTTGCTCTACAGCCAGCTATTAACCACCTGACTGGCAGTGCCTGGCTGTGGGGAACAGTATAATGGGATTGTGGGAAACCAGTCTGTTTTTCCTTTTGGGCTTTCATCAAGGAGCTGCACAAAGTTTTCAACATGGGTGCTGAATGAATTATGAATTTTACAGCCACAATTGATGGGGTCATTGGGCTAGCTACCCAGGTTGACGTGAATCCAGTCAGAGGGCCGCTAGATATCAAGGCCTTGGGCTGTTCTTGAGTAGCTGCTGCTTCAGTTACCTGCAATCACCTGAGGGGGTTGAACCAATGCAGTTGGGGTTGGACAAGTGTTAAGCAAAAGGCAAGGCTCATCAGTGAGCAGGGGAACCCTGAATAACAACCCTACCAAACTTCCCCCGTAAAGCTGGCAACCCAACTGAAGATGGGCCAAGTTCCCTACCCCAACCCATACCAGCCAGGAAGGCCACATACTGGGTATAGTGACTCATCAGACCGCCCCAGTTCATATGCTCCTTTCTGGCAGACTATGAGACTCTGCAGATTCTGTTTTGTAGATTTGTTTAAATTTAACAAAAGATTACCCTACATAGCTATACTGTATTTGCAAAGCTTACTTTTAGCTTCCTTAATTCTGTGGTTGGTTTTGACTCACTTTCCCTTTTTGAACAATGGAAATGTGTCACGTTTCATACTTTTATTCAGACTGTGTTCATTTGAGCTTTGTATGATTTGAAGTGTAATTTAACGAACCAATAAGTTGCACTTTCCTCTTTCCTCCATATACAGTATTTCTTATAAAAGACTTTAATTAATCTAACCATTAATCCTATACCTGTCCACATATAACTAGTGACAGACAGGATTTAAGTAACTGCAATGACTCAAGATTGTTTTAATTCCCAAACTTTGTTCAAAAGCTGAGAGACTGAAATAACATCCCCCCTTTGCTCTCTTCACAGACCCTGACTCTTGCCAGAGATTATGCAGCTGAGGTGAAGAAGCCTTTCCCAGAGATAGACGACAAAATCCTGGAGGAGAGAGACTGGCCAAAGGACTGCTATGTGTTTGAGGGAAAAGAGAAGGAGCCCACCATTATTTTCATGCCGTTTTTCAACAGACGCAATTGCAAAGGTTTGATGCCCACAAAGATTTTTTTTTTGTGGCTTTTCTTCTCAAAAGCAGAACTGGTCTAGAAGTAAAAACATGCTTCATCAAACTGCAATAAGCCATGATTTGAGGATCCAGGAGGTTCTGGCAGTTAGGCAACTAGTGAATTACAAATCTGATCAAAATACAAACACAATGCCATTCTTCCATGGCTTTCATCTTAAATGCAGCCTTTCATATCATGTACGATCAATAATTTCTTAAAACCCCTAACCCAGTGATGGTTAGTTAATCCAATCACCACTGTTTTCTACAGATGCAGAGGAGGTCAAAGCAAAGATGGAGGAGTTCTCCACCTTCCAACGTCCCTTCAGCCAGGAGAAGATTGAGTTTCTGTTGGAGACGGCAAAAGCCAATGTGAAGAACAACAAGGAAACTCTGCTTAGGGAGATCAACAAAGTTGTTCTCCGCCGAAAGGAGAGGTACATATATTATCTGTATGTTAAAGAGATGCCTGACACACAGAGAGAATCTGACTAGAATCTAACTGACTTATCAGAAATCTAACATGTCTTCCTCTTTTTCTTTGTCCCTTCTAGGCTGTGACAGAATTCCAGCTTGTTATTTTAGTTTGCTGCGAACTAAATTCTAGACAAAGGCTTCATTGTACATGTGTGCAGTCAGAGGAGGCAAAGAAAACAGTCAATGCACAAACATGTTACATAATATCTTAAATAACTGTTGCATCAAGTCTTTGGAGTGGCACATAAAGGGCATTTAAAAGTTTGCTTAGTTTTTTTTAAACTGTACCTATGTTGTATGTTTAATGTGTAATGTCTGCTTGATCAAGAGAAAATCACCCAATTTGAACAGGTTAACAAAATATGCCAGCCAAAAAGGCTCTGCTCTGAAAATTGTGTGGCAAGTCTTCTGCCACCGTGGGTACTTCAGCAAAGGACACCTCTCCACAGGCACCTCTTCTGCTCTCCCCCATTATCCAACTGATGAAATGAGAGAGGACAAACTAGTGGTGGCTGTTGCTGGATACCCATTGCGACATAATTTCAAGCTGACTTTCAAGCTGCAAGACAAATCTAAACCTAAAATATAATGCTAAAACAAACAACCTAGCACACAGCAAACAAATGATCAAACACTTGACAGGAGCATTTGTAATACCTGATGATCGACAACAGATTGTCAAACTGTCCCAAATTTATCCTAAAATAAGCACCGCACTTACCATCATTCAAACAGGCTGGTGAGGCTTCTTCCCAGGATTTCTCCTCTTTCTGAGCGTTTCCTTGTGTCCAGCATACTGCTTGGGAGCAGCCCAACTCCATTTAGAGCCAGGGCCCCTAACCTGTAAATACACTAGAATAAATAGTTATTTCATAGGAAAAACAGGCTAAGGACATTGTCTCTCCAGTATGTTCTGGGTTTGATGTATCATGATGATGCCTCGCATGCACAAAACCAGGTAAAGAAATTATTTCTGGCCATTCGAAACTTAAGAGACCAACGCAACGCCCAACATGAGTGCTTTAAATGCATTTTGATCATTTTAAATATGAATTCTTGTTTAACTTTCTTTAATGACGACAGATGATCTGTTGCTGTTAAACATTAAAGTCTCCTGGCAAGAAAAAATGTGTTTCTGTGGTGTTTGAGCTTTACCGTGTGGAATGATATTAAAAAAAAGTTATGTTGTTAACAGCACCACACCTAGAAGAAATCTGGGTTAGGCCCAATACAGACTAAATCTGGCACTGTGACAGGAACAGAGTTTTCCAGAGAGTGAGGGAGTGCTGATATCGATAAAGTCGGTGTAATAAAATTCTGATTGTTTTTCAGAAGTTACATTCAGCACCAAAAAAGCTTTTTCACAACAGCCATTTTGATGTGAAATTTGAGGGTCAACATAGGGTTGATCCAACTATTTTATGTATTTATGTTTGTGTATTTATATATAGTATTTGTATTTATAGACACATCCAAAACTAGTATTTGCTATAACACCTGATTTGGTCTGAATGGCCTAATACAGGCTAAGAAGCACAGTGTAGCTTGTTTAATAAGTATATTAACTCTGATTAACGTCCATGTTAAATTAAGTTAAAACAAATATTGTAACCAACTGCAGATAATACTTCATAAAGATAATACACATTTAACCTGAATAAAACATAAGTGCACATTTAAAACAATTAAATATTCTAAATGTGGCACGACGTGGAGAAGGGGGAAGTTATCCGACAACGCCACTTGCGGAATTGTACCGCAGGAAATGCACTTAGCCCTATAACCTGGGCTACTAGAAGGTCACACAGATTTGTTGCACCAATTTATAAAAGAGGACGTGAGACAGACTCCCAAAAATACCAATTTTTATTTACAATAATTTACTGGCTAGAAGAGTTAAAAGGAGCACAGATACCTCCCAACCTGAGTGTCAGTTGTACCACAATAACAGAGGAACAGAGCTACAGCTTAACGAGGTGGGCAGACTAAACTCAAATTACACATAAACCCACTACAAACCGAATCACCACATGCCACAGCAAAATTAAGGGATGTGAAAAGGGGACCTCCACCAGGAAAGTCTGCCACACACTGCACCAGCTCCTGTCCTGAAAAAAAACAGAAACAAAGTTATCCGGAGAGACACTCAATGGTGCTATACAAATAAGGTAAAAACAGAAGGTCTAGGCTAAAACACACAACACTCACACCACCAGAAAGGAATAATACAAATGACTAAATACAAATATTCAAAGATTTACTTAAAAAAAAATGGTATAAGACAAACCAACTCAGCACCAAAATTCAACGAGAACAGAAAATTTGTAACCAAATAAGATAAAGATATTGTTAACGAGAAAAGAAAAAAAAGTCAACTTAGAAACAAAACATTTTTTTAAAACAGCTGGCCCGCAAGGAGCAAACCAGATGAGCAACAAAAGAAATATAAAACAAAACCAAATAAGTAGCAAACAAACAAAAAAAATAATCAAAACAACAGGAGTTGTGGTGAGGCTGAAAACCACCAGGAACCAACAAAGGACTGCGAGAAAGACGGCGTGTAAAAGACGGAGTCAAAGACGGAGCGTGCGCACCAGGGCTGGAAGCTACAAACAAGTTGACGTTTGGATAGCCGCTGTGGCGCTCGTCACTGAGCTGTGCAGTGCGACCTAACATGGAGCACAGGAGAGGAAATGGAGGAACCGCTGTGGCTTCAACAGCTACAGCGGGACAGAGAGCAAACAGCTTTTAATATAAGGCAACTACAGCCAACAGGGTTTAATAAAAGGGCACGCTTACCCGAACGAAGAGCGTTTGAGCACAGTACCAGTCACAGTCTGCGGTGACAGAAAGCGGACACCACACTCCCCACTTTCACGGCACTGCACCCAATCAGCGCGGCCAACGATACTGAAAAGAGCAAAATCACGACAGCTTGTCACACCATGATGTGCGCAAAGTAGCGGCACCCATGCTTACCTTAAAAATGACGACAAACGAAGCACACCAAACCGAAACCTTCCAGGTGAACGCCAAGAGACAAAGTGGGCCCGAGGGGAGCGCAGCAATTGACAGGGGGCACCAATGCGCAATCAAGCACCGGTGATGCTGATTGAGTGAGAGTGGGGCAACACTCGACCTGCCACATAAACATAAAAAACAACATTGGCAATATGCACGAAAATAATACAACTGAAAACACAGTCACTTTACTCTAATGCAGGGGTCTTCAAACTACGCCAGCTGGTCACATCTGACAACACATTTTTTCCCCCTAACTTCCACTTTTACTGCACTACATATTGTTGATTTTACTACATATTGTGAATTTAATACTTTTACTCCGATACATTTTTCATGTGATTCACCCAGGTGCTCTCTCACCTGCTCCCCCGCCCCCTCGCTCTCGTATTTATTCAGACGCATTCACAGGCCATGGGAAATCATAGAACTCTACCATGAACATTGTTACACTGTAACATTAGAAGTTGTGCCTTCTGAGACAGATGACGTAAAGCTATGTGTATGTGTGTATAGTTATCAACGTCAAACGATACACACCACACTCCCTCTCCTGGGTGAGAGAGAGTCTCCAGAGTGGAGACAGAGTAACGTTAATGCTCCACTTCTATGAAGAAGTTACACATTAAATATGCTTTGCATCACATACTTTAAGAGTGCTAATTTTGGGGTTGAATGCACAAACAAATATATAACTTTATGTAGTCAAACACTAGAGCTTATGTGTGTTTAAGTGTTGTAAACTACTCTCTCTGGCTCGCTTGATCACTCAAGTTTTCTCACACTGTGTGTTAGGTAGAAAAATACACATCTGTCCCTTTTATCCCTTTTCCATGGAAGTCTATTCACATTAAAGATGATATGATATTATTTCAGTGTTATGGTAATAAAATTGACTGGTTTGGCCATATTGTACCATGTCAACCATATCGTTGTGTAACTATTTGAAAGCTATTTAGTTGCCTTAATGCCCTTGCTGTATCCACACATTTTTGTTCTAATACAGTACCTAGATTTGACATACAGTTATGAAGTTTTGATACGTTTACTTTCTGTACATCTTACACCATCATTTTTAGAATTGTTCATATCACCAGATATCTTACAGATTCTTTCGCCCAGAATTTTAGGTTCCTGGAGTACAAGGCAAGACAACACACAGATGTCATGCAGCCATCTATTGCGTCTTTTGGTCTACGGTTTGCATTCATCAAGGCAACAAGCCATCAGTGAAGCCATCATCCAAGATTTACTGTGTTAGGTGGATCATTCAATACAGTGATGTACATAAAGATGGTTAAGTTGATTTCAGCTGCTTAGTGTTTGTATTTGTTTGCTCATAGGAAAAAAAGCAAAATCCCCACACATGAAATTCACCTCTGCAGCGCCTTTTGATTATTTTATCAAGACATTTCATTATACATACATATAATAAAGGTTAACAAAAGAGGTAAATTAACAGGAATCTTCATTTGTTTTCTGTAGGTGTTTTTAATGGAATGTGGATTACTTACAGATCTATTTGAGGGGTATTTATGGTTTGCATGTTCCACATTTTCACATAAGTGTGTCATGCAGTGTGGGTCTGGTCTTGGTCTTCACTTGGTCTCGCCCTGCCTTGGTCTTGTCTTGGTCTCTATACACTGTGGTCTCGTCTTGGTCTCAGTTTAGGTGGTCTTGACTACAACACTGGTACATGTATAAATAAATATTAACACAAGGTAATTATACAAATCATTATAGAATCACTGGCTCAAGTAGAATTTTATCTGTGGATTAAGTTATAAAATCATTAAAATAGAAATTATACTCACGACACAAAAGTACTCTTTTTAGCCAGTTGTTACCATCCATCCATTCTCTCTCATGGCACTCCAGGCGCCCTTCTCCCCAGCAACATAGGGGATCCTAAGGTGTTCCCAGGCTAGATGGGCTATATAGCCCCTCCAGTGGGTTCTGGGTATTCCCCAGGCAACATGTATTTACTTTCTGCAGATAGTAATATGTTTTCAACCAGTTAGTCTAACTAACTCTCCATTAACTGAATGGAGAGTGCATATTAGACGTTAGATGTTTGCCTGATGCATTTTTTTTTTTTTGCAAATTTGGGAGGGGAGGAATAAAAAAAAGTTTGATTGAATTGAAGAATTCTAAATTTCTGTTGGGCCGATCCCACCGTTCCGACTTTCCTACACATGAAAGAGAGATTCTGTCTGATGGACGCTGGGCTGTGGATTAATGCACCCTACCTTGCTTTTCTGGGGGACAATAGAGACATTGACCTCATGATCGCACCAGATTACGGTGCTAGAAACATGTTCGAGGTACTGTAAAGCATTGCAATCTGCAATCTTACCACGAGTGATGTCACTGGTCCTCTGATTATGCAAAACCGTGCTAAATACCACCTTAAACTCTTAACTCCAAGTCCCCCCCACACCCTGGCACTTGATTGCCATAGACTGTGCAGCTAACGTAAATTAAACTCTCCATTATGACATGTCTGTTCGACAAAACACATGTTAAAACGGTTTGTTATATGGGTGTGGAGAAAAGCCTGGGAAGTGATCTGTTTACTCTATGATAATACACAATGCAGCAAAATATGGACTATGTTTTTTTAAAAATTATTTACAGAGAAACCGCCTCTGCCCAAAACACGGTCCAATGAGAGTAGTGACTCATGTACCAATCATAAAGAATGACACCCAGAATAACAAACTTACAAACTTACACAAAGACTGTGCTCTGGGTGCCTGATCCAGCGGAGCTTTTGAGTGAAGCAGATCAGACCCACAGCTGTGTTATTTACTAATAAATAAAAGAAGTGGAGGACAACTCTTGCTTTAATGTCCTTTCTTAAAATAATGAACATGACACCATCAGCCTACAGCTAGATTCTGTTTTGTTAAGATTGGTTTAAATTTAACAAAAGATCACGTTGAGTTCAGTTTCTGCATTTCTGCTCAAATGCTGTATAGCTATACTGTTATTACAAAGTTTAGTTATACTCCTTCCTTAATTCTATGGTTGGTTTTAACTTGCTTCCTCTTTTTGAACAATGGAACCACTCGATGGAAATGTGTCACATTTTATTTTATTCAGATTGTGTTTATTTGAGCTTTGTATGATTTGAAGTGTAATTTAACAAACCAATGAGTTGCACTTTTCCCCTTTCCTCCATATGCTTTATAAAAAATAGGTGCACATCCACTTTTAAGTCATCTAACCATAATATCACCATAATTACAACTTCTTTAATTATGTTGTATTAGAAAGTGGCAGCTGCCCGTGTCTAACATTTGACAGACAGGATTTAAGTGACTACAATGACTCAAGTTTGGTTTATTTCTCAGGCTTTGTTTCAGTACATGAAAGTTGTGGAAGCTGAGTCTGAATAACATCCACCCTCTGCTCTCTTCACAGACCCTGACTCTTGCCAGAGACTATGCAGCTGATGTGAAGAAGCCTTTCCCAGAGATAGACGACAAAATCCTGAAGGAGAGAGACTGGCCAAAGGACTGCTATGTGTTTGAGGGAAAAGAGAAGGAGCCCACAATTGTTTACATGCCGCTCTTTAACAGACGCAACTGCAAAGGTCTGTGACACGCACACATGCAGATTTTTAGTGACTTTTCTTCTCCAAAGCAGAACTGCTCATCAAACTGCAATGAGTGATCATTTGAGGATCTGTTTGAATGAAGTGCAACCCTCCATATCGTTTACAATAAATATTTATAAAACGCCCTAACCCAGTGGTGAGTGGCGCCTAAACAGGTCTTCACTGATTTCTATAGATGCAGAGGAGGTCAAAGCAAAGATGGACCAGTTCTCCACTTTCCAATTTCCCTACAACAAGGAGAAGATTGAGTCTCTGTTGGAGACGGTGAACGCCAATGTGAAGAACAACAAGGGAACTCTGCTGAAGGAGATCAACAAAGTTGGTCACCGCAGAGAGAAGAAGTAGGAGTAGTGGTAAGAGGTTAGAGATGATCTTGAAGCAGTGTCAAAGCTGTAATCTGTGAGCTCACTGTGTTTCTGAGGAATCCATGAGTGTGAAAGGATGAAAAATGATTTAATAACAAGAGTTTATACTTTATCTGTGTGTCTGTATGTGTGCCTGAGGATCTGAGACACACAGAGAGATGCTGGCGGCTGATGGATGAAATCTTTCTGGCTTGCTGTGAACTAAAATCTGTGTATTCACTGTAAGACAAAACAATAAGATAAAGGCTTCACTGTACATATGTGTGCAATACACAATCACGTCAAATAATTATATCTGATTAAAAAATTGTGTTGCATCTTTAGAGTGGCACAATAAATAAATGTAATTTAAACGTTTGCTTACTTTTTTAAACTGTTTCTACATAATATGGCCAAAGCATGTGTAAGCTGTTTTTTTACATGTTTTAGGTCAGAACCAGTTCCAGTATGTACCAAAAAAAATACAACTGAAAACTCACATTCATTTTACTCATTTTAATGCAGGCATGTCTAACGTCCGGCACGGGGGCCAATCACAGCCCGCGGTCAGATTTCATGAGGCCAGCAGCTTCGTTTTTATAATATATTACTTATACTTTAACAGACTTTAAAAAAATCTTTACAATGAACACTGCAGTTCGTGAGGAAACACCAGAGGCAGAACATTAAACTAAAAATAAAAAATAAAACACATAAAAATGCAGAATGGTAAAATAGTAAAATAAATAAGAAATACATTTATAAAAAAAATAAAAGTAAAATACAATATACTGTAATAAAATAAAATACACACACTTGCACTTCACCAGCGCTCCACTAGATGGCGCCATACCGCCATTTTATAGCAGGTGAGTTTGAATATGACGTCTTTTTCAGCACGTGGACTCACTTCACCTGAAGCTGGCTGGCTCTGAACAATATTTGGAGGACACTTTCTTATCTGTTAAGGTCAGTAACTCACACATTATGAAACGACTGTAAAACTGGAGTTCATGAAAACTTCTAAGTATGATGCTGCTCCTCGGAACAACTAGCTACAAAATGGAGGTTGTTACACACATTTCAGAATCGTGTCACAACATTACAGACAGTTAAATCTGTGTTCACATGAAGTCCTAATGCAAGCTAAAGTTAAAAAAACAAGTTTTGCAGTACCCGAAGTACGGTGTGCATTTTAGGACATCCTCAGATCTCAGACTCAGGTGTCAGACTCAAACGAAACGGCATCAGAGTCGCCTAAAAGTCACCCAGTCTCAGAAAAACCTTTGTCATTCTCACACAAAACGGCCTCATTCTTACACAAAACGGCCTCATCCTAAACGGCCTCATCCTAAACGGCCTCATTCTCACATGAACCAAGAAATTATATATATAATATATAATATATATTACACTTGGTCGACTGGAGACTGTAGATGTTCTATTGAGGTTCAATATTTCAGAGATTGTAAAAGTTGAACCTCTATGTCAGCAGCTATTATCCTCAGGTCCCTGTCTGTCTTTGGTTACTTATTTTACTAAAACTAACATTCAGGATCCTGGAGAGTAACTAGTAGCATGAAGCTGATTAAGCTGTTAACACACTCTGTTGACAGCTTGTCCGAAGTATAAAATACAAGACACATACAGAATGCATACTGTAATCAGAGCCATAAATTAGTTAGTTTAATTTATAGCCAAAATCATTTAAAACAACAGTCAATAGTGGTATGTCTTTAATATTAGAGTGAATACTTTTCTAAATCTTAGTATGTCATTATGTCATTGTTCATCCTCCACACAGCTTCATGCTCAGTCCGGTTGGCTGTTTCCAGTGATTTCTAACTTCACTGGTTTTCAATGCAGTAACCCAAACTTAACGCCAGGGGTCGCGTCACACCCACAGGAGAGCGTTGCAGCGCCTTTATGTAGGTCAATATAACCGAGTACTCATCAAGGCCATCTGCATCCATCATGCTGCATCCACAGTTGGTTTATTTGCGTTTTCTTTGTATTTTTGCAGATTCGTATCTTACGTTTTTGAAACTTTGGATAAAATGATGATGGATCTGTTGGTGTTACTTCATGTTTTCTAAAAACTTGCATGATTATAGTTTCTGTGGAAGTTTGACTTGAATCATTTATAAACTTCAAGTGCTTTTCCCCTCGATGATATTTTGTGTCTTTCCAGCTGAAAGGCACGCGCCACATTTTCTTCTTATTTTTCCTTTGCAGAGATAGATATTCTGTCATGATACATCATCATGAATATGTTGCCGCTCACTGTCGGTCTGTGCGCCCTCGGTGCGCTCTGCGTCGTCAGTGAAGTTGTCTGATCCGCCGCAGACGAACGAGAGGTGCGCCACAAAACATATACCCTCTCCAAAAAGGAGAAGAAAGAGGAGAAGACAATGCTTCCTGAGCGGATCACACAGCTGAAATGTCTTCAGGGTGGACAGACGCAGAGATAGATGCATGACAGACGCGGGTGAAAACAATACTGAAATGTTTCCTGAGCGCCAAAAGGGAATGAGAAGGTGGACGACGCTGTGAGGAGGACGGATCTCATGCGATGCTTTAGACCATCTCTGCGCTCCACGGGGAAAAGAAGAGCCGAAGAAGAGGAGTGCAGGAAAAAAAATGTTCAAAGTTAGGCGTCTACAAGTGCGACCCCGCAAAGCGCCGTCCCGCAACAGCTGCAGAAAATGGGCATGAACTGAACGAAGAATGCATGTCGTTTGGGATATATCTGTGATTTTGCAAGCATATATCATCTGCACGTCATCAGGTAAGACGCAAAGATGGAACTGTGGTCATTTAAAACATTAGAACATGAAAACATATGAGAAAATTCAATTTGGGTGTACAATATTCAAATATATTGAAATGAATGAAGATGTACAGTTATGCCTTCACTTACAGTACGCCACCATTAAATACTTCTTATATTATTATAATAGTGATATTTCAATTCAGATATTTCTTTCACCAAGTCACCATCTGCATGTCATCTCCTCATTTCACTTTTTCCATGAAGTGTGATTTACAGTATTGATTTGTCAACATGGACACAGTATTTAGAACCAATGACTGAATTCATGCCTCAACACTTCATAACCCAACACTTTGATCAGCAGCCTCTTGTGCGCACACACACACACACACACACACACACACACACACACACACACACATGCAGATCGTGGTAGTATTAGTAGCATACAGTACATACTTTATACATACTGACTAAAATGACAAATGGTGATTGAATATGACTGCCAATATGTCTCAGGGCTCATGCACTGTGATTATGTCAGTGAGGCAACCTTTCATTCAATCAGATACGCACAGTGAGTGAAGACCTGCTGGTCATCACAGCTGAAGCTGCCAAGCTCAGCTTCTTAACAAGATACTGCAGTTTGGACCGCTTGTAGTGATTATTTTTTTCATGCTGATATGTAAATATGAAGATGCAAGCAACATCACCTCCTGACTACTGACCCACCTCACTTCAATAGTGATTCCATGCTAACCCATACATTAAGGGTGAAGGAAGGAAATGTAATTAAACCACTGAATGCATCTAAAAGGGTCATTTTCTAGTATGGAGAACCCTCAGAAAACTCAAAATTTGTTTAATTTATTTCCATTTTTTTCTTTATTATATAGTGACAGTGTAGATACAGATAGAACACTTGGGGGAGTGAAAGTGTCATGCAGTCATATTCTAATAAATAGGACAAATAATCACCGGACCCCCTCATATGAAATATTTAAATCAAAGTTTTGATGTCCACGTCGACATTTGAAAACAATCTCCAGACTTTAATATGGTACCTTCGCAAAGTTTAGGCACTTACCAGCGAGAATCCAAAGAGAAGTTAAATGATGGTGATGAATCTTGAAATTTACATTGATGGATGTGAAATACCCCTAATTTCCCTAATAAAATATAGAGGTTGGCAATAATACATTGTTTCTTTTCTTTGTATTCAAAATAAGTAATAATGTTTTTTCCCTCAATATTGATCTTATGTTTTGTTTTACACAGTATATAGTTCTCAAGTTCTTTCCTAAATGTACTTCTATATGGGCAACCCTAAAATAAATTAGTTACATTTTCAGGTTTGGCTTTACACAAGTTTGTCATCGATATCAAGGAATTTTGCCTTAGATGGGTATATGTTATAGAAGTTGAGCTAAATTCGTAAAATTTTATAGGGAGAGTCTTCATAATTATGTAGTTGGCCATTAGGGTTAAATAAATATTTAAAGTAAATTATATTTTTATCAATGCAATTTTGTAAATAGAGTGATTTGTTCCAGTAATGCATTTGTTGTTCCAAATGATAGATTTATGTGGGGAAAAGTTCTGTAAATAACATAGCTTCCAGGCTAACAAAGCTTGCTGATGAAATTCCTACATAACTGGTAATCTTGAGACACTATAATTACAAGACAGTAAGAACTTAAGATCTCCAACATTCCTAAATATATGTTGTGGAAAAAAGTACTGAATCTGGAGTTTTTAAACGTTCCTTTAGCCAATTCACTTTAAATGTGTAGTTCAAGTCCATAAAGTCCAGTAGATCAAAACCACCTTCGGCTAATGGTCCAGACAACAGTTTTTTTTTTTTTGATGATTCTTATTCTTTAATACAATACAATTGACAAATATATTATTAATTTCTTTACATGTAGAATCACATATATTGAGGGAAAGTGCTGGGTACACAAATCTAGAAACACCTTTAGCTTTAGTTAAAAGGACCCTAATATTTGGTTGGAACAAATTTTGCATTTAGATTTATTTTGTTTTAAACCAGAAGCAGCTGAGAATTCATCTATTAATGTCACAGCATTTTTAACCTGATGTTTGTCCTTTAAGAATAATGCTGTACCGTCAACCAGTTGGGTCAGTCTGACTTCTTTAGCAAAAATAGACAAACCTTCAATTACCGGGTTATTTAAGATATGTAATGAGAGTAATTCAACAACAATTAAAAAATAAAAAAGGCGAAATCGGACAGCCTTTACGGACAGATCTCAGGACTGGAAATCTTGTGGTAGTGTTAGGCTATAGTATAACACAACTGTCAATATTTTTATAAAACATTTCGAACATTAAGTACATAAAGTTTGGAGTGTTAAATAAAAAATAATGTCAACGGAAATTCGGAATTTCGTTCCTATCAAGACATTCCTTAAATAATTCCAGTAAAGGATCCACAATGATATTCCAAAAATGTAAATCAAATTTAACAGAGAGACCATCATTTCCTGGGGATTTGCCTTTTTTCATTGATTGGATTGCCTCTGTTATTTTAGATTTGTTATTGTCTGTTATTTTTGTGATGGGAACTGAGGCTGAGATATCTTGACATCGGTAAACCCAGATGACATCATCAGGGTTCTTTTTCCACCTTTCTCATAGATATCTGTAAAACTGTTGACACAAACAATGTCAATTATTACTAGTATCATGAGTGTTTAATCCACAGAGCTTTTATATTTACTAAATGGTCCAGAGTTGCTTAAAGTTATTTTTAATTTTCGTGACATCTTAAAGTAAAGCCATTCGGTTCAGTGGGAATATGCGGCCAGGACCAGCCAAAGAAACACTAATGAGCATGTGCAGTGGGCCGCACATCATTATCTTCATTTGTTATTAATTCAAATCATAAATCTATATAACATTAAATCCATTCTATCAGGTCAAAAGATCAAGTCCTCACTTTGTCAAAGAACATTTTTCACATATTTACCCCAAATAATATAAAATAGTTACAGATAAAGGATGCACAGACTCATAAATGGCATAATTATATAAGAAAAAAATATTTCTACAGTAACATCATCAACATTAATAGTCACAAAAAGCTAGGCAGTAGTCCAGATGACCATGTGTTATTTAGGTATTTATTTGGGATATATAGAGTGCATATCAACATTAATTAAGGCTTTGCAGAACAATGAAGAATATACATATCCATCTCCAGAATACACCAACTGGAATAGTGATTTATCTAAAAAAATGTATTGTTCCACATGGCTGACCTTTTAAGAAAAATATTTATAACATTAAATTAAGAGAGAGAGATGTCCATCATTAAGTACTTTGGGAGACTGTAGAGTCCAGAGGTCCTCCGTTCTTTTTGAAAACAAGTCCTGGTCTCCAACCCTTGGTGGCACTCATTCAGTCCCACAGAAGTGAAGGGAGTTCCTCCATAGTCTCACCAAATTCACTTAATAAAGTTAGATAACTGTTGCTTTAGAACAGTCATCAGTAATGTCTGGTCCTCAGACTCATTCCAGTCCTGCAGCATTTAATGTTTGTGGTCTACAAATCTGATTCTTCATAATATTACTACTACTGCTGTCCAAGCTAAGTTACTGAACCTGTTATGCCATCGGGCATGACAGCAAGAGGATGAAGTGGTGTCAGTCTCAGTTTAGAAAGGAGACAGTGTACTGAAGTGTCATTTCCTGACACATATGAGTTTAGCCACTACTGCTCCTTTCGAGACACTAGCCACAGGTCCTATAACTTGAATGACTTGGTCCGATCAATCTGTCCCCTATTCAGTTAAGTACATATTGGACGCATTTTTCTCAAGGCCTACAATCTTTCAAACATTGACAAAAAAATTAATTTTTCAGACCGACAAATTGTAAAAAACTCAACTTGCGTGGAGACAGCGACACTAAAGATGATTTAAATCAATCATACTAAACCTACACTATCCTTGTCTGGCAGAACACAACCTGCTTCCAACCGTCCACACATCACTGACACTTCCAACATTTCCACAGTTCTACCATTGTTACCAACAGGTGATGTCACAGATACTGCATGAAGACCCAGTATAAGATAAATAAGGACATTTTTGAAAACTGAATCATGCAAAGTTAGTCTAGTGGAGCGTTAGATTATGAATATAGATCTGGAAATGAGCTGTACAGTTCAATTTTAATGTTTGCCAGAGCTGCATACTGTGCATAGCAAGTGAAGACCATCCGATCAGAGTGTTCTAATATGTAGCGATGAGTCCTGCAGCCTGGAAATCTATATCAAAGCAGCATGATGAAGTAAGGCCGAAGAAGAAGGAAAGCAAATCTGTACATAGTATCACTGTATGTGAAGATGGAAAAAACTTTATAGGAGTTGATCTGAGTTTCCTACTTTTTGTTTTGATGTGATGCTTAGTTTTTTTTTAATCCAGCCAAATTCCAATTCCAAACTTTATACATAAAAGATTGTTTAAAAGCTTTGTTTCAGAAGCTGAACGATTTTCTTTGTAGTTTGTGTTTTTGGGTTTGTTGAAATTTTCATCAGCTTTGTCATTGTCTCTAAAATTCCTACACATGCAGCATTGTGTGATTCCAGTTTCGATGTAATAATATTAATGTAACAGTAATAATTAATGTCACTAATGCAACACATATTAAAAATGTATTTATGTTGCCAGTATGTGGAGCACAGTAACAGAGAGGAGATCTTCCTTGCATTCCAGCACCCATGCTTCCTTACTATTTAGTATGCCAGAAATACCAGGATGTCCTACTGCATTCAGTAGCATTATGCAATTGCAAGCCAGCATGCGTCAGAGGAAGATGCATCACATCAGCTGAGCTGCTGAGAGAGCACAGACAGCTGACAGCTGACAGCTCATTAACAGATGACGGCACAATTGTTCATCAACAAAATAATAATAAACATAACCAATAACGACAAAAGGACATAACTATGTACAACTATGTACTAACATGAAAATGGCATATCTAATTTTACTGTTGTGAATATATTATTGCATGTTCTATACATTACCAAGTAACAACAGCAGAGCTCTGTGGGTTGACAGGGTTAGGGGTTAGGGGTTAGGGTTAAGTTTCTGGTGAGGTCGGAGAATGGTGTTTTATTTCTCCAAGAGTGATGCATGCGGCGGGTCAGTTCATCCAAATTTGCATGTAGGCTTCCACCTGTCACCCACGCGAAGCAATTATTTACTTTAATTTAAAGACCTGTACCCACACAGACATTGCTCTCCACCTCTGCGGATCACTGTAGGCTAAAATGCATACGAATTTAACCATTAATCTCAATTGTGTGTTTTTAGGATGTGTAGAAGAACACAGAACATTAGTTAACATTATGATCCTGCCTGATTCTGTAGGCGTGTAAATGAAAATGCTGCTGTGCATCATAGTGTCACTCTTAATGGGGAGACACTTTATATTATACTCCCCAACCCATCTGCTATTAATCAGTTAATTTTTTTATGACTCACCTCACCTGATCTACAGTCCGTTATGCACAGGAATAGAGGTCAGTATCATCTGCGTAAGGATGAAAAATGCAATTGTACAAAGAACAGGTAATATCAATATAAATGGTGAATAAGACTGGTCCAAGGACTGTACATTGAGGAACTCCTTTTGTAATGCAGAGAGATAAGACAAATAAAGACATTATTAATTTAAAACCACATGCAGCTAACATCAAAACATGAACAAGAAAGTGTGTGTAAAAGCAAAACAGTATAGAGATTTTTGTTTTCTAATGCTGAGACTGTATTGTTAATACGTGATCATGTATCATAGATCTGTACTTGAAACCAGACTCAAGTGGAGACGGTTTGGATTGTGTGGATAAAAACAATTTTAAATGACTGAGACTGAATGAGATACAATGTTTTTGAGATTGGTGATTATTTAATTCAGAATTGTTGCTGCCTATTTGGAGAGGAAGGACACAGTTTGGCGGCTGTAGGAATGATGTCCAAGTTAAGATGGAACTTACAAGTTATAAAATCAGAAAGAAACTGTGCATTTCATTTCAGAGCAGAGCAAAGTGTGGTTCTGAAGACACCCGCTGTAGCTGGAACTACCATAGACCATTGAGTACTTTGCACTTATATGTGTGTCTGTTGGCAGATTTAGCAACATGATAGTGTCACAGCTGCATTTAGTCACAAAAAAATCTGAATCAGATTTATTGCAAAATAGGTTTTCACATATAAGTAATTTGTCTTGGCATTAAGTAAAAATATAAGATAAAAATTCAAGTATTAAATATAAAATATATAAACAGTACAAATATGTATACAATATATTTTGAAAAAAGAAAATGAGATGAAAAAATTGAAAGAGCTGTACAGTTTGTGGGTGTGTAGCTGAGATCAAAATGAAAGCCATGTTTGAAGATGGCTGTGGTGCCACCCATGAATATGACTATTTGATTGTTGATTTTCTTCTGACTTAAGCGAGAAATAGATTTCTGTCAGAGCTGCTTTACTTTGTCAAACTAAGCACTGTCACTACCTGTGCTGTAAGATGAATTGGAAAATGGTTGGTTGGCTTGGGAGTTAGAAATAGTAGGACTCTCTTATTTGTTGTCTGTCAGAATTCTTGTTCTTTTAGATTTGTTTTATATTATTTGAATATTGTGAGTTAATAATGGAAAAAATAAGGCTGTGTTCAAGAACGGATGAGTACTGACTGAGTATTCATGTAATAATGTAGTAATGACTATTGAGTACTCATGGGCATTGTGGTTGGTGCAATCCCATTGCAAGATGGCCTGTAGTTCCAGGTTTTCATCACGCGTTGATTTTCATGCATCAATATTGTATGAGGCATCAGCTACCGTTCATGTGGAGAGAGGAGATAAGCTAAGGGAGTTGTTTACTGCGGCAGTGGTATAAGGGAAAGATTCCAAACTACTGTTAGGATTGACAGTCTAATCATTCCACGATTAACGTTTTCGAGTCATGACCCTGTAGTATAATCAGGTCGGTGTTTTAAAACTTAGGCACAAGAGGTGTGATTGACAGATAGAACTCTGATCCAAATGTTTTACATTTCCATTCCTTACAGTCCTGACTGTTTCTGTGCAAATCAAACACGCGTTGTGCTGGACTGGGGCAACATTTTAAATTTGCATGAATTACCTTTGGTAATGAATGATTGGGCTATGTATGTACAACTGCAAAACAAAAACAATGCAGCAGGCAATGGCAGTCATTTTATAAGATACAAATATTAAATAATATCGGAATGCAGCAGCTGGATCTTGTAAACTAAACAAGTCACACCCACAGTGAAACATTAGTGTTTTTAGTACCCCCAATGCTAGTACCTATACCTAGTAGTCAAGTCAGATAGTCAGAGTTGGAACAGAAACGTTCATTGCTTTTTTTGTTGTTGTATTGCCTACTACCTAATGCCTGTCACGAATCAAAGGCAGAACCCTAAAGCAGATTGTAGACAGGCAGCCAGGTGGAAAACAAGGCTTTTATTTTAAAGATGGCATCAAAGGTGGCTGCTGACGCCTTAGCTGAGGTGAGGGAAAGTATCCAGGGGAGAAGGCTCACAGAGGGGAGAAATCCAGGGAAGGAGATCTGGCTGCCGGCTTGGCAAACTAGTGTGGAGAGTTGGCAGATGGGGGATCCTGGAGATAGAGAGAGAGAACTGGTGTGAGTTACTTTGGCAGGCACACAGACAGACAAACAAACTAACGAGCAGGAGGATAAACAGGCTAACTCAACTGAACTGTGGCGGGGCACAAACATACTGAGTATGGCACAACTGTTCTGTGGGGACTGGATGTAGTAAAGAAGATGAAGTAAAGACTTGGTTGCATTCAGTGGAGATAACTGGCAGGTGTGCAGAGGGAAAGAGAGATGGCACTACTTGGTGACTTTCTTGCTCTTAGCAGCTTTAGTTCTACAAAGCGACAAGTGACTTGTTCAGACAATATGGAAAACTGTGAGAAATATATTTAAATATTATTATGTATTTATTTTTTATTTATTCCCACGCCCACTGCATGGCTCCTCTGTCTCTCCCCTCTCCTCTCTGTGCTCACAGGCAGCAGTAGCCGTGATGTTTGGAGAAGAGATGTTTCTTTTTCCCACTCTTTCTCTCAGAATCTTTGGATTAGGATGTTCCTATAGCTTATAAATAGTTCATTAAAGCTTCTCTCTCACTCTCTATCAATGCATCGCTGGATTAGGATGTTCATAAATATGTAAATAGTTTGTTTGATCTTTTGCATTCCTTTTTTTTCAATTGGTAGATTGTTTACTTTAGATATACAATGTCCTCATAATGAGTTTATTGTTTTTTTTGTTTGTTTTCTTACTAAAGATTTCTCTATCTACCTTTTTTTTAAAAATGCAGGCTTAAAGTGATCTTTCCCTCACTGCAACAGAACAAACCACTACGATCATCAATATGCAAATAGGATACGACGTTGTGGCAACTTTTAGAGCTAGTGCACTGAAAAAGAGTCAGCAACTCTGAGCACACCTCACTCACACCAAGAGACCAAAAAAAAACAACAAACAAATGTAAACTCAAACTCAAAAATTCACATTTCTAAGCAGAAGCTGGGATCTGGGCATTTACAATGTCCCATGCTGTGGGAAAAACTCCACTGGGACAGAGAAATTAGTTTTGGCCAGTAAATCATTGCATTGTCTATCCACCACTCAAGAGGACAGTCAGAGAGTAAACATTAAAATCCTAGTGTTGGGCCATGCCCTGTCCACAAAATCCCCAACCTGATCTTCGAGTGCAGTCTTTTTGGAAGGAGGAGACTTTTTCTCCTCAGCTCCATGTGTTGTGTGTGCCAGGCCAACACCAGGCTCTGACTCGTCTGTCCTGCTGCATGTGTGGGGCTGTTGACACCGCTCCTTCCCCTTCTGTTCGACTCGGATTAGCTGGCATAGGTAGTCACTCTCATAAACGCACAAGTTACCAGAGGACACGCACACACACACAAAAGAAAATGTAAATGAATACCTGGTTTGGCATCTGTGCTGCCTGTTTAAAACTTCCTCCCTCTGTCTCTCATTTATTTGGTGCAAGCTCCGGAACCGAAGGTCCAACGCAGTGCTTTTAAGCTGAAACATTTTTTTCTCCCCTCGGTATTGGTCTGTCAATCCTTCAGTGTGGCTCTCTTCATTTGGGCGGTGGAAGTGAAGTCTTCAGTGCAATGTGCCATGCTCAGTTCTATCATGTACTTGAGGGGCACAACGAGAGAGACTGTAGGTCAAGACTCACTGCACAGGACCGTAGTTGCTTTTTTACAGCAGTACTAAAGTTTGTCTGTGATGTCGGCTGGTTTCACGTGCATCGCGCCTGACTCCATCACCCAGTAGCACTGCAGCGGCTGCTTGTTGTCCCTCCATGTACAGTAGCGCTCATTCATGTCGTGCGAGCTGTACCGTCATGTAACCACTTCCATGATCGCTTAAATGTTCTGGCAGGTTCAGCGTTCTCCGTTGGTGGTCAGCACAGCTGTTGCAGTTGAACTGAAAAGGCGCTGACTCACTTGACCAAGCAGATGGCTGATGCAGCCTAGCTTCAAACCTGCTTGTGACGCAAGGTGTGTAAAACACTCTTTGTGTCTATGCGAACCTTTGCCATTCGTTATTTTTCTTCTCAAAGCAAGACTTTTGCTTTTATTAGTAATTTCAAGGATGTGAATTACTTCCTCCAACACTACCAATCCACCTATCCACTTCATACGCATGACCTGGTTCTGTATTGGTGCAACACAGACCTGCCATTCAGTTCTACCTGTCAGATCCTGGAGGCTCTGTTTTAATTGTGCTGCTGCTGCCAGGCAGCCCGGTTCCATGGCAATCGAGCTACAGCAACGATACTTGCTGCAGCACAGTCAGCCTGAGCCTGAGGTTATAAACACACAGGTGTGGAGTCGTGTTGTCAGACAGTTGTGCGCACTGATGCAGATCCACCATAGGGACTCGAAACATCCCACACGTACGGTCTGAATTTTGACCTACATTTAAAGCTTCACTATGAGTTAATTCAGTTTTTAACCTACAGTATAAATTATATTAACATCCCTGTATATTACAAGTAAAACAGTACTAGAATGCTTATTTTCTGCTTGCATAGGTTTCTGAATACAACTTTGACATGTGATCACTGGTGTGAATATGGACGATGCAATGCATCAGGGCCCAGAAGATGTCAGGGGGACCATCTGTTTGCAAGGACTGAGAATAGTAGCTTAACTCTCTTATTTTTTCCCCCATTCCTTCTGATAGTTCTTATCACTACAGGTGCAATACATCGTTGGCCTCGATTTGGATTTAAGTTTTTTTTACATTACATTTTGTTAGGTACATTCAACACCTGTCAACACGCTGGTGTTGATGTAATTCTAGGATTATAAATTTATTTTTATCAGCTTGAGGAAAGTTTGACAACCATAAAACCACCAGTGATCAAAAATTCACAATATATAGAGTCATAATTGATTGTCAACAGCCAAACAGACCTCTCTTTTATAATGGTGGTCCATAAAGAAAATGCTTTTTGGGCTACAGGGGAAGTTTTCGTTGCAATATTGTGAATGGCCACTGGGAGAAATTGGAACCAAGGCTGAGCTGTGATGAAATATTACTAACATTATAAAAACATGATGTCACCTGTAGTTTTCTGAAGAGCCGTTTTGAGGCTCAGAATCTGCGGCTCTGCCCACCGCCATGTTGGTAGTCCTGCCTCTTCTGTCCCGGTTAATCTAAAAATCAGCAAAGACGTGGATCACTGGTGGACCGGAAGTCAGGTTGCTGCTTGAGGCGATGCAGTTTTTCGCATTTCCGCATTGGCTTTATTCCCCAGCCACGGAGGTTGCCACTTGTGCTATATCCAGGCATTATTATAGTGTAGTAGTTAAATAGTAAAGCTCAAACTAATACAAGGCTTGAGCTCTAAATTAGCTAAGCGTGAATTTTGGAGGGATTCATCCCAGTAGCAGTTTTTTTCTGGAGCAGAACACCGTCATTAAACCAACATGTTACTGCCAGGATGATGGTATCCATTAAATGATGATTAGGAGAGAATGTGTACGAGGTGCCCAGTAGCCCACCTGAGCACTCGCCCATGTACTAAGGTCTGAGTCTTTACTGCAGTGTCTCAGGTTTGATTTCAACCCACCACTCTTGTTTTCTTCTCCCCAACTCCAATCTTCAACTGTGCTATTGAATGATGGCATAACAAAGCCAGAAAAAAGCCAGAAAAGAGTATCTAGTATCTACTTTTATTTCGCTTCATTTGTTGGATCATAGATCATGACTCCAATCTTGCACCCAGTGTGACTTTTCTGACCACATCCTATCCTTCTTTATAAGAATTCATCTGTATTTTTTTTATTATTTTAAAAACTATTAATGAACTTTAATGGTGAAATAGTCATTTTCTGTTCTCAGCACTCTTTTATTCTTTCTTGAATATTTAATTTACTGAAGAATTTCTCTCTTTGTCTACAGCTCAGCCTATTACATCCAAGCTTGATGAGAGTTGGTGGGCGTACAAGGACGTTGTCCAGGGAAGCTTTGTTCCAGGTAATAGACCATCACCCAGCTCACACACAACAGTGTCTTAACCAACACATGGTAAAATGTTTTTGGAGGCAGAGTTTTTTTTTCTTATTATAGAAGTGTCATTTACAGTGTGTTTTTTCAACATATTTAGAATAAATGTATCAGTATAATCTGTAAATCCAATTAAGTATAAACCTGAAGACAATAGAGTCTTTAATTATTTTTCATATGAGTAATTTAATGTAGACCGGGGCGCTGGTTGTTCTATTTAAAAGGGACGGCCCATTTTTATAATGAATACAACTCATTATTTGAGCCTGTTCACAGCTGACCATCAGCATGTGGTTGTTGGGGTTACTAGCAAATGATGAAGCGAGATGCTGAGCCCATTGGAACTTTTTGTGAAATGTGCAGTAAAGCGTTTGCCAGCTTTTTATCCTGTTAGATGTAACCAACAAAACAGTGAACATGCAGGTACTAATCTCCACAGAAAATGTCCACTTGGTCAGACACTGTCCATTAAGCCCCCCCATAAAACCTCAGACAAATTGGATTCTTTCTGTCCCCAAGTAACTACTGTTCTATTGGATGTATCTTTTTTTCCACTGTACAAAAAGAAGCAGATTTAGGTGTGAATGTGCTTGCTAACTCTTAAGAAAGCTTTTTCAGCGAACTGTAAGGCACTGTGGTCCAGGGGGACAATGAAAAGTTTTCGCATTCATAACATCATATAAAAATATTCAATATACAGTATAGTATATATTTTACAAATGCCTCATAGTTTAACAAATAGTATTTTATTTTTCAAACTTCCATTGTGTCAGATTAAGAGGGCTCTCTATACAGAGTATGACAGAAATAGAATATATATCAAAAAGTATTGGTCGCTAAACTATGGAGGTTCCTCTTAGGGAGGGCCTGGAGTTATATAAAGGGGGGCACAACAAGGCTAGCTATATATAATTTATGGCTATGTGCTGCTAGGAAAGCATAGACACGTTTGTGAAAGGACTGGCAGATAAACGTAAAGCAGCTGACGAATCTACGCCGAACAACAACAAACGGACATAAAAATATGATGAGGCATATCTCGCCTCAAATTACAAAAAACTTGTTTTCTACAAAATAGCCTACAGAGTTGCTCAGGTTAAAAGAGCTCTACACTCTAGCTAAGAAATCAATGCTTGCTTCTACTATTGATATATTCAACTATGATCGATGAGGCAAGAGCCAGCAATTCTAGCAATATGCAATACTATTGTGACGCGCAGTTATTACATATCAAAAGATATAGAGGTGCACAGCTGATTTGCTCTGCAGATGGATACAGTGATTAACAGTAACATAACATTGATGCTGATGATCTTAGAGACAATTTACCTTTCTGCAAACACAGAACTAACTGAAAACAAAGAATTGTTCAAAATCATCAACACTTGATCTGAAATGGGAGGACTGTGTGGAGATCTGCACAGATGGGGCTCAGGCTCAGGCTGGGAAACGAGGAGGGCTGCCAGTACGAGTCAAGCGGTAGAAGGAAGAGGGTAATGAACTTAGTTTAACAATAAAATCATCTCATGCATACCTCAGTGACATGTTTCAGAAAGTCAATGAACTAAATCTGCAGGGCTCCAACATTCACCTTCCACAGCTGGCAGATAAAATCATAAAATTACATTATTCACAAGAAAACTGGGCGATGTGGGAGCTGCCCTACAAAAACATTTGAATTCAATCTGCAAAAGGAAGGCCCTGCAGAAATGATAATTACGTACTGTATATAATTAGTATGTAATATAGATCTGAGACACAGCTTTCATAGCACTAGTAACCGACCACTGACCTTAGTGACAAATACAAACTTAATGTAATGGAAAGCTTCAGTGATTTATGGCCAGCAGAAGTGGTGGTCAGGGTCGGTAGATGTTCACGAAGCACATCCGAGTGTCTGAAGTGCCGTCACATTTCAGTGAATGTCAGGGTTTTTTCAAACCATAACCACAGCCTTTCCTTTCCTTTATCACACTGTACACGGCATGCACAGACACTGTACAAAGAAATTATTTTTGGTTGAGGATTTTGCAGAATCATTCAATACAAACAGAATTTCAAACTGTGGCATAAGGTTAGTGTCCGGTCCGCCAGAGCCATAACGGACGACCCCCACTCAAATGAAAAAATTAAAAACCTCAGTTTTAGTCACAGCACCAGATACTGTCTGAACGCTGTCATAGTAGGGTCAACACAGGTGTTGCCAATGATACTAGTTGGCACACTGGGAAGTCTCAATAAATGGAACAAAACCTTTATTAGTATAATTCAAACATCTCTATTGACTCTACTATTTCATATCAAAGTGGCTGCTGTAAAAAAGGTCTACTCATTTGAGCCAAAGATGTTGAAGATCTCTCTTCAGAATTTCCATTATCTGGTAACCTTGCCATCGTTTTACTAGGAAACTCTAAACTCACTCTAAACTCTTCTCTTCTCTGTGGTCGTCCCCAAATGGTGGAATGACCTACCAACGGCTACAAGAACTGCAACATCCCTTTCTACCTTTAAAAAACTTCTAAAAACCTTTCTGTTTCGAGAATGCTTCCCTGCCTAACAAAACTAACAAAACTAACAAACTACTCTGTGCTCCTTCACACCTTTTCCAGCTTATGTCCTCCTCTGTAAGTCGCTTTGGATAAAAGCGTCTGCTAAATGCAATGTAATGTAATGTAATGAAAATCTGTTAAAGTCCGACATATTTAAATATCTCTGCTCATTATGTTCAGTGAACAGAATTTTCTCTAATTTTAATTCTATTGAGTAAAGATAAGATAAGATTAGATAATACTTTATTGATCCCACAACGGGGAAATTCACTTGTTACAGCAGCAGTGTTCAGTGTACATATTTACAGATGTACATATTTACAGTAGATCATTATCAATCCATCCATTACTGGTAATTTTGAACAAGAAATTACTGACGATAACGCACACATAAACTTTACCAGGGCGAGCAGCCAGGTATATTAATGGCTGGAGACCCATTTTGGCATTTTGCAGAGAAACTCACAGAGACAGTGAGATGTTCTGTGGTGTAACATTAGAAGCCATGGACACAGTGGATATTTTACAAGCACAGGCCAGGTAAAAAACAGTGAAGAGTGCATATACCTGGTTGGTGCGTCATTCGCTGCCTTTGATCATTTCAGTGATTGACAGCGAGCCTCCTCCACATGCGGCTCACCTGCTGTAGTAAAAACAGAATTGGGAGTGAAACAATCTTTCTGGATGACTTTTTAAGACGTACTGCCGACGAACTACACCGATTATTATTATTATCAGAAATTTGTTGCCATACACAGATACATACATACTTTATAAACTCCAAAATAACCACAAGACACTGGATACAACACATTTCTACACACACCCCATACATATAGCACCTACACATGACAGTTACAGATGGGAGTGTGTCCATCTCCAGGCCTGGGATCTTAATCTGCGACCAGATGGACGCAGTATCAAGAATGGGTGGTCGAGGTCATGTGCAATGCTTTTTGCTCTGTGTGTGATGGCTTTGCTGCTGAGTTCGAGAGGTTTTGGGTTGTGCTTGAGGCGTATGAGTTTGTTCCTATTGGAGGCAGTTGAAATGGTGAAGAATCAGGGGGAATGATAGAGCAGAATGAGTTGCATTATACTTTTGTAGAGCAGAAACAGGAGGCGCTTTGAGTCTTTGTTGTAAGCTTTGAGGATGTCAGTGGTGTGTTGTTTAAAACTCAGGTTATTGTCAAGGCTGAATAATTTATTTAGATGAATAAGCAAAAGTAGCTCACCTTTCAGTCCAAATATTATTATTATCTACATTACCCAGTGATGTTCTTTTTTATATAACCTGCCTATCAATTGTTTTTTAAAGTCAGTAAACACAGATGACTGGAATTTCTCCTGTTTGTCTGGGACTTTTAAATCTGCCAGGAGTCGTGATTCAAAGACTTTCTCCCTCTCTGTGGCTCTGCATATATAGAAAAGGACCAAGATAATTTATTTATAAATACTTTGAAATCAACTAAGTTTAATTCAGAGTTATACTTTCATCTAAATTGCACATTTCCCATTTTAGAATGAGTCTGAAATACTAGAAGGAGTGTGTGTGTATGTGAAGAGTGTGACAGGGCCTTCTGGGAAATTTGAGACTGACAGTAGGCTCACCACATCAGTGAGTGTAGCCTGACTTTGACTACAGCTCTTTCACCCTCAGTCGACTCTCGCACTACAACTTTCTCCTGGCTTTGTGTTAGTGCTGTGCCAGCACTGGAGAAATGTCTTCTTCAAGCTCTGTGTCAGGAGAATGAAGTGGGAATACAGTCAGCAAAAAAGAAAAAAAAAAGAAATAAAAGCTAAGATGGTATTCAAAACTCAGGTCAATGATAAATGTCATTTCCTGTGATTACCTTTGCGACCATAAGGCACATAGGCAATTGGTTTTGATAAGACAGACAAAGCTGTGGGTGTTTTCAAAAGGGAAATAGTGAGCGATGGGTGTCTGCAAGCCTCAGAGCAGAAACAAAAAGCACTATTCCCTCCTGAGCAGGAGTACTGCGAGATGACCCAACAGAGTTTGCAGGGAAGAAGAGCGAGCACAAATGATGCAACTACAGTGCTACTTTGCCATAAACAGTGAGGTGCTCCGAATAATATTGTAGATGAAAGGAAGCTAGATAAAAGGCTCACAATGATAGATAAAAGGAGGCAGAGAGGAATGCTACTGTGCATTGCCTGTGAGCTATTACTTTGGCACCAGAAAATATGAAGCTAACCACAGCGCAAGATAAAGCATGCTCCATGGAACCATGATCTGGTCCTCTACTTCATTCCGCGGGTTCATTCAACAGCACCTGATAAATGGACTGCACTTACATAGCATTTCTAGCCTTCTGACCACTCCAACACTACATGTCATATTCACACAATGACAGCAGAGGCTACCATCACAGATAAACTAATCCCATTCATACTCCAGAGTCATTTGAGTTTCAGTATCCAAGGATGCATTGACATGCAGACTGGAGGAGCTAGTGATCGAAGCGCTAACCTGATTAGCGGATGCTCTGATGTGATTAGTCTGATCGGATACTGATTAGTAGACCACTCTACTTCTTGGGCCACTATGCTCAATTAAGCAGATGAACAGTGGGGGCAGTATATTGAAGTGAATGAAGTAAGGTTGGCATTAGACTCCGAGAGAAAGATTAATTAGATGGGGGAACATTTCAAAGAGAAGCTGCTGCCGCTTGAAATTTTTGTTTGTTTTCTTGATGAACGGTCAAGGAGAAGATTGATACCACTCAATGGTTAGCTTAGCTTCGCACAAAGACTGGAAACAGGGGAAAGCTACTAGCCTGTTTCTGTCTGCCTGTCTCTCTGCTCCAGATCCACTGACACGTTGATGAAACAAAAAGGTGAGCTGGCACTGATTGTCACTTTTACTGGTTTAACTGACAAACATTGCTTGTGGAAAACCTTCTGTTAACATAGGATCCTTATCTGGATAACGTAATCTTGATGACATCCAATATGTCAACATGGAAATTACTTAAACATGACTGGCAGAAATCTCAATGAGGCATGGCACGTCACAGGTCAAGGTTCTACTTCAGTCACTTTTTACAATGCAAGACTTGCTAGCTAGTGCTACTAGTGTTTACCTGCCTCTTAAGTCTGTCTTAAAACAGTCTACAAATACTATACTGTATACAGTATATGCATGGATAATAAAACAAGCTTTGGCCTGGCTATAATAATTCTTCACTATTCAGTGCCAAAAACATATTCAATATTGATATATTGATTTGTCTAATTCTTATCAAGATACAGTACAAATAATAACATATCGTATAATAATGTAGCTAATTAACATCAATGCCAAAAATTTGTCAGATAGATGGAAACCACATGTTACGAACACTTATGAATCTAATCAGTAATTACGCTGCCATGAAAAACTGCCAGATCTCAGTTGAATCTGATGGCACTGAAGACCCATAGCACATTGTTCTTGGAGGTTTGCATCAGCTGAAATAATCAAGTGTCTATGGTCACTGGTCAACAATGTTGCCTCTACTGTTCCTCATTTAGATTAATTTTTCATCAACTTGTGTCATTCAGTATTCATCTGTCCTGTGTAGGTACCCAATCTTCTTCCTCTCTATCTATAATTTCCCCATTCGTCTGTCCATCTTTCTCTGCATCAGGCTGTAAAGGGGAATCAGGTTCATTCTAGAGTTGTAAAGTTCTTATGTATATTTGATCACATGTGTGTCTGGTTGTCTCTCTGTCTCTTTTATCTTCTCCCACCCCTTTCCTTTATTCTTTCTCATCTCCGCTGTCCTTTCAGCTCTCCTCCTTTTCCCCTCCTGTCCATGGCTTATCCACTTTTCACTTTTGCCTCCTCCCTCTTTTTTCTCTCTTTTCCTCCAGCGTCTTTCCCTCATCCGGTCCCCAGCTCGTCCTTCTGCTCTGTCTTTGTTATGCCTCTAATTTCTCTTCTTGAGCCCTATTCCCTTCAGCTCACTCTTCCTTCTAGCCTGAATGGCCTGAAGATGTTGCTATCATTCATTTGAATTTGCTTGCGGCTTGAGGCCCATTCAAAATCTCAGAGGAAATTTGAACTGTGCACTGTGCTCAGAGAGACTGATGAAACTAGTTCCTCTGTGAGTATTTACCTGGACATGTGAAAAACAGACAGTCAAAGGTTAGATTCCTAACCCTAAAATGTCTCAGTTAGAGAAATCATCCTTGGTTACCATGAGCAAATTTCAAAGGCAGTGCAACACAAAGATCAAACAGGACACACAAAATATGCAGCAGCTTGGTGCTTGATTGAGTGAAAGCTGAAATCTTTAAGGTAGTATTGCCAAAGGTATAAAGATAATTTTATAGGAGCATTTCCTAGGTATAACTAGAAACTGAACAGATTTGACAGTGGGGAAAAGAAAATGTTGGATTCATTCAAATCAATTATTAAAACTGGCATGAATGTTGAGCCTCCTTTCCAGCACCCTGGAATAGAACTTTCCTAAAGAGGCTGAACAGTGTGATGCCCCACTAATTAGAGCACCTCTTGTGGTCCCATTAAAAAAAAAAAAAAAAAAGGAATCACAGCTCCAGTCTGCCACTCCACAAGCACTGCCCTAGACCTCCATGTGACAATAAAGTATGGAGAATGTCCAAAGCCTTCAGCATATTACACACCTCTTCCCCAAGTCTTCCAACTCCACCCCCTCCTATCAGAGAATATGTTGGTCAGGTTCAGAGCTTCCTTCTGAAGTGCTCTTTCAACTGCTGGATGATATCCCCTGTCAGGGTCAGCGGTTCTCCCGTACTGAACAGAGCCTTGCTTCGCCCTCCTGAGTCATTTGCTAGGGATTGCCAGAACTGCCTCAAAGCAACCGAAAGTCCTTCTCCATAGCCTTCCTGAACTCTTCACACCTAGGTTAGGGTTGTTTTGGCGACCATTACAGACATTCTGTCCTTCTATTACCTGTCTGTTGCTTCAGGAGACCCCATGTTCAACTACACAAAGTCCTCGTTCCTCAGCTTAACTGTTTGGAAGTTGGAAATTCTTCTCAAGTATAAGTGTATATTGAAAATCTCATGGACAAGAGCCTTAGCCAGATGTTCCCATCTCTACACTTCTTGGTTTACCATGTCTGTCTAGCAGCTTTTCCTGCAAACTGATCCAACTTACTACAAGTTAGTGATCAACTGAACCCTCTGCTCCATACATACAGCCTCAAATCTGGTGATACAACCACAAAGTCGATTGATACTTATGTATACTTATATAGCCACCCTTTGCTTGAACATAGTGTGTTATGGCCGATCCATGACTAGCACAGAAGACAACAACAGAACACTACTGAGGTTCACATCAGGCAGACCGTTCTTCCAAAGCACTGTTTCTCATGTGAGTGTTGAAGTCCCCTCCAAAACTATACAATCCCTAGGCGGTATCTCTTTCAAGATGACTACAGACATATACATACTGGTAGAGTTAACCTCTCTGAGCCAGTACGACAGGTACCACACGAAAACAAACGGTTGTGAATGTGCATCTAGTGACTGTCAAAGTTCTAGTGGACTAGTGGACTCTCAGTGTGACCAGCACAGACACGGAGAGTCTGACAGCAGCTGTTGATGGCTGGTTAGCTCCATTGTTAGCTGGACTGGCTCTGACTACCATCTCACTGTTCCTGGCAGTGCTGTTAAATATAATTGTGTTCATATATCATATTTAATGCCACTGATTCCTGCTACCCTCACTATGAGGCCATGCTCCCTACTGTGTTTGTCCTGTGCAGGCCTCTGTTGCATTTTTAGAGCTAGTATTTGTAGGGTACAGTTACACATTAAACAGTTTTTTCCCCCACGGATTTGCAGTTTTTAAACATTGCAAACTGCATCGCAAAGATGCAAAATATTTGACATTTTTGGCTCCAAACGAGCAGGGCTGACTCTAAAACTTTGAAGCAAATACAGAATTCCAGAGTTTCTTGGCTTTCTCTGTGCGGCAGACTGAATAAATTGTCAAACTGCCACTCTCTCATCTGGAGTTTTGTCGTCTGCCCAGCATTGTCGGAGCGTGTGTTGCTTTTGTGAATGTACCAACTACTGAGAGGGATGGTGAGGTGGAACAAAAAATACATCTATTTTTGCTTCAGACATGCCGTGTGCAGGGAAAAGGGAAGGACCTTTAAATAATAATTGATCTTTTCTTAAGCAAATGTCAGATAAATTATAAATTGTATGTCGTCTCTCTCCTGCCAACTCTGCAGTTCCTCTCTCCGCCAAACCGGCTTGTTTCTACCAGCTAAAACTTCACACTTTTCCAGAAGCATCTTTTTATACCACACAGTACACTGTCGTGGTTTTCTTCATATTTTGAATTGGTCAAGGACATTTGGATTATGTTATAGCAGCATGACACAGAAGAAGCAAGACTATGTGTTTATGAGGTTTTTCTTATATTGCCATTATATGCGTTTCTGTGCTTGCCTGGCCGTGAGAGCAAGGGAAAAGGAGGAAAAAGTTGAAACAAAGTGAGAGGACTGGGTTTGGTGATGATGGGTAGAAGACAGAGAGAAACGCTGCCCTTTTCTCTCAATAGATCTTTACACTAGCTCTAGCTATGTGTGTTTCTTTTGTGTGTGTGTGTGTGTGTGTGTGTGTGTGTGTGTGTGTGTCCACTGCTGGCCTTAAAGTGAGAAAGAGGGGCAGATAAAAGAGGGGATGAGGAAGAGAAGGAGAGCTCAGGGGATTGAGCCTGTCTACCTCCCAACTCCTTCTCCAGTAGCTGAAGTCAGAAGATGATTAAAGCAAGATTTTAAAAAAGGAGAGAAAGACTTGAAAAATGGAATTTGTGTCTTCTTGTTTGCAAACGCTTTTTCTTTTCTTTTATTTAATGTTTATAATTTCAGGAATCCTATGCCTTCTTATGTCTTTCGGTAAATCATCATAATTTATGTCAAGGTTGCCAAGGTCCTGACAATCTGGCCTTAAAGAACCCTTGAGCAAGGCATTTCATCATTTTAATTGAGTCTAATATCCTAGAAAAATAAATAAAATAAAATCCCTTTTTTATATATACAGTATATGATCAAAATGTTTTTGTTCGAACCAATGAGAGTATAAAAAATGGACAAAGCATAAGTTAGTCACCCATAGGTTAAGTCCTGATAAGTGCCGTTTTAAAGTAGCATACACACATACCACATAACGTACCACATACTTTATACTTGAAGTAGTATGAAGTATGTGGTCCTGGCCACTGCCATGTTGACACTACTGATTCTTCCGCCTCCTAGGTAATTAAAAAATCGGCAAAGACGAGGATTGGCAGACCTGAAGCGGGCCAACTGGAAGCTCAAATAAGCCATCTAAAACGATACTTAGCAAAGCAGAGCATAAAAAAACATTCAAGTGATTCTGATTCTGATAGCTTTAAGACAACAATCACCCCAATATTGATCCCTGTGGCACTCCTTATCAAGAGACAAGAGACACATTAAATCAAATACTGAACAAAAAGTCTTATCTACTTCTCTGAGATCTGAAGATCACACCAGTAGACATCCAACCAGAACAGTTTCCAGAGACTGTTTTCGTACATATTTCAACTGTATTATTGTTTCATATTGCGAAAAACCTCATTTGGATTTAAGTTTTCTTTGAGGGTGCTTTGCCATGTGTTCTGAGTTGGAAAAAAATAAAAGTTAAATTTGAATGCATCTGCTCTGTCTCCCCTCTGTCCCCGTTGGAGAGGATGCTGGGAAATGGCGGGCAGCCCACTAGAGAGAAAGAAAAATAAAACAATAAGACGCAAAACAGACTGTATCACCTCCGGTGTGGTTGTGGAGGAGAAAGCTACTTATATTAATGTAACACCTCATGGTGTTATTGTGGTGTGTGTGTGTGTGTGTGTCATCATGTATTGTGAAGATGGGGGTGTATGTCTGTTCAGGATCATTGCTGTTGTTTAGTGTGTTTAAGTTCCTTGCTCTGTGAGTGTAAGTGAGAATGTAAGTGGTTATTTCTGTGTCTGTGTGTTTTGGGTATATAATATCACAGCTCAGGGTTGTTATTTGGGAGTGCTGCAGAGTGAGTAAGTAGGACACCAAGTTAGTGATCAGAGGAGGCTCTGCCTTGCTCTCTCACAAGCACTTTCACTCCCTCATGAGCACACACGCACACGCACATACACACACTACTATATATTTTTTTCTCTTTGTCTTTGTCATGCAGTCTCTCTATTCCTGTCTGTCTTTTTTCACTCTTTCTTCTCTCTCTCTCTCTCTCTCTCTCTCTCTCTCTCTCTCTCTCTCTCTCTCTCTCTCTCTCTCTCTCTCTCTCTCTCTCTCTCTCTCTCTCACACACACACACACACACACACACACACACACACACCTACACACCTATACACCCTTGCGAGAGAGACTCACAGGGCCACAGGAGAAAAGGTAAGGGGAAAAATAGAGAGGAAGATATGGAGAGGTGGCTAGATCGGGAGGAGGAGGAGGATGAGGAAACGACATTCCTCCCACGCAGTAGAGGAGATATGAGCAATTTTAAATGGGACTAAAGGAGGGATAGAGGGAGAATTGGAGACAGAGAGAGAGAGAGAGAGAGAGAGACAGAGACAGAGAGACAGAGAGAAAGACATAAAAGAAAGAGGGAGTACAAGATAAGAGAGAGGGAGCACCAGCAGCAGGGAGAAAGAGAAAGGGGAATGAAGTTATGATACTCAATCTCAATAATCCCCTGATATCATTACACATCCACATTCTCCACGGCTGATGGCCGCCCGCTACATTTCTTGCAATTACTCACCACGGTAACGACATTAAAGCTAATGCTGGCGGTGATTATGGCATCGCCGCTATTTGTTCTTATTTAGCCGGGCTGCCGCAGGCTGCTGTAATGGATGGGCACGTGCCCGCCGAAACGACATGTTTGCCGTAGTTAAAAATTCCAAAGAATTCATTAGCCTCTAATGTAGTTCACCAGGTACAAAGTGCTGATGGCGGTGGTGTTATGAGGGCACATTTTTAGAAACATTTCAGGCAATTTAGCCACAGCTGTAATCTACAGCTCCTTAGTGTAAATATGCAGGTTGGTAAGAGGATTGAACCTGTGACCTTCATTTATTTTGATGACTTAAATGTCAGCTTAAAGTAGTTCGCACCCTCTTGAAAACACAATAGGAGCCTCTTCTTCAGGTAGTCTTTTTCCAGGTTGTTTAGTCACTGACAGAGTTTGATTGATGGCTTTCACACCAGCCTGAACAAACCGTACCAAACAGGAAAACACACCAGATTTCATTTGACAGAACCAAACCAGTTAAGTGTGAAAGCACCTTAAGGTAAATATTTGTTAAATTGTCTTTTTGATATGTTTTTGACAGGCTGTCATCTCTTTCTGTATAAAATGTCTCTTTTTTGCAGCAATTGTTTCATTCTCGTTTGCAACAGTGACTTTACTGTCTTGGAAAATAATAAAAAATGGGAATTAAACTGTAAAAAAAAGACTACAGCTGAAGAAACATTTAAGTAATGCTGTTTGCTCACCTGCTTAAAGGTGTTTGTTCTTTTGGACCGACAAAACATGACAAAATAAGGTCTGCAACAGCAGAGAAACCAACTCACACATCAGGAGGTTTTAGTCAGCTAACTGTGTGCCTCACAAGTATAAAAAGAGTTGAAATTATTCAGTTTGAGACACACGTGGGACTCATTTCAGTCACAAAGCTCGGGAAGCTGAAAAAAAAGTGAGGGTCCGGTGTCTCATCAGTCTTCTATGAGATGGCCCTTCAGGTGCCGTCTCAAAGAAAGCGTCCCACTGCTAATTACAGATGCTCAGGGAAGATGGAGCCAGCCGGCTCACCCATAGGAGAGAAGGCTTTGAATCGCCTTGTGACACTTGAGTGCAACTAAAAGAGCCTCAAAGTCCAAGTGAAGAGGCTGCAGCAGCAAATGCTTTTGCTGCATACTGTGCAGTGGATGCACAACTTGCTGCTGCACAGAATTTATAAAGATAAGGATGAAGGGAAAGTGGTGACCGGCCACACTTTTCCTCACTTTTTAGTCACCAAATCTCTCTAAAAATAGCCTGAACAGAGTTCTTATTGCGCACCTTCCATTATCCAGTGTATCCAAAGTGTAATGTAATGTAAATGTAATCCAATACCACCCGTACATGCAGATAATTGTACACTGATTTAGATTTCAAAAACCTGCGTCTGAAAGAGAAAAATGTGTATTTCAAAGGAGTCCCTCCAAAATCTTTTCTTTCTATGTCTTCCACAGCACTCTGTAGTGTCTTTTGTTAGACCCTAGATATCATCAGAGTTATTTTTTTAAATTATGGAACGCTCCCAGAGGAACAACAGAAGACATTATACAGCTGTTTTAGCAGGCTGTGCAGTACTAATGAGTAAACGGAACTTTATGTGTAAGATTGGTGGAGTGTCCCTTATATTTTGCGAGTGGCTGCAACCCAAATGATATTTTTATGCTTCCAGTCTATTTTTTGCCAATTTACGTGCGTAACTACAGAGGGTGTGTTAGACTGGGAGCGCTGCCAAAACATGGATGACCTACACTGACGCTGACAGAGGACTGAAGCTAGTCCACTGGATGTGTTTGCTTTGTTTTTTGCTCCGTCGCATCAGTACAAAAGTCTGTTCTTCACTTATTCTTTGTGGTGGGAACAGATACTTTGCTCAGTTATACAACTAGACACAGAACACTGTCGCCTCTTTTCTTTTGTGTTTTTGTTTCTTTAATAGTAATCTTCTTTCTGCTGCCTCCCAGACTCTGAAAGACAAGTAATATAACAACAATGTGGTTTGGCTATGCTGTATGTACATGCATGCAGGAGTATATTTTCAGGAGTGGCCCAATACCTTCATCTATGTGATATCGCATGTGTACCTGTGTGACAATGTCCATTTCATAGACATTCTGGTTGATTTTAACTCATTCGAGGTAAAGAAATAGTTTGATGAAACTATTTTCTGTGGCAGGGGAGGCATGGTGGTGCAGTGGTTAGCACAGTCACCTCACAGCAAGTTCCTGGGTTGAACCTCAGCTGCTCTGTGTGGAGCATGTTCTTCTTTGTCTGCGTGGGTCTCTCTCCGGGTACTCTGGCTTCCTCCCACAGTCCAAAGGCATGCACTTAACAGGTTACTGGTGACTCTAAATTGCCCAGAGGTGTAAATGGTTGTTTGTCTCTATGGGCTATGTGATGAACCGGTGACTTATCCAGGGTACTCGCCCAGTCAGCTGAGACTTGAATTATGACCCCAATATGTTAGAAGATACACTCTCTGTAAAGACAGTCGGTAACTAACATTCAGTTGTCAGTAAATATTTCTATACATGCACAAGTGAATTTCTAGCTTTAGAGACGCCAAGCTGTTTTGGCAAAAAAAGACTTTAAAGATGATGTAGGCAAGAAAAAACACTGAAACAGTGGGCGGCACATTGGTCAAAATGGCAGCAGATCAGCTCTGTCAGTCATGTCAGGTGGACAGGTGAGGTTGGGATCAGCTGTGTGTATTGCTGGGGCCATAGAAAGCCTGAGAGGATGTCTGAAAATAAATCTCGTTATAATAATACTCACCGGAACTGAACATCTGCCAAAGATACAATAAAGGCCAGTTGACGTGATTAAATGTGGTTCTCAGAAAGGTAAGTTATTAAAACAGTAATTTATTATTTATCTTTTCTATTTTTTTTTACTATAATTATGTACAAAAGTAAAATAATTTTATCCTTCACACACACCTTTGACACACGTGCACCCTTGTAGAAAGAACATGAAGACAACAAACAATATAAATCGTGATTTTTATTTTATTTTCAAGCGTTTATCACTCGTTTTCTCACATTCACTTTAAGCTGGATGGTATGTGAGAGGTGCTGATAAAATGGCCGTATTTCTATGAGGACCCACGGTGTAGAGACAAAAACGCTGCTCTGTTGTGATGTAGGACAGTGTGTAGCTCCGGTCTCTTCTATCTCTGTGCTGTGCTCCTCTGCAGCCCACCAACCTCTGTTACATCACACATCTGTTTACTGAAGCTGCTCCGTGTTGTAGTTTGAACAGTGTGACACATACCTGTGCAAACAGCAAACTGTGTACATCCTTGTAGAGCTACAGTGCAGACTGTAAGTTTAAAGAGACGCTTGTTGACACCTGCTCATAAAGACACATATTGTATTATAGAAGCCACACTTAGCGTAATATATGCTTAATGCTGCTCTGAAATTATTATGGTGCCTCCTCCATCTGTAGGGATGGGGAAAAGACAACTATAGAACCTTAATTGCACCATAAGAAGTGACTTATTTTATGCCACCCAGCAGCATTTACTGTTGTAACCTTTCCACCATAAACAAATTTTTAATCATTTTACTGACTTGTAATCAGGTGAATGGTGTCTCTGTCTATCCTACGTCTGTTCTTGTAATTTTGTGTTCTGGGTACGATCTTTACGGCACTAAGTCACACACCACCATCCGTTTTGATGAAACTGGATCATAATTAATGGGAAAAAATGAGAGTTTCCTGATGGACAGTGGTGAACTGTAGCTGCTGATAGCTAATGTTAGCTCAGTTTGTTAGACCCGCTGTCTAGACTGAGCTTAGAACATCAGGAGAGTGATAGTGTTTGTACCACACCACAGGCATTTTGGACCACCAGGAAAGAACTTTTTCATGTGCGTGGGATTGCTGATGGGAGAACAGAGCCAGTGTTGTGCCAGAACAGGAGCTGGGCAAAGTAAATGGGCTCAACAGCCACTATGGACATAATGCCAGAGAAAAAGTCAGTTTTCGTGTGGTTCCCCAAACACAACTGTCAATGTTTATCGGTTCTTCATCACCTTACCGTTCTTTTCTACAGTCATTGTTATTTATTTCTTGTTTTATGCCTACAGGTATTCTCATGTATACTGGATTAGTCTTGTTCTATAGTTGTCAGTTCAGCTGTTTTTGAGCCTTGCTGTATTATATTTTTTTCTTTCATGTTATGTAGCATTACAACGCGAGTTTATCGTTTGTATTGCTTTTATTGCCTTCCATTTGTGTTTCAACATAATATCTGATGGACGATAAATACAGACGAACTGTAAGCAGTGATACTTCAAACACTGAACGATCATGCTGGATGGTTTCACAATCACTCTGTCTCACTGTGTCTTTAAATATGACCTTTGTCTTAGAGTTATCACAGCTTGAGTCAAAGTCAAAGAGATGGACGTAAAGAGAGGAAAAATATGCTGTGGGAAAGACGGAAGAGTGACAAGAATACACAACAAGAGGGTTAGAGAGAAACAACCCTGTCTATGCACACACTCGTACACACAAGAAAGAAGCTCAGCAGCAGATGGCTGTAAATCCTCCATAATGACCAAAGGAAGGTCAAGACCCTGGAATATCAGCACTTGTCCCAGCAGTGGCGCTGATGTTGCAACTCGGATCTTAGGCAGGGTATATACACTTTACTGTATGTGACATACTGAGATGAGAAATACAGAATCTAGAAGTGTTGGACAGTATGTGGGCTAGGTGGACTGGAAGCCATATACTGCCTGAAGGTGTTAGTGTGTTGTATGTCTGTGCTCTGATTTGCTGCTGACTTGTGCAGGGCTCTCTCTCGCACGCTGTTTAATTATTCTCAAAACCAAAGCACATAATAACCAGGCACATGTACGTGATACAAACATATAGAACAGTAACCGTGAGCAGAAAACTGTCCTCGCAAGGGAACATTTCTGCTCTGGGTGCACAAATCTGTTCCTGCTAAACACTTACTGTACAGTGTATGCTCACTGTTAGGTTGACATTTGACATATTTTTGGGCTGCGGGTCAAGCAAATGCACAGCTTCCTCTGAGTAACTTCAATACTCTAATGTCCACCTTAATTGTAGGACAACTGAACACTGACCAGACAATACCATACATCATGTCAAGGTTCAACTTCATATCACTCCGCCAATATTAATAATCACATTTTACACTCAAGGTATACTATAAAATAAAGTTCCTGTATTGAATTAAGGCATAGAATACAAACACAATTATCTCAGTAAATCTGAACATAATAAAGTAATCTATAAAATTAATCTCATTTTACAATCTTCTCTTTCTTCAGATGAAATGTCCCTATTTAAACAATTATGAAAAACTAAATTTCACCTTACATAACCATATTGCCCGGCATAAAAAAGCCAAACACGTTAGCCTATGTGACAATAGCTCTCAAGATACAGCAGAGATTAAAGTAAAAAACAAAGTAGTATACCTGTAAAGTTGAGTAGCTGAGAGGACATTTGAAGATTGTAATTGGATAATCACGTCCGAGAACAAAAAAAATAAATCTAAATAATATTAAATAACTTTTCAGTGTTTCAATGCCACTGTTTCCCTTTTCAGTTTTCAGTGTCAAAATGTTCTGTCATTGTTCTAGCTCCATACAGTTCACCGTCATCACAGCCTCACGATCCCAGTCGTGCATACGAAGCAGAAAGGAGGAGGCTTTTCCACTCACGGGTAGAGTTCTGTGTGCTTGCATCATGTGCATGTGTCTGATTATTACATGCATGGGTTTTAAGACAAATGAAACACCATGACTCCAGCATCATCAGAGTGATTGGTTTGTAAAATGGGTGAATGGATTAACTGGTTATACTGCAAAAGCTAGTCCACCATGATGCACCCATAAAAATTGTGACAAAAACAAGACAGCAAAATAAATGTGAACATTTTGAAATAAAATGGACGGTTGATCACTGGATTGATTTCTATGACAGATTGATGGATAGTAATAATTTGGTAGAGACCTCTTACCACCAGCAGATCAAATATAATGTTGTCCAATACTTTGATTCATGACCAAATACCTGCAAAGCTAATAATATTCCCATCAGCATCACCTATACTTACCATATTGTAGCCTGCTTACATGCTAATAAAGATACTAAACATCAGCTTGTCAACACTCTTTGGGAGCATGTTAGCATGCTGATGTTTTTTAGCTGTGTATAAGCACAGCCTCACACAGCCATATCATGGCAGTACAGTCATTTATTAAGCCTTGTATGCTGCGAATTACCCTCATGAGCGCCAAGATTTGCCTCACTGCAATCCTTCAAGTTAGTGGGGTATTTACACACGTAAATGAGCCCAGCAAAGTGCCACTAATTAAGATGTAATGCCAGGCTGTTTTGGTACGTGTTGCACATGTCTGAGGACTATTGTGTTCTGCTGCTGAACCTGAAACACAGTTTTAAGAGAAGACAGTTTGGGATTGCAAGTGTGTATTCATCCTAGCAAGAGGAAAGCTATGTAGCATGTGAGAAAATGTGATCTAATAGGACAAATAAGATAAATTTATAAAATAGATGTAGGTGGCCTTTGCTGCATGTCGTTCCCCATCTTTCTCTCCCCACATTCCTTTCTCTGTTGAGCTCTTTCTATAAAAAAAAAAACACAACAAAAGCTTGGATAGCTTCCCCCATTTATAATAAAGACATAAAAAAAGATTCATGGTTAAACCTTGGCTCAAAGGTACAGTGGGTTGTCCGCTATTCAAAGGGTCCATTGTTCAATCCCTAGCTTCCTCCAGTGTCCACATATCCAAGAGTCCATGGGCAAGATACTAAACCTGCAAGATACCTACTCCCAAAAGCTAATCGGTGTAGTGTAATGTGCTGACTGGTGAGTAGAAAGGCGGTATATAACTGCAGCCCATTTACCTTTGAACTGCTTCAACTATATTATTGCTGTAAAATGATTTAAGAAAAAAACGCGTCTATGCCTTTTTAATGAGTTTTTAATTGGCTGCTTCCAACAGTAGCACAGCAGAGTGGAGATGCCAAAAAGTCAGGAAAAATACTTATCGGTATTCAAGCAGAAAGCCACAGAGGGAAAGTTGTGTGGAAAATAACAGCGGCTCTTTTGTGTTGTTTCAGGGTTTTTGTAAATTAACTTTGTGCTGCATCTTTTTAATTTTCTGCAATATTACTCATTTCACTGTCTCTCTTACTCTGTGTTTCAAACTGGCTAGTCTATCTCCCCTTGTATTTGGTTCTTTTCTCAAAAGTTCCCTTGTTGCAGTGATAAATCAAGTAGCTATTTGTGTAAAATTATAGACATGACACAATTCATTAATATTCACTGAAAGTTAATCAGCAATAATTGAAATAATAAATAAATAAACTCATTTCTTTAAGCAGAACAAAAAATAATTGGCTGTTCTTCTTCTTCTTCTTCTACAAGAACACTTTTAAGTCACAGACACTGAAACTGGAGAATGTTTTATAGAGAAAATATTTTCTGGTTTTCCCTTTTTTTTTGTCCTGCGGCTGGGAAAATTTTCTGTTTTATCAGTTTCTTGATCAACAGTAACATAAACTGCTAACGAACTTTGGCTGCTGTTAGCTCAGTTTGTTAGTCTAGTCTAGTCTGTTGTTGCCTGGACTGTGAGCTTCAAGGGACTATTCATTTTTGTGCCACATTTTTGGACCACCATGAAGAGTTTTTCAGTCATTTGCCTAAACCTACTTTACCTAATTTACTTCACCTGACAGCGGACTATTGCTGCTATTTCAGTAAGTGTTGTAATTTTGAAGGGTTCTGGAGAAAAATCCACTGGATATACACTGCTACAGTTTCTGAGTTTTATTAACCACATGCAGAAGAATCCTAGATGGCAGCATGTTTATTTGTCATTCTCATGTTATTGTTTTTTCAAGTTTGTCTGTATGTCTTATACTGGACATTTCCATAATTGGGTCCAGTGTACGGTATATCACTGAATGACCTAAGACAGGTAGTGAAGTTTTCAGCAAATATTTTGGTTTTAAATTGTTTTGTCAGGATATTGAACTATTAGCTTTGGGTTGTTACAGACAACAACCCTTGTCATCATTGGCACATTTTTTTTAAAATCTCAACTTAAGCAAGAGGAAATTGTTTTACGTGGCCACCTAAATTGACACTGGTTAACTCCTAAGTCTGGTGATTGTTCTGTTTGTGATGTTTCTCAAATTGTGAACAGTTGTACTCGCTCAGCAGTAGGAGTATTTGCTAATGATGTAAGTAGCTAGTGTGTGTAGCTGCTATTAGAGACACTAAAGTTCACATCATTACAAAAAGAGACACATTTTGTTGAACAGGTTCTCAACTACACAAGTTAAAGATGGATCTGAGCCAGGCTGGCTTCATTTTAGAAAATTGAAAAATTACTTTGTCTCCAAAATCAACACCAAAAAAGTATAGTTACCACAAACAGTTTAAACAATCCCAGGGAATTCTGTAAAGTCATTACATCCTTGTTTGCCTGTGGTTACAGTAATGAGTTACCTCCTCACATTTCCACAGTTAAACTTTTTAATGACCATTTTGTGTCTCGTAGCTCACTGTTTAATTGACAGAATTAGTAGTGTTAGCATCTTTAAACACCACATGGGAATCAAAACAGCATAGATCAACCTTCATGTTTCTCTTGCCTGTTATTCTGGCTTGATACTAAAAAATATAGCCACAACGCTTTTGATTCTGATCTTATGCTAAAACTCAACAGTGGGATGGTTTGTGAATTACCTCTCTGAAAGGTCTAAATGTGTCCAATCTGAGGGGCTTACATCTAACTAGCTAATAATTTCTAATGGTGTGCCCCAGTGTTCTGTCTTAGGTCTGCTTTTATTTGTAATTCATATTAATAGTTTAGGTCTAAACGTGTATGGCTCCAAACTTAGTTTCTATGCTGATGATAGAGTGATATTGTTCTGATTCCTCCATTACGGAGGCTGTGGCCTAGTTCAAGGCTGTTTTAATATTATTCAGTGTTTACAATAAAGGCTGGATTTATATTTATATAAACATTATGCATTGCTCAAATGCCAGGAAGAAGCCAGAGAAGCATCTGCATACTCAATATTATTCCTGCTCAGGGAAGAAAGGTAGAAATTGTCACCTGTTATAAACATCTTTGTATTTGACTTGACTTGTCTTTATTTCAAACCAGTGGTTGGTAATCTGTGCCTGCTGTGACTGAAGTTGAGGTTTTATTTAAAAAATAAGTTTTTTCCCCTGAAGCCAGAAAAAGACGTTCGTGATTACAGTGATTTGTTGTACGTGAATGCATCTGCATATCACAGTACACTGAGATTTGTTTCAAGTTATAAAGCTGTACAGCTCTCACTCATTGTATGTTTTACTCCAGGGCTTGTTGGCCATCTCTGACTTTCAGCTCAGTCATTGGTTCTTATTTGTGTATGAGCATTGTACACGATTTTAGTATATTATGACTGGTTGATCATACAGGACTTTGATTGCACAGAGATCTCGCTATAATTATATGAGATCTAAAGATAAGGTCCAAGTGAGGAAGAAAGTGTTCATGTGCTCTGCTCCCCTTATTCAGAACAGTCTGAAATTAATCTATCTCGCTCCCCGATATTTAAACTCTTATATGTATACATCACATTGCATTTTTGGCAGTGTCACCACGTTTTCAGATTCCAGTAATTACTTAGGTGAGTACAATTTTTAGTGTATTCAACAAGCTAATTGCTGACATCTCAGAAGGTGGAGTGTATTCAGCAAGCTAATTGCTGATATCTCAGAAGGTGGTGACAGCACTAAAAATAGGTCCCACTGGGAAATAAGTATCGCCAGTCAATCATACAGTTGTCTGAAAGTTTAGCAAAGATCAGCTAGCAATTTAAAACAACACATGTAATTTTAAGGATCAGTTCATGTGCAGGAAAGCCAAGGGTGCACAGCTACAGAAAAAAAAAAAACATAACCAAGCTGAACCAAGAAATCAGCTAAAATATAGGTATAGGTGGATTCTGTTACTGTTAAACAAAGTAGGTCTAGCCAATTTCTCTAAGTGCTAAGCTAACCAGCTGCTGGCTCCAGCTTCATACTCAGTGTACAGACATGAGGAAACATTGAGCTCTTTAAAGCGATCAAAGCAAAGGCCTACACATGTAGCTTAACCCAGCATTAAATCCGAAAGATGAAAATGTTTGTCTTTTCATAGCTGAACTTTCCACCCGTCTGCCTCCTTCATCCACATCAAATATCAATTTCGTGGAAACGTCACACTAAGCTTGGGAGGGTCATTTACAGAAAGATATAAAAACAATAAAAGCTGGTAGCCCAGTCAATTATAGCAATTTTGTCAAGAAGTTTCTTTATACATTTAAGAAAAATGTCAAGGTACGTCTAAGTTCACCCTGTAGCAATGTTTGAAAACTGTCTATATGAAAATCTGAAAAAAATAGAGCTAATGAGTGAAGATTCTGTGAGCCTTTCCTATATGCACCACAGAAAAGGTCTTTGGTAAAAAGTTGTACATATCAATGAAGAAACTTCTTCCTATTAGTCAGGCTGATGCAAGTGGGCGACTGACAGAGAGGAAAGCTCTCTGTCTTTTGCGGTCATTGCATCAGGCTGAATATCCCCCCTGCACTCCGAACTTTCATTTGACCTGGGACAGCCACTTTGGAAGCTTAATTAGTTTAGGAAATATTATTCAAATGGGGGTCACATGCATCGATGTCTTGCTTCTAGCTTGCAAGGGATAGGATGATCTTTCCCCCATCTTTTCTGTTTACTTGTTTGGAAAGGGAATCTGCTTTTTTGCAAAGTACAGATTTAACTATCTATAGACTGCACACTATAGGAATGTCCAAGAGTTTTATTTTGACAAACCCTTTGGTTTGAGAGGCATGAGACAGTGTAAGGTGCAATCATGACACACGTCATGAGTATTCAGATTACCTGGTAGGCAGCAGACACAATAGTGCCAAGATGGCGCAACCAGAGCCATCACACCGAACTTCGAAATGGCTCTTCAGAAACTTGTGGGTGATGTCACGGATGAGTATCCATGTTTTATACTGACACTGTGGTGTCAGTGTTGGTTGGATGGCATTTTGAAACATCTCAGCAAGTATTGAATAGAATGCTCTAAAATGTACAGACATTCATGGTCCTCAGTGAATAAATACAGCTTACTTTGGTGATCTTTTTCTTTTTGTGCCAATCTCCTTATTCAATGGGGTTACTGGGACAACACAAAGGAAGATGACCGCTTATGTACAGTCGTACAGTGTACTCAGTGATGCACACAACAAACTATTCCTTTGTCCTTTTGCATACAGGTCTGAACTCCACTGACCCCTGACTCATACCTTTTATACCATCAATATATAACCCACCCCCATGTTCTCGCTTTTTACGTGTTATTATACCAAGGATTTCAGGATTAGCTTGTGACCTGTATAACCCTTTAGAGTGCCACCGCTGACAGCCCTCTGCCCACACTATTCTCTCTGCCCTTTTATATCTTCTTAAGAATATGAGATTACTGAATGACACACAGAAACCCTTAACAGCTTCATTTTCCCGATATCTCTGTCAGTCACGTCACATGTGAAACAGGCTTTGAGATGAGATGCAGCGGGTGAAGAATGGTGCTGGTGTGGTGCTTCAGAGTGACGGAGCAACCGCTACATTAAGACAAAAATGACATTTATGGAAAATAACTGTGCATTTTTACAGTAGTTTTCTGTTTTTTTAAATTGTTTACAGAACTTACAGACGTTATCTGTAAATTAACAACCCAACTGTTCTTCTAAGTAGGATGCCAATAATGATAAATTACAGTTATTTTGTACAGAAATATTACTATATTTTTTATATAGTATTTTTTTCTGCTAACTTAATTTACATACACATTTATGTAAAGACAGTAATTATCTGCTTAATGCTTTTCTGACATATTGCGCCTCTGGTTGCACCGAAAAGCACATAACCCACATTGCCACTGATCAAGCTATTGACCTCAGATGACTGTGACATGAATGTGTTACAAGGTGTTACACATTATTGTCACTTTATTGAAGGGGTTTGATGCTAATATTTTGGGGAAATTAGTAAAATAAAAATGTTTCTTTGCAAAACCTTTGCAACTTTCATTTTAGGGTTTTTGTTTGCACTGCTCTCAGTCATTTGTCAGTTTAACTGTTTTTTTTTTGTAGAACTTAAAGATCAGCAATTCTTCTTCTCAATTTGCACTTCACTGTACTTCACAGAGTTCATTTGTTTGTTGGCTGAGACTTGTCTGTTCTTGTTTTAATCTGTTCCTAACTTTATTGAAATGCAATACTAAATAACAAACCTTTAATACATTGTGGAAGTGTTGAAGCAGTAGACTCTAACTCACTAGTTTACTTTATTAAACCTGTATATTACTTTTTTTACTTCCTATTTAGAAAGCAGCAGTGCTCCTAGACGTTTCCTTACACTGTGTGTTTCAGTTCAGTTTTCTTTAATATGAATATCTGAAGTATGAACACAGAAGTGTTCACCAACAACCCCAGGATGTGTTCTGGGAGCCGGGCTCCTAGAACAACTTGTCACTTTGCTAAAATTTGCTGAAAATATGTAAGTGGTTTATCCAGCCCATATTTTCAGTGAAACTTTTAGGACCAAAAATCCCTTGGTGCCTGTCTGCAGTGTTGACAGTCAGACTCAAAAGTAAACAGGTTGCCCCACTTTAGACTGCTATTTTTCACACTGCTGTCTGGAAAAATTGGAAAACGCAATCCTTCCATCTCAGGCTTAGTAGATTTCTAAGGCAGTTTAGGAATAAATCAAGGTTCATTGCTGAATGAAGCATAGAGCGATAACACAGGGTACATATCGCTACAGTAATTTTCATTTCCATGCCTATCACTGTTGATTTTAATTACAGCCAACTCCTGAAGTACTTTACAGAATTAACTGTGAATTAACTTTCCCATATTGGAATATTCTTTAAAGCATCAACAGTCTTTAAGAACATATCTCCAACTTTATGAAAAGAAATTACCATTACAGCATTTTCACTTATATTCATACAGTACTACAGGGAAGCTTGCTGCTCCTGCACTTGAAAGCCCGTGTGAAACTATTTTTTACAGGCAACAAGAAAGTCAAAATATATAAATAATAATCCATGACCAAATCTGTTTATTATTTATAAAATATTTTTCTCTCTTATATTATTGAAATTGAAAACAGCGACTGAGGAGGGTGGACTGCTGCTGTCCTAATTAGGGATCTCTTACATCAGTTTAACGTGACGCAGCAGTATAATATGATTGGTTGAGGCATTTAAATGAGTGCACAAGAGGATATGAGTCAAATCTGTGAGCATATGTTAGGATTCGTATACTGGTTATTACTGCATCGCAAAAATAGTTCTGACGAAACAGGTGTGACTTGTGCCTTGGCGGCGGTCCTGACCAGTCTCAGCAGGCAATTGGCTGACATAGGAGGGTCGCCAGCTGTTTGAGCTCACCTGACCCTTGAACTATAAAAACTACTCCCTGTGCTCACTGACTTTCTCCCTTCCACCACATCCACCCTCAATCATTTTCTGTTGGTGTGTCCTATGATTCGTGTTAACTTAAGTTTGAATAAATTGCTATTGTCTCCTGTGTTGACTCCCTACTTGTCAAAGTCCCTGAGCAAGTTTGTGAGAAATGGAGGGCTCGCCAGGGTTACGCGTTTGTACAATAGCTTGGGATCTAACAGTGCTGGTGATGTAAGTAAGAGCAGTTGTATCAACTGCAAATTAAATGTGTTCCTGGGTGTAGAGGCTGTCAAAGCAGGATCTTGCCTAGGGTTCCTAATAAGCTAAAACCAGCCTTGGTGCCTCATTTAGAAAAAGTTCTTATATTATACTTGAACTTATTCATATGATCATATCAGATCGTGTGCTTACGTTCAGTTCAGAAAACATACTGAGCATTAGTAACTAGGTGATCTAAACATTTCAAATGAACTTGAATTGACAGCACCTGCCTTACAATCAGCGATCTTCCTTATATAATGCTAACACAAAAGAGGGTTTAGTCAGGAATTACCGTGGTTACTTCTGTCTAATTTGCGACACTTTCAGAACATCGCATCTTGTTTTTAATTCAAAATGTCTTGCTTATGGCAATTAATTCCTCACACCCATAATTGATCCTCCTCGACCATTCTCATCGCATTGTTCAGATAATTATCAGATCATTTTCAAGTCAAAGTAAGGTTTTATAAATAACAACCACTACAGGGTTTTCAGGGTAAGCTTAAGATTTTAAAAAAAGTCTCTTTTATAAATAAGGCTGCCACCCTGTGAGGTAGGAAATCAGTCTAAAGCCCTGATCACACCAGGAAATTGTAGAGCAGCTTCTAGAAGCTCGGTGATGTAGAGGCAAGAGTTCTCCAATTTAGAAACTATAACTGTAAATTGCATTAAATTGGCTCTGAGAAACAATTTTCATCGTATAGGCCTTAGAAAAATCCACAATCAGTTGACCTCTAGACTACTCCTCGAGAAGTGGTTGAATTGCTGTAGCTGGTAAGCCATCTGCTAACAGAGGCAATCTGGAACCTTCCCTATCAGTCACAAAAGCCCCCCGAGCTTCTTTCTATTTACTCTGTACTGGAATGTTTACTCCACCTCTGCATTTTGCACTCAGGATTGTATATCATGTCATTCAAGTAAGCAAGCTTGTTAACTCTTTCACTAAAAGTGTATTTCAAAGACATTCCGGCCTCGATGGTCCGCGCTGTCGAGCTGGCCTTGCTGTTTGTCAGTGGTCCAACTTTGTGCGTCAGATTTAGGCAAGTTGAATTTGAAGTGAAAAAGTTCTTGCAGATTTACTTTACACCTTTTTTTGAACTTTCCTAGAATGAGGCTTTGTTACTTTCAACAAAGATTCATCGATACAAATGATAGTTGGTTGTTCTGAATGATGAACACAGCCCTGATGGTTATAAGAACAGATATTATGCTAATTAAGTTTATCAAATCAACTGGCAATGTACGGTGGTCCCTTGTTTTTCGCGGGGGAAACGTTCTAAAAATAACCCGCAATAAATGAAATCCGCAAAGTATTTTACAATTATTATACATGTTTAAGGCCGTAAAACCCCTAACCACACACTTTAAGACACTTTTTTACACACATTTTGTACAGTACTCCCATAGTCAATCAGAAAGCAGAACACATGTGCGGTTCTCCCTTAGTTAATTTAGGACGCAGAACACAATGCATGTTCATACTGTACAGTACGCTGTAAAAAAAAGCATGCAAAATTACACTGAAAAAAATCTGCAAAAAAGTGAACAGTTAATCTTTGTTGCTTTGTTCAGCAATGACAAAGTTAAGTTATAGCGAGGGACAACTGTACTGCTAATTTTTCACTTCACATAATGTATTTTTCATGACTCAAGTTCTTTTTTCTCCCACTTGTTTTTTGTTGCTTCAACCCTTGATGCTACGTTTCTTCAATAACAAATGGTAATTTTATGTTGTGAATGATGAAAGTCAGATGGGGAAATGCTAGAACATGGCTGTTTTAATCAAATCCACTTCAAATTAATCAAATCACTTGATAATTTATCTCCCCTCCCCCTCTCCCCTCATATTTTTATGAAATTACTTCCATCCCATCGATCGTCACTGAGTTACTAAGTTAACAGAAATACAACAAAAATATGATTTTTTGCACCAGTGGGCAGAGGTGTTTTTTAGAGTTACATAATGGATTCTATGAAATCTAATTTATCGTTTTATCTCGTGTGCATGTTTAATCATAACTCCTGATGCCATAGACAAATCATCAGAGGAACTTTCTGGGTCATGTTCACGCTGAAAACGCACACCTGGTCAGAGCTGTAACAAACTGCACCTGCTTTCACACACACACACACACACACACACACACACACACACACACACACACACACACACACACACACACACACACACACACACACACACACACACACACACACACACACACACACACCTTCTGCTTTCAGGAATAAAGACAAACTGAGAACAGTAAAAAAAAAGAGAGAGAGAAGGGGCAGGATGTTCCTGGAAAGGTGCCAACGATCAGACAATTCTTTCTGCTTCTCGACACTTTTGTTGTGATAAGAAAGTTTTGAAAAGTTTGAATTGATGACATATTGAAGCAAACAGTCTGAGAAGACCCACAACACACTATGCTAGCCTGATGTGATTCAAACAAAGAAAAAAAAAAGTGTAATTTGAGAAATTAGGAATTAAATCCATTCATCTCAAGGGGTGGATCTTTTTAGCTTGTTGTTGGGTCACACAATACGGAGTCCTTACTTTAACATGATGGACACTGGATGAATATATAAACAAAAAGACTTGTTGTTCCCCCCGTCTGTCATGTTGGTTGACTTTGGTGACACAGTGTGGTCAGACACGTTCAGTCAGCCAGTCTTGTTAACAGTTGTATCACTGAGTTGGCATGTGCATGTCATAGTTAGATAGGTAGATACAAACTGGATCCAACTATCAGAGCGATCAAACCAGCTATAAGAGCGATCCCTATTGACCTCTAACTTGATCCTTTTGCAATGCCTGTCTGTAAACCCAGCTGTGGCCTTGAGTAGTCAGTTAACAGTACAGAACCTTAATTAATATCATTGGTTAACGCCAGTGTTTACTATGTCATGTCAAAGTAGCTGCTATCAGGTCTATTAGCACAATGTTGACTTATTGTTGACTTGTGCTATAAATGTTGTAGCACTAATTAAAATCCCATTTGATTATGCTAAAAGTGTTAGCAATTTAAAAACTGGATCAGTAGTCTGTAATGTTACATTCATTATCACCAACTTTTTTCCAATAAAAGTAGCGTGTGTAGCGTGCGTGAGGTGTGTTAGCGCTAGTATTTTTACAGTTTACAATTGAAGAATTTGTGCCTGTTGTGGTGGTCTGGTGTGTTTACCTGGATGGCGTGGTCCCTCGAACCCCTGTGCGGACCAAACAACCAGTACAACGCCACCCTTGTGTCTCCAAGTGAAAGATTTTTTGAAAGATGTTTGTGGTTTGAAAGGAGACAGCCACTAGAAGAATTTTAGCATGATTTGAAAAAGCAAAACTACTAATAAATCCATGTGCTAGTCCTGAAATTGGTTCAAGAAGTGATCAAGAAGTGTATACAATACTGTGTAATGTTAACTCACCAAGCAGGCACATTTACAAATTACACAAGAATAAAACTTAATATTTTTACAAATCTATGCAAAGATAACCAGGATAAAGATTGACTGTATGTTTCAGAAAAATCAAAATTCTTACTTTATCCACTGTAAGTCAATATCTTGTTTCCTCTTTGTCTCTTCCTCTGTGTTTCTGTCATATTGGGCCTTGCTGTCCTGAAGTTAGGAATTTGTGAGCAGTATGGAGATGAACAGGGAAATCCAGATGAAACGCAAAGTGGATTACAGTGGAGTTACATCATTGTTTGATTTTATTTGTCCCACATTATAAGTTATAGTACAGTTATCTGCTGTCAGAAAAATGTTTAATTTTGAATCTTAAATGTATTTGAGAGTTTTTGTGTGAAGTGTAGTTGCACTGGAAATGGATTAACCCCAAAAGAAAATGCTCCAAAGCCTGTGCTGCAGTGCAGGTGGTCCAAACATGATATAAAATGTGCATACTGGAAAGGGCATAATTATATTTAATTTTCACAGTTACAAACTCCAGTTTTAAATAACAGTTTGATGTTTTGGGAAATGTAGTTATTTGCTTTCTTACCAAAAGTCAGTTAATTACATTGATGCTATTACAGTGTCTGCATGTGGCCAGCAGCAAGAGCCAGGCCTGCTGTTTCCCCCCAAACTACGAGTAATACTAATCTCTTTACAACATCTAATTACAACTAATCCAAACTCTCCACCCTGCTTAGAGCTGCTGTTTGTTTCTATCAGTATCGACTGGGGGCTGCTATCCAGGCTATAAGAAACTTTGCTTTGTACAAAATTACTTGAATTTCACTGGAAAAACACAACGCATCAATGCAAAGTCATTTATTCACACCAAAAATGGATTTAGCATTGAGGCATTTTTAAGAAATAGGTTGGACACAGTAAAATCATCAATACCACACTAACCCTACTTGAAATCATGCTTTTTTATATTTATGGATAATGCTGTACTTGCAGTTTCATCAAAAAACCCCACTGTCCTCACTACATTATGTCAGATTGATGTTCAGTTCTAACATAACGCTTTAGACCCCAATGGAATTCTCAAATGTTGCTGCAGTTCACTGCAAACTCAAATAAGCATTTTTTTTCTGACTCAGTCAACAAACTGCTCTATCTATGAAAACCAAAAAGAAAAAGAAAAGTTTTTTTTTATTAAGAAAAACACAACTTCCTCTAATTTGATACATAATATGTGACGTTTGTAGCTTTTTAAACCAAGTCTGATTCGGCAAAAACAAAAAGCATCAAGACAAAAAACAAGTAGCACTAAAACTGTTGTAAATAGATATTTCCTTGATAAGAACAAGCAACAGTACAGCTACATGAGAAAAAGACCAATTTTCTATGCGGAAAAGTCACCGCAACCCAGTTAATCCTCCCTGACAACTCTTCGGTAAACTGTCTCCTGGAAACTGCCTCTGTCTTGATAGTAAGAGGCGGTTAAGTACTGTGTTTATCTACAGTGATATGTGATGTAATTTGTGATTTTAGAGCAATCCACGTTGTTAAAACAAACCTTGTTCGTCTTATGTGAAAAAAGATCTTCCATTTTATGTGGTTAAGTCAGCGCAATCCAGTCCTCCCCGTCCACTCTTTGGTGAACTACCACCTGTAAAACAGCCACCATTTCCAGCAGCGAGGTCCGTCAAGTTCCGCTTTTCACTGATGGTGATTATGGGATGTGATTTGAGCAAAAGTTCAAGACTTGAACTCACAACATTTTTGCCTTATTCCACTATGCACACTGGGTTAGGATCCCTGTTACAAGACAATCTCACAACATCTATAGTATTGTAAGACCGGGGTTGCTTTGTTGGCTTTGACATTTTTATATTTATAAAAACCATGTGGTTTGCACTATAGGCCACGAGAAAAAGTCAACGTAGACATCAATGTAATGTTGTATATTTGCAGTTCTGGTTGATGACAACTTAAACTATCTACAATACAAAGTTCAGGAGTTTATTTTCTTATTGATACACTTGGAATCATTTTAAAATGTCGGGCACTATGGGGTGTAGAAGGATAATATACGATATTGAATGTAAATTTTAACCAGACAAACATAGACTTTTCTCAGCCATAACCATTTTCTGCAGTCTCAGGCTGTGTATGGCCCCAATGACTAAGTCGCTTGCTGCAGCAATAACTACTCCTCCCAGCGCTTCTTGTTGTAAGTGCATGGTAAAAGCAGACATGCATCCTTGAGCTGTCTAACTAGTATTTCTCTTAACTGATGAACACTTTCTCCAGGCGTCGCTTCAGTCTTTCTGAATAGAGTAACATGATCTTGCAATTATCCACACCCCACAACACATGATCTGCCGTCCTCTGGAGCTGTGACCATTATATCAACATCCCATCACAAGTAATATCCATACCGGACATCCTGCTAAAGCGTGATAAATCTGTTTCGCTAATGTACTGCTCTTCAGCAAGTCCCACATACCACATAATCCATGCTTCCCATTTAAACATATGGTATTTCCATGCATTGCAGGGTATGTGCTGTACATACGCATTCACATCTGAGTTCACATGTGTGTAAAATACCCAAGCTTTATGGGTCAGAATGGGTAATAGCCTTTTAAGCTTTAAGCTGGCCTAATGTGTGGTGAGTTGGATTGTAATGGATAGCTGATTCACTGTTTACAGTTCATGTTGCATTCACAATGACACAGATATCATACAGTGCTCACTTTACTCCCCTTCTGCAGCAGCCTTTTTCATTATTTACAGCCAGGTGTTAAATTGGGATTTGTTATGAGGGGGGTCTCTGTGGTTTCAAAATCTGATTAACATCAATTGAAAAACTGTAAATAAAATATAACATGCTGAGACAACTCTCTGCAGTCCTCCCAATATCTACATTTCAAATATAAAATGCTATTTATACTATGGCTTGGCACAAAGAACAGAACACAGCCCACACAGACAGACCAAGAGATGCACTGCCCAGCTAACACTAGAAAGACAGACAGAGTAGAGAGAGATGCTCCTCAAGCCAGCACATCAACTTAATGTTATTTTCTGACATCAAACTCGGAGAGGAGAGAACATGAGCAGGGCTTGTCCACTCGTCTGTGACAAGTGAATCACATGTAGGGCAAGACGAAGAGAACTTTACAGGCCAGTTAACAGGCATACACAAGAACGACAACAAAATATCTTGTGCTGCTTTTCACAGCCAAGGTGGTCGAGAATGGTAAACATGATCTTGGTTATTACTTTAGCCACAGCTCTGAAACATGTTTCACAGGGAGACCTCTAGTTTAAGGCTCCTTCAGTTGTCTTGTCCCAGCCTTGATAAACTTAGTTTTCAAGAGCCCAAGGTGATGTCGAAGTAATGAAACATAAACGGGGACGTTTTACCTGTCTTCTGTGACAGAGTATTGTGTTTTGCTACAGTACTCAGCTATTACTATCCTTAATATAATGCCTCTGACTAGGCTTGTAACTATATTAATTTAAGTAGTGTTTATTACCTTAATTGACAGAAAGGTGCAGAGTAACTTGATAATTTACATACTGCAAGTAAAAATATCTACTAATACAACTCAAAAATACTGGTACTATGTAAGTAATATCAATATCTAAGAGTAATGTAATGTAGTGAAAGTACTCTTTCTAATATGCTAAAAATGACACCTGCTTCGACACAGGGGAAACAATCTGTGTAGTTAGAATACAGGACAGAAGGGTCGGGTAGTCCATCAAGTCCGTCAAAAAACCACATCCACATAGTGTAGAGTTCTTTTAAAGCAAGACTTCAGATTTAAAGTTTGAAAGTTTCAAACCTAAATAGTTTGGGAGTTATATTTTGTGCTTTCCTGTCAAGAGTTAGATGAGAAGATTGATACCACTCCCTGTCTGTGCAGTAAATGGTAGCTGGAGCTGACTGGAAACAGCTGGCCTGTCTCTGTCTGAAGGTAACAAAATACACCCATAGCAACTTTAAAACCCACCTATTAACATTAGCTACTTGTTGCTGCTTTATCAAGTCACCGCAAACTAAGTCATAATTGGTAATTAGAAAATACTCTCTAATGCATAAATAATGTACTGAGAGTGGGAAAAACACAAGGGGAGGGTAGTCGACAGGGGTTTTTAAGCTCTTTTTTTTCCAGGGTCCCCAAGTGTGTTATTCTGGTCCTACTAAAGAGGCAGTGTTTGAAAATGAACTTCAATTGAACTTTGGTTCTCTTTCATATTAGATTGAATCGGATTGTTATGACATCATGAGCTGCCACCATTCAAGAAATTCATGAATTTTTAAAATTTCCCCAAGTGCAAGGAACTTTATTCTGTCTAAATCAAGTGAAATGCATTTATTTATGAAACTCTTTTAGGAAACAAGTCTGTTGTGACGTGGTTTACAGAGCCACAAAGGACATAAATACAGATAAAAGTAAGAACAAGTACGTCCCAGATTTTTAGAAGACAGTGCTGATGCTTCTGGCTGTTTCTGTGTGTGTGTATGTGTGTGTGTGTGTGTGTGTGTGTGTGTGTGTGCACGCATCTCAGCATCTCAGACAGGCAGAAGCAGTGAGCTGCAGTGGATGCTGCAGTACTAACACAGAATGGATGTCTGATAAGGGACTTCTATTATAGCTTCCAGTGAGGCAGGGGCTGATAATGAAATCATTTCGGTGGATGAATTGCTTCTCAAAAGAACAAGAAAGGTTAATGTGAGCGTTTTCAGGCTCTGTGACTTTGGCGTGTGTTCTCCACTGTGACACATCAATTCTGAAAGTGGCAAAACTCATATTTTTACAAGTAACCAATCTACGTAATGGCTATTGTTTTCTGAGAAAAGTGGGGCCCCTTTGAATGACTTGACAAATTGAGGTTGACACTTGCATTATCCCAAAACATAACCAACCACCACCAACTGCATGGCTCTGTTCTCCCAGTCATCCACCCACCAGGACTCTTGCTCTTGGCTCCCTGATAGTGGATCAACCGTCTAAAGTCCAGTCAAAACAACAGTTACTCCCCAAGCCGTGTAAGAGATCATCTCTCTCTTCTCCTCAGTCATTCACACCTTCTCTCCAAAGTCTAACTACTAAAATTAGTGTCTGTATTTCTTACTCAGACCAAATCAGGCATTGTGGTGGAGATTTGTGATGAACATAACTGCTATAAAAAAAATCTGAAAATAACTTTGTATTTCTCTGATTTACTAGCTCACTATCTGGGCTCCTGTTTCATGATTCACTTTCTACTGTATGTCACTTAAGTCAAGTCACGTCAACTTCATTATCAATACTGCCAAATGTACAGGACATACAGATTGAAATTGCGTTTCCCTCTTATCCCCGGTGCAAACAGCAATAAACATGAAATATAAAATATAAGTGAAAGATTTTAAAATATAAAATGAAATATAAAAAATATATACAAGCTAAGAGACACCCAAGAAAAGACAGTGGCAAATCTAGAATATAATCACTCTCTCTTAAACAAACAAACAGACTGGTGTCAGTATTTTGCACCATAGTCTGCAAGCCAGACACAGTCGTAGAAGCTGGAATACATGAAATAAACCAAGAACTGGGAGAGTATTATAATTTAGTCCATGAATATCACCTGCATAGCAAACAAAAAAAGCCAAAAAGCTGTATCTCCATTGAAATGAATGGGAAACCTATGTTTTGGCAGTGGTGTTTTGATAGGTTAGTTAACTGGGCAATGTCCTTAATTCGATGAGCTATTGAAACATACTCCAGGAAGTTAGTCTAACACAAAAAAAACCCCTTTAAAATACGGTTTTACGAATTGGTATTTGTATGGGTTTAAAAAAGTGAGGTACTATATTGTGTTTGTGCTGTTCCTTTTAAGGATCTTCACATCCCAGCACCTGAGATTCAACAGTTTGGCCAATTAATCTGTGTTAATAGGACATTTTTTAATTTTTATTGGAAGAAATTGGCCCTGATGTACAATACTTTAGCAATCAGTACCACTGAGGACACACACCACCATGTCACAGAGACAAACTTCAACTCTGTGAATCTATGGGGGCATTTGAAAGCAAAAAGGTTGCATCCACTCACCAGTGGAAGACGCCCAGTCTGTCCAGAGAGAGATCGTTTATTAGCTTGGCAACTCCTGACAATGAGCCAAAAAGTACGTAATTAATAGTCTGTCTGTTCTACAGAATCTTATTATTCTCCCACTCCATCCTTAATTGGATTGAAATTGGAATAAACCACCATGCTCCTAGGCTGGTCATCCCCTGGAGCCGACAGCAGCACAATGGCCAGACTTCGGGAAGTAAAAGTCCAGCAATGCCTGAGAATCTTTAAACTTATTTATTGGACACAAGAAGTTTCACTTAGGTTAATTTTTGGCCAATGGTTAGATTGAGTCTTACACTGGGTAGTTTTTTCCCCTTGATTTTTGTTAAAATAAGGGCTCATTCATTGTTAGGTGAACTGTGGGTTTTGTATTAAGCACTGACTGTATAACACTGATGGACTTAAAATACCTGGTTGTTCATGGGTGTTAAAGGACCTCGGCTGTAAGTCAACTGTCATCTTCACCACAGTTTTGCATCACATCATAATGCTCAGGCATTCAATTGGAATTACAGACTATGGGGCAAAAAAAAGAAGCTTGTTTTCTGTTTTCCTGCTCCAAACTATTGTTATTTTAGTCTATATTCCTGAATATAGTTTTGTTTTTGAAAAAGGCTCAGTAATTTTCTAAAACAGAAAAGTTTTAGTTATAGTTTTTAACAAACATTACTCTAAGTATTTTGGGGGACTACTTTCTGTGGTGGATTAATCCACATTTGGTCCTCTGGTGAGTATCTCTGGCAGCAGGATGATGTATGTGAAATAGAATGAAAATACAGTGTGTGTCCTTATACCTGTAGTAATGAAGAATTATGTCATCCGGAGCAATAGTGTGGCTCAATGATGTGTGTTTTTGCACAACAATAGAGCTGCATGGCACAGAGGAATAAGATGTATCAGGCGTTGATACACACACAATACATACTCAGGCAAATGTAGACTATCAGTGTATTTATGCTTCAACATTACTTTTCATTGAGCTTCTTTCTCCCTCCGTACAGCTGTGGATGCTAAAGTGCATAGTTAAGTATGTTCTTATCACTTAACACATAAATATCCTGAAAACTCAATGTTTTATTTAAAGAAGCGGATCCTCAGGCTGTCCTCCCTCACTCTTTATCTCCTCCTTCTCTCTTTGTCTTTCTCTCTCTTTTCCCCACCATTTGAACCCAGATGTATTAATAATAAAGACGATGGTGAATCCTCAGGGCTTCCTCCCACTATCTCCATCCCTCTGCCTTATTCCTCACTCCGTCTCTGTCAATGTGTCTTTGTCCCCCATTCTTCTCTTCACTGTTTGACCCTGCAAAGGTTAAATATGATCAATGTTCATAAGCACCAGGGACGTCTTCTGTCTCGTCCTGTGTTTGGCAGCTGTGGATCTTTCTGAATTCCTTTCTTTCTGTCCTTTCCCAGACGCCTACTGAAACCAGAATAGCACAAACATAGAGATCAGATTCAGACACATTTCAATGCATTCCCAGACCAAAGTTACCAACTGAGAGAGAAACATGGTGAAAACCTTGGTCATCAATCTTAAACTATGGTCTGACGTCGCACTGTGAGACAAGGTCAATGGAAGCTGATTCTGAGAGTGAAATTCGGACCACGTCAGAACATCAGAACCAAAACCTCACAGTATGACTGCTGCTACCCATGTCGAATCAACCAATCGGAATATTCGGCCCAGCATCCCAAGGAGTTACAGTACCAAACCCCAAGGAAAAGGTTTTGAAGTGTAATGACAGTATAGTGTTCTTCATGTGATGTACGCTGGTCCAAAAAGACTTTTACCTATAAGCTTACATTGTGAAAGAAGCAGCTGTAAAACAGTGGATACATTTTTTTAAGCATCGCAACCCGGTAAAATGAGTCACTACAAGGACTTGATCCATTCCATCTGATCATATTTGGAAAGTCTAGAACACTTTTTTTTTTATCCCCATTCAACTTAGTTGAGGGCTAAACTGGAAATCATCGGCTCGGCCGGAGGAAGTCTTGTGTGCTTGATCAATGAGCCTTAAAGGAATTAATGTATCCACTTTTCTTTATACAGCCATGGCAGTTACATGCATGTTGGACGATTTGACACATCCAGGATTTAAGTCAAGAAGCAGTGTCTCTAGGTGTTGTTTAGCTCAGTTGGTAGAGCAACCGCCCCATGTATGAAGGCTCCGTCCTTGCCTCAGCAGCCCAGGGTTCAAATCCGACCTGTGGCTCTTTCCTGCATGACATTCCCCATCTTTCTCTCCCCACATTTTTTTTTAAAGAAAAAAAGAAGCAGTGTCCCTCTTTAATCCAGTCCATGGTCCAATACATGTCCTTCCATCTCCCAAAACTATTGGTCAAGCAAAAAGAAAAAATTGACTGATAAACCTTTGGTGTATCTGATGATGATTCTTGGAAAATATTGTGAATCTTACATCAAGATCATGATGCAACAGGTGCAACAGCCTGTCAGAAATTTGAGCAAAGTGTCTGAAGCTGATTTTGAAAACTTGAAAGTAGAGACACATGATGCATGTTGATGACATATCTACTTTCATTCTAGAAGTGTGGCTCTGTCATTGGCCAGTTGGTCCGCCTCCTGTTGCATGAAATTTGGTATAGTTAAATAGTTGAAATTTGGTGATCCCAAAAGTTACGGGCAAATGAAGAAAAAAAAATACCTGTAAGAGTGACATCAGCCTCAGTATTTTCTGTTAGGAAAGGTTTGCATGCTAGTATACAAAACTAAGGTGGTTAACAGTCTGTCTGTATCACTCATGAACACAGAGCTGGGTAATATAGTAGTGTGTTGACATGCAGCTGTGTGCCGAGCAGTGGTCAGGATTGCACTCTGCAGGTCAGGGCTGCCACATCTGTCACTTCACTCCCTCACTGCCACAGAGGGATGGATGGAGCAAGAGAGAATGAAATGCAAAGGGAGATCAAATCAAGAGAGCAAAAGTAAGAGGAAGGGATGGGAGGAAAGAGTGAATAGAATGTATATTGAGACTGTGTGTATGTGGAGCTACTATGTGTGTATGAATATGAAAATAGAGTGCAGTCGGAAAAGAACCTGATGTGCACAACAAGTTCAGTCTCTGACAAGCATAACGAGAATTTAAATAGTAGGTAGATGCAAAGAGACGTTGCAAAGTATTATGTTGCAACTCATCTTTAAGATTTTTTGGATAAACTACAGGCTAAAAAAGTTGCCGCTTCTTGTTTTTTGATTACTGAGTTATTACTGAATTGAATTTGAAACAACGTTGTCTAGAAATTGGTGTTTTTGTTATTCAGCGTCCAAGTTTCAGAGTGTAATACCGCTGTCATAAATCTGGACAGCTCTACATGTGTATTTGTTATGATTACATTACTTTGTACTTTGTGAGTTGCCAACTTCAAGCAAGTGCAACAACACAAGACAGCAGCCAGCTAATATTACTGACTAGTACAACAGCAAGCCCAGGTCCGGGCGTCTGTCTTTCAGCCTTTTATTTTACGAAACGATCACCAAGGACTAAAAGTCAGTCCTAGATTTACTCTTGTCTGGCAACTTCTTGCATGGTTGCTCTCTACTTGGCTTCATCTGTCAACATCCTTTATGGTCTCTCTCGCCCGCTTCCCCAGCTGCGGCTCCTGTCAGCATCCCTCCATGCCCCTGGCCTGAAAACCTCCTCTTCCTGGTGGTCCAAAAGACCCCCAGTACAGTACTAACACTCCCCCAGTGATCTGAGCTCACAGTCTGGGTGGCCTGGCTAACAAACTGAGCTAACATTAGCAAACAGCAGCTATGGCTGGCAGCAGTTTACTTTACTGTCCATCAGGAAACTCTGTAAATCACAGAGACTTGAGGTGGAGGACGTCAGAGGGAGAACCAGGAAACATTTTCTCCATTAAATATGATCCAGAATTCATCTCAGGTATTAAAAGTCAACATATCATATTCGAAACACTGTATCCAGACGACACAGGCACCCACAGGTCTCTCAGTGCAGAGAAATATTATTATCATTCCTCAAACAGAAACATGTGCCACAGTGGAGTTTCAGGTGGCTTTACTGACTTATCTATTTAGAAATAAAGAGCAACAACACACATCTATCTTCAGTTACACAAAAATATTATCAAATAATTATCTGTTTATGTGTGCAGCCCACGCACTCCCATTTGAGTTTCCATCACGAAAAATACCATTACCACGCCCTGGGTAAACCTCCTGTTAGTGGGAGATCAAAATGTCAGAACAGAATGTGAGCCTGATATATTGGATCCTGCTGGCAACAGCCGCATCTTTGGTCAGCCCTCTCTACACCTAACCTCACTACCAGCCACAGACACATCAACCATGTTGTGTACAAAATGGGGAAAGAGCTAGTGCATCTCCTCTAGGACTTTATCCTTGCTAGCTGTGCAAATGGGGACTTGTTGGAGAGGTTCATGTTGTTCAAAACTTAGAACTTCCTGACTACATCATCAATGACATGGACATGGACCGCAGGTCGCACTAATAGATCACTGTCATATAGATAAAACCGAATGTACAACTGAGCCTAAAACAATTGAAACAGTTGAGGAATCCATTGATCCAAATCAAGTAAACCCTGAAATGGTTACATTTTACCAGGTCAAAATTTTTGTTTTTTAATCATGAACAGAAACAAATAAAAGAAACAAGAAAACCCCCCAAAAAACTGACAATCGTTGAATCAACAATAAAAAAAATTCAGAACTTCCGTGATTACCTAAATCCAAAAACATAATTAGAAAACAGCAAACAAACTCAAATCTGGCAGAGCATGCGGTGCTAACGGCGTCAGGACAGAGATGCTGAAATAAGCTTCAATTGTTCAATCTTAGTCTTCAGTCGGGTTGCTTTCCTGAGCTCTGGAGCTGGAGACTTATTTTCTCAATTTATAGGAGGGGAGGTAAATTGGACCCTAACAACACTGAGGCATTGGTGTGAGCAGTAATCTGGGGTGTTGGTGAGTTTTTTGCAGCATTATCACTGCCTGGACGTTGGCCTTCCTTTGTGGAACACAAAGTCCAAGTAAAGTGGCATTGTGGCTTTTTACCAAATCACCGCACTTCTGACCGTGTTTGCACTCTGCACTTTGTGTGTTTTTATTGATTCTAAAAAAGTGTTGGATTTAATTTAGCCAGCCCAGATTATGATATAAAATTCTCCAAATTGGTGTACAGCTTACAACTTTTACTGCAACTGTTTGTAGGACTGTTTTTTTATCCTAATCTATTTAATCGCAATTATCACCCACAATCTAAATTGCGATCCCTTATCTTAATCTTGAAATGTTCTTTAGACTATAACCAGACTTTAAATGGCCTATAAATATCTTTATTTGCATAGTTCGCATACTGTCCTGCTCACATCCTATTTTAATTGTTCGTACACTCTTAATGTCACATTAAGAGATAAAATTCACAGGGACCAGAACAATTGAATGATACAGCAAGTTCAGAAACTTCAGCCAGTTGCAAAGAAGCTTTTATATTATCACTCAACATATTCGCTGTATTGATCAAAGAGAAAGTATGCTGATTTTTTATTATTTTTTTTTGCTTGTCAAAGGATGCTTAGATGTGTTAGGCTTGGCTGAGTTATGACATGTCTTCAAGTGATGTTACTTGAGTTGGCATCAGTTGAGGCTGAAGTTTGAAAAATTAAAATGAAGTTAGAAAAAAAGGGAGTTTACCCGACCTGTGTGCCCGCTCATCCTTGCTTGGCTTGATAGCTACATTAGCTGCTACTATCATTACAGACTCAACTGAACTGATGGCAGTCAAGTTGCTTTGCAGGTAATGCAGATTCATGACCTTTGACCACACTGAGGTCATGACCTGTGATCAGGCTCATAATTTCACAAAGGCAAAACGGTCGCTATACTGTGAGCAATACAAACTAGCCAGATAACTTTTAGACAGACTTTAATAAAGTCATTTCTCTACCTTAGTTTATACCGGCAGGTAATAACCTGCAGACTTTAATGAAAGCTCTTTTTTCTTTTTAATGAAGCCATATGTAAATTCAAACCTCCCTAAACTCCCCATTCCTCCTGTCCCATCATAATAAGCTCATCTGTTCACTTTCTCTCTGTTTTTATGGTTTGATCTTGCGAAGCGCCAGAGAACACACACACACACACACTAATTATTGCTCGTCTATCTTTTTTTCCTCTATTCTCCCTCCCCCTCCTCCACCACCAGTCCCATCCTTCTGGGGTCTGGTGCACTCAGCCTGGAACCTTTGCGCCATAGGGAAGAGGCAATCGCCCATTGACATTGAGACCAGTCACATGATCTTTGACCCCTACCTGACCCCTCTGAGGCTCAACACAGGAGGACGCAAGGTAAGGACCGCCGCCGTTTAGAAACCTCGACCTGCCATCTGTCTTTGGATGAAATATGTTTCTAAACATGTCATAAAGTACTCGCTCCTTGACACCAATGAATTTGCTGACGTTCAGAGACTGAACTCATCAGACGTTCCAGTACAGTCTGTGTGACTATCAGCTTTTCATCCATATCCTAAGGCTTTAAAATTCCCAGCTGCATTTGACTGCACTAAGCTCAGGAGGCATTACAATTTTAGCCCTTTACACAGTTAGTTAAGTTAATCTGTCCAGGAAAAATCCTCTCTGAAACACCCTGAATCACTGTAAAAACAGCTTTTGGTGCTGTTGTACATTGCATTCTGGATTCATTTAGGTATTTAATAATGTATTCTAGTTATTAGCCATATTTATATGAAGTGATGTCACACTGAGGTACTTTACGGGGAAGTGGTTCTAGCTAAAACAGGCCTAATTGCAAATATATTGACATCTAAAGACATAGGAATTACTCTGCCATATTGATACACAAGGTTACTTAATAAAAGTGTATGAGTGTCCCTTTATTATACTCTAAATATGTAATATCAGATCAAAATTGTGAGTTGTCTACATCAGGTGGATTTCAGGTTGAACTTTCTGATACTGAGAACTCATTTTCTCTTTGGAATTACAATGTTCTGTCCACAAAGGCAGAACAGGAATTAATTAATGGTTTTGATGAAAAAAGTCGCCAGTTTAATACCCAAAATCTGTAATCACTGAATGATCTAAGATATATGGGCACAGACAACTGTGGAGCCCACATACGGTCACGTAAGAACTTTTCGTAAGAACCTTCTTGCTATTTTGCTTCTCCTCAGCCAAGCTTTAATAATAATATAGTTTCATGATGTGACATCATGAAACTATAATATTACAGTCGTCTCTCTGAAGGACTGTTCAAATGCTGTTCTTTTGGATCAGCAAAAAGTATTGCAAGGGATCAAAAGAAGTTATTGGGGAAATAATTCAGACTGACAGAGTGTTTTTTTGGAAAAGAAATTTTCACCAAGCTTTAAGTGGTGTATGTTTTAGACTTTGAGACTAACACAAAAGAAAAGAAAGAAAATTCTTTCTTTACTAATTCACAGGTGTACATTTTTTCTATCTGCTCCTCTTTCTCACCGCTTACTATTCTTCTTTGTTGCTTGCTCTGCTCCAAAATGTCCCAGTATTTTGCATGACCATGGTTATCATTGTCTATGTAGTCACCACTATGTGCAGCAGTTCTAAACTGTAAAATAACTTTTTTTCAGCTAATTTAATCGCAATCACAGAGCACTGAGGTGACACAGTAAAAATTGAATTGGTTTTCTTTCATAGATCCAGAGCACTGATGCTTTGTAGCTATAACTTCATAAAACTAAGTCATGATTTTGGTGGAAGTTGTTCTATTTTTTAGGGGGTATTTTGGGGCATAAAAACAATCCCCTGATCAAAAAAAGTTCAAAGTAAACCTTCACCAAATGTTAATAACAAATCTTTCACAAAATCCGATTGAACCTGGGGTAACATGTTTGTATGTATCACAGATCTATAACATGCAACAGTGTGAAAGTCACTGAGGATTTTCCCACTAGTTAAAAATCCTAAATGAGCAATCGTAAACAAAAAAAAACTACATTATCCAGAACTTTGCAACGCCTTTCTGTCTAATCAGTAAAGTATTATCTACAAAATTGCCACGTCCATTATATTTAATAATGCGCCATCCTGAAAATGAACTAGTCTTCAAATTGAAGGCAGATTTTATTATGGTCACATCTCTCCCTTTTGATTTTCGAGAAAATCAGAGTCATAAATCATTATTTCATATCAAGGTGTCTTTATCAAAATTTGATCATGGCAGGTTGCTTTGATCTTGGCAAGAAACAGTATGGAGCTTTGTTGTTATATTTTAATATTCCCTGAAGCGATTTCCAAAATCCAGATTCACTGTTCTCCACAAAATAGGCTCAAGACTGACTGAAGTTTGAGATGATAACTATTAGTGTTTCATAACTGCAGGAACATTTAAATATTTGAATAGTGACTGAAACTTCTCTGACAGAATGTCACAAAAGACACTGTTTAATTTGTCAGTTAAAGAATAATACATTTTATGAGAATGATAGATTATCAGACTATCAAAAAAATAAGGTTAACAGTTTTTGGAGGGAAGAATCACAGTGTCATATAGTCCATTTCCATTTACAGATCTGAGCGTGAGACCCTTTGTACCTCTGACATATGATGTCTTTTTATGATTCCTTATCCATCCATCCATCCATCCATCCATCCATCCATCCATCCATCCATCCATCCATCCATCCATCCATCCATCCATCCATCCATCCATCCAGATGTCCTTCTCCCATTAACACATTCTAACTCCTCCTGGGGAAGGAGGCTAGATGGGCTATATACTTTAGTACCTCTAGCACAGCCATACAGTATCTGACAATAATATAATATAATAATATATTTTAAAAACAAAGCTTCGGGCCGCATGAAATCTGACCGAAAGGCGCCCAGAGGGTATCCTAATCAGATGCCTGAACCACCTCAGCTGGCTCCTTTTGACCTGAAAGAGCAGTGGCTCTACTCTGTTCCTCGAGATGTCCGAGCTCCTCAATCTATTTCTAAGCCGGACACCAAGGGCAGAAATCTCATTTTGGCCACTTGTGTCCGCAATCTCATTCTTTCGGTCACTACCCAAAGCTCATGACCATAGGTCAGGGTTGGAACATAGATGGACTGGAAAATCGAGAGCAGCGCCTTCCGGCTCAACTTTCTCTTACCCACAATGGTAAACGTCATCAGTACTGCAGACACTGCACAAAACCCACTGATCCATGTCACATTCCATTTTCCCATCACTTGTGAACAAGACCCCAATATATTTGAACTCCTTCACTTGGGGGAGCAACTCGCTCCCAACTTTGTGTTTACGTCTATGTTCTGCAAACTGTAACTTTATTTCTGCAGATTTTAGGTCAAAATCTTCGTCTCAGATGTTGTGAAAAATTCTCTAAATGGAATGTTGTTCATACTTTGAGGAGTGATGGAAGCTCTCAGCATGCAGAGTGGTATTGTGGTCAGTGTCCTTGTAAAAAAATCGTAGTATGCACCTACCCTGAGGATGTTCTAGTGATTTTAAAATCCATGAAGTGTATTTCCCTCTGGCTTTACCCAAGAGCTTGGAGAATTGAGGTGGGATTCTATACCACTAATGATGGCTGGTAGGATAGATACATTTTTGTGTATTTTGAGTAGCAGGTAAAACATGCATCTGGATTTTTTTTAATTTATAAGGAAGACCCACTCTTTTTCCACTTTATGCACTTTTTTCTATGGTGTTATTCAGAATGTCCTTCAGTTCACGTTTCATGTATTCTTAAAAGACTGGATGAAAGAGAGGTATAATATTCAGAAGGTCACAGGTCCTTATTATTAGAGGGCCAGCACAGGACTGCATTCTTCTGCTTGGGTTAGATTAAACCTCAAGGGGTGTTTGGTAAGAGAAAGCGTTTGAGAAAGCGGTCAAACTGACATTGTTACTCATGGGACAGAATGTAGACTTGACCTATTTTGATCTTCGGATACATAGACATACCTCTGGTTTTGGCTGTTAAACACAATGTTGTGTTATCTTTGAGTTTCCTTCAATGTATTCCACATTTATAATGGACTGTGATGTGATGGTACTGCAGATGACACTTCATTAAAAACTTCTAGAGCGCACTTCATAAACGTCCTCTTCAACATCATCCACAAGCCCTCTACACGAGTGGAGGAGGCAAAATACATAAAGTGATATCAAACCAGAGAGTTAGAAATTCATGCATACAAATGATTAAATCAAGAGTCATGTATCTATTCCCTGTTTGCACCGCCACATTTTCCATTTTATTAATAATTTCATAATAATGAGACGGGTGTCAATGTGTTTCCAGAGCAGTAACGACAATGATATTTTTAAAATTATAACAATGTTCTGGGCTTGGTAAAAGAATGAATAAGTAATAAGAGAATTTTGTCTTCATTTATTAGTAGAATAAGAATAAGACCAATACATTTTTTTATTTCGCCTTGGTGGGATCATTAGCAGGCCATTGTTTCCACAGTTCATTAGTTCTCCTCTTCGTTGTGATGACTATTGCCCGAGTCACCTGCACTCTGGTGTGGATCTGGGTTTCTCCACCAGTCAGTCAGAACTAAAGAAGCCTTTTGGATAAGAGGTGAGACATCTTGATGGATCTACAACCAAGTCTAGTTACCCCAGACTGAACACAAAGAAGGACAATGACAGAGAACCTTCACAGACCACATATACATTTTATTTCTTGGCCTACCCCTAACTCAAGGTCACCTTACATTATATAAAAAGCTAGTAATACAACAAAAATATACTTTAAAAAAAGGGGCAACTGGGGAATTGGGGCAACTGGACTGTTTGTAGATCCATGAAGACGTTTCACCTCTCATCCAAGAAGCTTTTTCAGTTCTGACCGACTGGTGGGGAGTCTGTGTGTTTATACAAGGAAAGCTTGTAGATCCACCTTAACCCTTTTTTGAAGAAAGATGACCTGGGCGACTGAGAACCTTCACAGAAAACCAAAATATACAATCAACATCAGAGTAATAAAACATCATCCTGAGACAGGCAATAAAAAACTGTGCAGCAGTGTAATAAATATAAATTAAGATGTAGTTAACAGTAGAAGGTGCAATGTAATATTTTTCATCTTTGGCCTTGAAATAATAATTGAAAAAATCCATGTTATTAATAATCAGTAACTGATTACATTCTAAGTAATCTGACCCAACCCTGACAATATATTATCATTATATAATAAATATTACTTATCGTTTTTGACTTGTCTAATAACTGTATCTTTTACATTGTACAGAGGCTGTGAATCAGGTTTCAATAGTGCATCAGTGCTAAATTTTTTACAACCCATATAACAATATTTATAAAAAAGTGTATAAAAAGTGTCTCATAGCCCAAGTTGAGATAACCCTGGTGGCATCAAGAAAAGTCACACAAATGACACTGTATTTCACATTTGCTGCATAATGAATCACCCTTATAAGTTTTTTAAATGTAGGGGGAAGCATAACATTCCTAATAGATCAACTGGAATGGAAGTGTCCACCTCATCTCTTAAAGCACAAATCAAGACCACTCTTCTGCCTGGCTCTCTCTTCTATTCTGAGGTCCTGATATAAGGAGCAGTTAAAAGTTCTAAAATCAGCAACGGCATTTAGCTCGGTTGGTGGAGCGGTCGTGGCTGGGTCCTTGCTGCGGAGGCCCAAGGTTTGGGGCCGGCCTGTGGCTCTTTCCTGTGTGTCTTTCCCTGTCTCTCCCTGCGTTCCTGTCACTCTTCAGCTGTCTCTATCAAAATGGTTAATAAAAGCTCTAAAAGGCCAAAAAAATAATCAAGACTAGAGGTGATTATTTCCTGTAAACTCCAGGCATAGGGTCATGGACATTTAAATCTGACTCACAGCACAAGCAGCCGCCAACAGGTCCTTTCTTTTGCCAATAATATCACACTTATATTATTTTCATAGTCAGTATAACATTGTCCCACAGGCCACACAGAACTCAAGAGCAAACATTAGCCCCTGTCCTTGTGATTCCCCCTGAGACTCGCTCATGACTGATGAGGGCTAAGAACTGCCACAGGGTGAGCATGAGGATGGTCCGGGATCAGATGAGTGTCAGCAGAAGCTCAGGCACTCCTAATCTAAAGCACTGGGGAATGTAGGTCGCCAGGGCGTATGAAATATCTGGATTACTGAAGCACTATGACAGAGCTCATTTGAAATACAACTGCATGGGTTTTTGTTAATATGTGTGCAAATGCAAACCACAGTTCCCCTTGTATTTGTTGTAAAAATAGAACAATTTAATATGTATGTATATGCATATATACACTTCAAATAACAACTAAGCATTAACATATTAAAGAGTTGCAAAAATCATGCAGAAAAATGTAGATATATGTAAAAATAGAAAAATGTGAATGAATAAAGGTAACAACTTGGCCAACCCTGTTTACAAAGCCACAAAATCTGTGCAGGTCGCAGGGACTAATTTAATGTTATTTATGTATCAGACAGTGACGTTCCCATGTTCTCTGGGTTCAGGAGTAGAAATTCCTCAGTGTTTGAGGGGATACCTGAAATTTCCCCAGACATCGGAGGTGAAACATTCTGTACTTTGCTTTTCTTACCACAGAGTCAGTGGTGTGGAGTCAGGTCAGGCTCTCTGTGATGTACTTAAGGCTATCCACTCTCGAGAGTACAAGGACTTGCTGACATTAAGGGGGGTTTAGTTCCTCCATTGCTTCTTCCCACAGTCCACGATCATGTTGAGGATAAAGGTAGGTGAGGTGTGTCTGCCTCCAGGCATCCCCCTATTAGGAAGTCAAAAATCAACTACCACAATGAGGTGTTTAAAACCCAGGTCCCTGAGCCTGGGCTAGGATGGAAGGATAGCTTGGATGGAGCTATGCTGATGAAATATCACAGAGCCCCCTCTCTTGTTCTGATGGGACAGCATGGTGTAAAGGATGGTGTCTTTTGTTGTTAGGTTAGGACGTAAAGCAAATTGCACCTCACTGGAGCCTTGTCCAGTTCTGTTGCATAGTGAGGAGCAGATACACTGTAATCCTTGACCAGCTGCTTAAAGTAAATCATCCCTACACTGGTGAATGCGATAGTTGTTCAGGCTTGTTTTCTTAGACACAGGAAGAATGTAGGACTATTTAAGGCATGTGGGTTTGACAGACTGATTCAGGAACAGTTTCAATATCGCTGTGAACAGAGGCGCTACTTGGTCAGCATAAAGTTTGAGGACCTGCCCACTGATACCATCTGGTCTTGCTTCCTTCATGGTGTTCACACACTTGAAAGCCTGACATCATGCTCAGAAGGAGTGATAGATGTGGAAGGTGCAACATCCGTGTTGTCCTAATTTGTAGGCTGCAGTGTGTGAGTTTACGTCATCACAGATGGTTCTGGTAAACCATGGTTTCTGAATGTGGAATGATTTGACGGTTGTTTTAGGTAGAGTTGCTTCCCTCACATCATGCGTCAAAGTTGGTTTACATCTCAGCAAGACGGCCACATGGTCTCTTTTAGATTGCCGGCAGAATGGTGTGTTGCAGAGATTGAGAGTGTTTATTCCCTTTGTGGCTCAATCTATGTGTTGATGGACGTCAAGCATAATCTTCTTAAGGTTAGTCTGATTGAAGTCTCCAGAAACAATGATCACAGCATCAGGATTATCAGTCTGTGAGCAGTTTAAGCTTGGTAAAGATCTGAGAGAGCAACTTCTGTACTTGCCTGAGGTGGGAGGTAGACCACTGTGATAATGACTGATGTCTTGATTCATAAGTTATCAACAATATGATTCTCAAAAAGTTATTATTATGAGAAATATACAGAGGACAATTTGCACATTTGCAATTTAGCAGAGCTAAAAGAAGTGCCTTTTGAAATTCACATTCAGATCTGTTTCTGAGGGTTGTTGTTGCACCCTCAGTTTAGTTTTTCCTTTAAAAAAAAAAAAAGTCAAATGAAAGGTGTGGTGGATCTGTGGCATTGTCTCCATACACACCTTTTATTTCAAAAGATGCTGGCTGTAGACCTCCACTGTCAGACCCCTACCTCCACTGTCAGGCCCGGAAATGAACGGCAAAATAAAACTGCAGACCTCCACTGTGAGGCCCCTCCACTGTCAGGCCCGGAAATGCAAGGGATACATTTAAAAATAAAATTGCAAATTTGTGAATGCACTTCCGGTTGAATCGTTTTCCTCACAAATTAATTAATTAGTAAACAATAACCTAAAATCTTTTCATCATCATTTAATTCTGACATTATTGCACTGCTCTTTTTCTATATATTTGTTTCAATTAGTTTTTCTGTTGTATTATTCTGTATTTTTATTCTTAACCACCATAAATTTCATGTTTGGTTTTATGTCTATGCTAATTATGTTCTTGTGCTGCTAGAACACCTAAGGACCACTAATTACTACCCTAACTCTTGAAATCTACAGTATATTCCAAGTCCAATTATTAAGTGATCAATGAGAAAACACACACACACACACAAGTCACAATATGACTTCGATTCTGTAGCTCTTTACTCTTACTAAGTCACTCAGTGTGACATTCACAACAGGCCAAATCATTTCTTTCGCAATTTATTTCTTCGCAGACCTTCTACATCTCCTCAGAGTTATAAAATGTGAACTTGAAGGGCTCCAGGATTGCTTCCTTTTGATGCTCATCCACTTCTTTCCACAACTTTCCATATTGCAGAGCAGCCTCTGCCTGTTGTTCCTCCCCCATGCCCAGAACATCAGGCAGGTCCACTCTGGCAGAGAACTGTTGTTTGTTGGCCTCAACCCACTCTGCTGCATTTCTGCAATCACGAAGAACGCGATCTTCAACCGAGTCCTATAGAGAAGTCAGAAAGAACGATGCCTATACCATAGCTGTCACATCAACAGTAACTGACCAATAGATACTGTGAAAAAGCTTTTGCCTTCCACTGGTGTGTCCACATCGGCAGGTCTCACCTCTGCCTGCTGCTCTTCTTCCTGAAAATATATAGATAATATATAATGATCAGTTGCAATATTCAAAACACAAGCTCCAAAAATTCCATCATTGCCCTCCTCTAATAGGCCTACCTAGTCATATTAGAGAGCTCAACAAATGTTAATTTTTAAATCCAATCATGCATTATCTAGACGCTTTATTTACCTATATACCTGAAACAAAGAAACTCAGAAAAAACTCAAACAAAATAAAAATCTGACTGATCAGTAATGTCATCCTTCTTCCTTTTCATCAGCCTGAACACTGGTGGTACCTCACCTCAACTTTAGATGTATCTGTCCAGTGGACGAACAGCTTCCCATGGCTCAAACAAAAAATAAAAATAAAAACAGTAACAAGTAAAATAGTAACAACTTCAAATAACAATCTTTGCAGTCTCACCTTCCAAGGTCAAAATGAGGAAGATACACCACCACTGTCGCAAAAGTGGCATGTCCAGCTGGAAAGTGAACAGCAACAAAAAGAAACTCACACCATGTCATAATAAGTGTTTTGTTGTTGTAATTTTGAGCTTACTTTGATTGTATGATTCAACTTACAACAGAAAAGTATCCAGTGTTGTGTAAAGGGCATTCTAGGAATAGCATATTATTATTTAATGCTGAAATCTTTAATGCCCACAGAATTACAAATAATCGATATATAACAAATAATGTCTACTACCATCAACATGAAGATGCCACAGTCAATCCTATATTGTTGTTGTGGAAAATCCTAGATATCAGAAAGAAGTTATGTAATTATTATTTTACAGTATTAAAGTATTCAACTATTAATAAATGCATGCATTATACTATATGCAATATACTCTTACCTGAATTTGTAGTCCAGTTCTCTCTGTCCAGTTGCCAGGATTTAGTGACTGGGATAGGTTTCTAAAAGACAGTTGCATTAAAGATAAATATTAGTCATTTAATTATCAATATGGGCTATTTTCATGCTTCTTGTGCACTTAAACAGGTAATATCACTAATTAGCTCGTCAAAACATCCTGGTGTGTTGCATTGAGTTGATCACGTCCGTGAGTTCAGAAAGATGTTTTCAACTTTGTGACTATGCCCAACTAATGCATGGAGAGTTTACAAAAATGTTTCACAACGTTACATACAAACAAATGCGAAGAGTTACTTTAAGTTATGCACTAAAAAGTTCAGAATCCTTAGGTGTTGATGTAACCACCATTGGTAAAAGTAAACTCTGAAGTCATCTAGTTTCAAAATGACAACCCAAACCGACATGTAACATTCGGTAATTAATGACCTATCACGACTACTACAACGGCACCTATATTGACGATAAACACAAGAAATCATGCATTTACTTTCTGTGGATAATAAAAATCAGAAACTCACCGCTATTCGGAGAATAAGTTCACTCTTCTTCTTTTTTTCGTATATGCGCTTGCTGGTCTCTCTCAAATTTAAAGGGCAGGTCAAAAAAATGACCGTCTCAAAATGTCCTCCCCACCTCCCCACCCCCCAAAAAACGTCATCACTTCCAGGCCTGACAGTGGAGGTGCCTGACAGTGGCGGTAGGGGCCTAAAAGTGGAGGTAGGGGCCTGACAGTGGAGGTCTGCAGCCAGGTGCCTCTCTTTTATTTTGGTTCATCTATCTGCAGCAGTTCAGAAGTACGGAAGCCAAGAACAGCCGTGCTTGCGATTGTTTTTTTTAAATGCCGTCATCTTGAGATCACAACTTAATTATCCCGTTACCTCTGGATAGATAACAAAGCTTGTTTTCTTGTGATAACAAGATTATTTATTATTATTATTATTTTCATTATTATTATTATTTAAGTGTTTTGTCACTGAAGTTATGTCGCCTGTGAAATTGGAGCCAGGGTAGTCATCTCTTTTAAATGATCAGGACTGATCGGAATATTATCCACAGAACCTGGAGCACATTGGACAACTAAATGCTGGATGTTAAAGCTAAACAAAACTGTCATCACAAAAAAAGCATTATTTATTTACATTTATTAAGCAAAGTATTCACAGTAATTACTCTAAATCAACAGGAGGCCTGTAGAAACAGCTATTTGTGCCGCTCATTCTTTGTCTTAAAGGTCCAGTGTGTAACACTTAAGGGGATCTATTGGTAGAATATGGCATAAAATGGAATATAATATTCATTTGTAGTCATCTGAACAACAGAATCATTGTGCTTTTGTTACCCTAGAATGAGCCCTCTTACCTACAGTGGGGGTGGGTGCTTTCCTAAGGAGTCCACCATGTTGCACTGCCATGTTTCTGCAGTAGTCCAGAACGGACAAACTTAACACTGGCTTAAGATGGGCACTTTTGTGATTTTCACGATTTCTGTGGCCACCCTAGTTTTCTCCTTCATGCTTTAAAGGGGACAGTATTCAGTTGGTTGCAATCTTAAAGCTCAATGCAAGTTGCCACTAAAACATGGACCTTTATTCCAAATTCTCCCTCAAGATCACAGGAGGTGCAAAAGGCTTTGTCTCCTCTGAGGATTCCATGTGATATTAACTAAAATCATAAAATCTCATCATTGGAAACAGACATCTTTTGGCCTTACTCTTTAAAACTATTAAACTTTACCTCCGTGATCTCTTAACCTCTGTGACCTGCAGTTTCTTTCAGTTTCATCATGTTGGTTAGCTGCTAGCTCATCCTCATTTTTTTCCTGCAGTCAGAGGATCACTATTTTTTGAATAAAAACAAAATGTCTATGAGGTGAAGGTGCTCGTGACTCAGCAGTACCAAAAAAAGAAAGTAACTATTTTGAGTTACCATAACTTTTGTTTTATTGAAGGACAGAACAGGTCTGGTCCCAAGAGCTGAACAGTAGGTGAAACGTCCAAAACTGTCTCCTCTGATCCTCCAATTTAACACATAGACGCCTGAGGCTGTGCAGAGACGCACTATGTCTTTCCCACTTCTGTTCATTGTTTTGTCAGGGTTGTATCTCATGGGTTCGTGGGTCAAAAATGACTGACTATGTGTTTATCCTCTGTGTGGACTATGCAGTCAAGTTCTGAAGCTGTCCATGCATTTAAGTCCCCATGCAGCAATATTTTACCTTCATCTTGAAAGTGACATATCTCTGTGTGCAGGGAGCTGTAGAACTCTTCTTCGTGGTATTGTGAGTCAGATGGAGGAGTGTATATTGGACATGGATATAAATCTACCTCACAAATGCAGATGTGTTTAGAAATTTTCTATGAACCGCATGTTGGTTTCGCTTTGTTTTACAGTTGGGATGTGTTTGGTGAGATCTCTATCATAGCGTGCTGTGCTCAGTTTAGTTGAAGTGCTGTAATTTCACTGAAGTCTGAAGAACATTGAGAAACTGTATCAGACAGCACAAGGATAATAGGCTTATCTCCTGATTTGATACGATCATGGTACTTGGGGTGCCGATTAGATATGTATTGCAATTCTTATTCTACAAGCACACTTAGACCATGGGAAAAAGTTCAATCATACAATTCTAGTGACTGTATATCATAAGTCATATTTCCACAAACATTTAGTCTTTCAGCAGCATTGTTGCTATGCTGCATATAAAAGTTAGAAATGAAATCCTCTTTGAACTGCTGCATGTAGCTGTTCCAGCTTATAAAACTCTTGCTTTAAGATTCACAAAAAAAAATACAGCATACACGCTGCCTTCCTCAAGGTATGCAATGTCTCCACCTAGTGGTGGTCGCTCTAGTTTTAATCCCATTGGGAATGTTGAGTTCGGTGTGGAGTTTTGAGGCTGCAGAGTCGCAGATTCATCAATGTGAAGTGAGCAGATATTAGTTTTTCTCCTCAGAACAAAAGAAATGTTAAATATGAACGCACATGTTGTTTTTATGTCAAGCATGTGAAGTTTACATTTAGTCATTTACCCGGCGCTTTTATCCAAAGCGACTTACAGAGAAAGGAACAAGGTATCAAGGTAGTGCAATAAGAAAGTGTGAGTGCAGCAGTAAGTACTGTGACAATTCTTGAAAGGGTACATTCATGCCAGGAGAGGAACTAAAGAGCTGGAGGTCATCAGGAGTTTTTCTTAAAGGTAGAGAGGGACGCCCCTGCTCTGGTAGGAACTGGTAGTGTGTTCCACCAACAACAACAGACGAGAAAAGTCTGGATGCCTTAAGCGAACAGGTGGCGTTGTTCATTGGAGGAGCACAGCGGTCCTGAGGTGACATATACCTGTATAAAGGCTTTCAAGTACTTTAGGTAGGTGCAGTACTGGAGACAACTTTGTAGTCAGCATTGGTGATTTGAATTTTGTGGGCTGCTACAGGTAGCAAGTGAAACTCGATGAGCAGCGGGGTGACGTGACCATGTTGGCCTTATCAGGCACTGTTTCAAACCAAAAGTTTCAAAAGAGAACAAACCCCGAAATTTCCAAAAACTTATTATGAAAGATTAGATTTGTGAGAAAAAGAAATAAATTCAACCTGAACAAAAATAGAAAATAAATCAAACACCAATCCACTGCAACCAATTCACAGGAAAGTTAATACATTTAAACTAACCTTGTGTGTGTGTGTGTAGGTGTGTCAGAGCGCTGTACCTTGTATTTGCAGTAGTCTGTCTTATAGAGATATTGGTGTAGTTGATATCGGAGGTGTACGACTGTTCATCAACAATGGAGGGATCTTCTATGCCTGGGTGGGGCTGGAGTCTGTGCTATAGGATGGGGACAGAGTGCTGCAGTCAGGTGGGAGGACTGACTTCTTTGTTGGTATCTGGTTGGTCTATAGTTCTTAGTTCGCTGGGTGTCAGGGTTGGAGAGGTGGGTAAAGGCTGTGGGGTGGAGGGAGTTGGTGTTTTGGCAGCAGGGTAGAGGGAAGGTGTGGCATAAGTGTGGCAGCTCCTGTTCTGGAGTTGCTCCCTCATCTCTTGTAGCTCTCTGCTGAAGTCCTCCTTTAGTTTCAGCACCTGTTTCACTATGATTGTACCTGTATGATTGTATGTGACAAATTAATTGAATTAGTCTCATAGGTTGGTGTTCTCCTCTTTTAGCTCAGTAATGGTCTGTGTCAGCTGTCTGAGGCTGCTCTGGGTCTCCCTCAGCTTTGCGGTGGTTTCTTGGTGCTTCCCGCTCAGCTCTGTTGTGGCCTCCTGTGTCCCGCTATCTGTTGGAACTCATGTCACAACTGTTAGGTGGTATCAGACTCAGCTCGTGTGGCTAAAGTGAGTTTCTTAAACTCTGGTAAGTAGGCCAAAGTAAGCTATTTAAAAATAAATATACAGTATTTCCGCTCCTATAAAGTTGGAGATGATTTAGTAAGGTTTTGACGATGTCAAATTGCAGAAAATTGCATCATGATTTCCTTTAATTGTGCCCCCCAGAATTTTAGATTGCTTGACACTGTTGATTAAAATACTTTTGTTGTTTAATTAATTTATTCATTAATCAGTTAAGTAAGTAAGTAAGTTATTATTGCTTTTTCATGCATGAAGTCCTGATAATAAATGTACCCTTACCATAAAGTGTTATCCTTTTTGTTATTAAAAGTGGTTTGGTGTGAGATGATTAATGAGGTGAATGCATCATTAATAGATCATACATTTAGGAATCCATTTTCATTACCACTGACTTGTTAAAAAGGTATTTCTTTTTGCTGTTAATGACTTAAAGCAACATTGTGTAACTTTTCTACCATAATATAGCAGATATTAAATCACATTCACGTGTAATCAGGTGAATGATGTCTCCGTCATTCATACATCTGCTCTGGGTACGATCGCTGAGAAGTACGTAACGCTTTACAGCACTAAGTTACACACCACCAACTGTTTGACTGATTTTGGTGAAACTGATGGACAGAGTTTCCTGATGGACAGTAAAGCAAACTGCTGCCAACTGTAGCTGCTGTTAGTTTTGTTAGCCAGACTGTGAGCTCAGAGCACTGGGGGAATGGAAAATATTGACAGGGAGCACAACCGGCGTTGTGCCAGAACTGGAGCTGGGCAAGAGTTTAATGTAGCTAGGCAGCCTCTATGGACATAAGGACAGAGGTGAAAAGATGTGAGGGCATCCTGAAGGAAGAAGCTAAGAAAAGAAAAGGAGAGAGTGAGCAAGCAAGAAGAACCAGACAAGCGTAAATGTGGGAGTGACTTTTAGTGGTTGTTGAAAGCTTGGTGAGATAAAAGGCTGAAAGACAGACGCTGAGCTGGGCTGACTGCTGTTAGACTAGTAAGTAATATTAGATGCTGCTATGTTATGTGTTGTTGACTTTGCTTAATGTTTGGCTGTTAGCAAAGTTGTCAACCCGCTAGTTTTTGATCATAAGTAATGTAATCATGACAATTTCACGTGTACAGCTGTTCATATTTACCACAGCGGGATTACACTCTGAAACGGTGGTGCTAAATTGCTTCAAAGCAGCTATAATCATTATTTCTTGTAATATGAAAATGGTTTGCTGTAATGATACTTTAGAGAATCATCACCAGACTCTCCATTACTGTTTGATTATTTATTGAGAAGCCTGGCTGATGATCAGAGAGAATAAATGTGATAGAATCATGTCATGCATGTAGACTTGAGATGCTTTTAGAGCATCGCTGTCTGTCTCCAGCTGTCACAATCCAAATAAAGTCATAAAACGCGCAAGAAATTGTCCTAGCACGTTTCCATTCCCCAGAGGTCCCTGTCCAAAATGGTCAGACAAATCGATGTGTCCATGGTCGGGCTCTCAGGGGGCTTAAATTCGACCGTGCATCAAATCCACAATCGATGTTGTTTACCTCACCAAGTTTAACTGGACCTGTCCTGTGGGATGGTTTTAGCACACAGATGTTTGACTGCAGGCTGTGTGCCTTCTTGGGTCAGAGTCTCATTTTTTTGTGGCAACCAAGCCAGCTGCATTATGGGAAGGTCATGTAGGATTTTCTCTGCTTTGAGGAACTGTGAAACCGAAAATGTTCATGGCTTTCCTGATATTGCTACATTTCTGTGGCATGTCATAGTGAACACTTTCAGGGGCTTTAAGTTAAAAATGTAAACAATTTCAACAGAATTGATAATATTCAGCAATCTTACAGGACTTTTAGATAAGAAGTAGACAAAAGGCAGGCAGATGCAGAAGTAGACAACTGTGAACTCTGGAAAACTGACTGAAACATTATCAGCAAAAAACAGAGAAGCACATCTTGCCAAATAAGCAACAGGCAAGGACTGTAGGAAGTGTCTCCAAAAAGCTGCATCTTTAGTGAGTGTTTCATTCTTGTGAATAGTATTTTTCTTGTTTTGGACCCTGGGGGTCTTTCCTCTGGCCGCTGATCGTGGACATTTCCAGTAGCACTGCTAGGAATGCATAGTGCTTTAGGGGTAGTCACAAATTTTTGTCCATGTTGTTGAAAGGATATGCTGCGTCCTGATTGGCTGAGTGAGAACCGCACATATGTTGAACGTCCTGATTTATTAAGGGAGCACCGTACAAAATGCGTGTAACAAGGTGTATAAAAGTGTGTGGTTAGAGGTTTTACGGCCTTAAACGCCCACTGCGTCTGTCATGAAACACTCAACCTGCCCTAGCAACCTGCCGTAACTAATGTATACAGCAGCGCAGATCTGCCGACCTTGTTTGGTTTTGTTTTTTCACTTAATAAAACATATTTGTTCACGTTGTCCGTTACAAGAGGGACACAGGACACATTTATTTTCCACAGGTTACAGCGCACGCACGTGCCAATTAGCGTTCCGACCTGTGCGTCAAGTAAAGAGGCTGCGAGGATGTTCTGGCTGCTGTCACGTTACTTATCAGCTACTTTTCAATAAATGTTGTGGAATTGTTGTATTTTGAAGGGAAACATGAGGTTTAAAAGATATATTTAAAAATATATATATATATTAAAATAAATCAACGTCATCTAGCGGGCCAGATATAATTGATGGTGGGCCAGTTCTGGCCCGCGGGCCGCTAATTGCCGACCCCTGACCTAGGTGTTTACTACTTGCCCAGAATCCAAAATTTCCTAAAACTGCTTGATCCTCCACTCCACACCAACTGGTTTCAAACTGACTAAAACAGATTGAACCATTAAAACTTCACAAATGTCTCAGCTGGTAAAGATTTTCATACAGTAGCTAAATTTGTAGCATTGTTCGATCAAAAGCAATCAACTATGTAAACTAAGTAAGGAAGCATCACAAGCTACCATAATTTCCTACAGTTTTTAGAGGCTAAAATATATTTTGTAATTTTTGTTTTGTTTTCTTTCTGTCTGCATTCATGGAGAAATGTATGTGTTCGCAAAGTATATGATGAGAGGGAAATGTCCGATTAGGCTAAGCTAACTGACGTTATTTAGCATTGGCTCAATTGTTATTAGCATAATGTTTTATGAAACAAACTGAATCATTATTAAACAACCTTTTGTAAGTTTAAGGTCTGACATCACTCCTATTTTACCGCAAACATGTCAGATATTAACATGCTAACATTAGTGCTAACTGCTAAAACAAGATGTAGAATTTACAACCATGCTAGCATCTCTATAAATCTGTTTGGCACAGTAGTGTTTCGAGAGAAATGCTTCTTAGCTTTGTGTCTTATGCAAATTAGCACAAGAAACATGTAGACTACAGCTAAGGATGATGGTATTAGTTTTAGAGGTGTTGTAATTGGTCATAAACCATAGAATGTAAAGAAGATTATGACCTGCTAATGGTGCCAGAGGAAAGTTCAGTGGATCAAATAACTCATGATCCAGGCACCATTTAAGTCGGAGTGAAATTGCTTGCATGTGATTCTGATGCATGCATACAATAGTTGTTGAGATATTTCAACCAGGACAGAATGGGTAGACAAATGAGCTGACATTGCCATCCCCAGTGTGACACCACTAACATGCCTCAAGATTCTGCACACAGAACGGAAAACATCTCGTTTACCTTTCCTGCAGAGGATTTTGTAAGCTGCAGCACGCCGTCGGCACCCAAAACTGCAAGTGCCAACTGATCAGACTGGCCAGAGTTAGCCATTTTTATCCACATCCAGTCTCACATTACCATGTGTCCATAAATATGACTGTGCCTGCACCTGGTGGGAGGAATACTGCTAACTATGCCAGTGTTAGCTGCACAGGAACACAGGGTTTTTCATTATCACTGCTATGTATCACCCTAATATAAATACATTGCTCTAATATTTTATAACAGCATATTCAGTAAATTAGATTTTCTCCTCTGCAATTCTTGATGTCTGAGGGAATCATACCATCATATTTCTTGGTTTTAAAACCTTCAAGTAGCCAATTCCTTCCTGTCTTGTGTGGCACGTCTGCATCCTCACTGTTTAAGAAATGTTAGAAGGAGAAATTAATCACGGCTCTTTACAGGAAGCAGCACAACTGTAGTAAGAGTTAAATCCTCTGAGTCTTTTCTTTTTCATGATTAATGCTCTTGTGCATCTGCTGAGCGAGAGCACATAGCATGGCCATCTGTCCTGGCGTGCGTGCGTGTGTGTGTGTGTGTATACGTGTGTACACTGAGAAGAGGTGGGATGTAAAGCATGTGTACGTCGAGATTGTGTTTGTGTGTAAGAAACCAGTATCAGAGATCGAGGGTAAATGCGAGCACATGTGTGTGTGCAGCTGTGGATTGCTTGTGGGTGTATGTGCAGGTTACAGAGTCAAAAGTAAAATTGGACCTTTGACTTTGTGTGTGTGTGTGTGTGTGTGTGTGCGCATGCATGTATGTAGCGTTGTTCAGTGTGCACCTGTGTGTTATCCAGTTATCCAGGCCAGCCTCTCTCGTGCTCTAGCTTCTTGTAAGCGAGTTTCCTCAGAAGCTGTTGCACAACAGATTGCCTGTTTTGGCTCCCACTAACAAGCAACAGATTTCTTTGTTGCTTGGAAATTCACAGGCAACATTTACATCCAGTTTTACAGTAATCCTCACTGTTCACACATTCATATGGAGATATGCAGGCACACACAAACTAAGCACCGCACAAACTCAGCTGAAGTGCTCTTAGTACAGACAAATCTGATACTTATAGATAGAAGCCCTGTCCGTCTGTTCATGCGCCTGTTGGGCTTATGGCTAAATTATTGATTTATGGGCTGAGGGTAAAAATGAAACAGCATAGGGTGTTTCTTGTTTTGTCATTGATGAATGTATTTGCATGTTGGCTATCATCCACATAAGTGTACAATATTAACCTCCCAATAACAACATATCTGCTCCGTGGGCACTCCCAGATTTGAAGCTACAAGTCGACAATACTGGTTAGTTTATGTAGATTAATAGAATTTTATTTTTAGGTTTGTCAGGACTTTATTAGCTGGCAACCTCATGTTCGATAGAAAGTGGCAACCTCTATGGCTAAAATGAAGCCATTGCAAAAGTGCAAAAAATGGCCACTGTTTACAGCTCGAAATACGTGTCTGTTCTGTTTTTGACGCTTGGCGCAAGTAGCCCACATCAATTTACACAGACCACCTCAATCAGGCGTAAGCCAAACACAGAAAAAGCATAGAGAATGCAGTGGGTTTTCAAAATAAAAAACCCGGTGCAAACGGGTTGTAAAGACAAAAGACGAAAGACAAAAGAGAAACTACGTCGCATATTTACACATGTTCAAGATTGAAGATCTCTTTATTGTCATTTCACAGCACTGCATGAAATTACAAGCAAAAACTCACAGATTAAAAACACCACAGAATAAATTAAATAAGAAGATTAATAAATAAATAAATAAATCTAATTTGAAAATTAGTGGGTTTAGTTTGATTCTAAGTTCAGTCGTCTGATGGCAGTGGGGTAGAAGCTATTTTGAAATCTCACAGTCTTGGTCCGTAGACCGCGGTACCTCCTGCCAGAGGGGAGAAGGGAGAACAGACTGTGGCCAGGGTGTATGTATGTATGTGACATGTATGTACATAACACGTAGAAGCATATTTAGAAGAAAATACACAGGGAAAATGGCCAAATCTGAGCAAGTAAACAAAGTCTGGCAGGCTAAACGTTCCGCTTCTAAGACGCTCTCGGTTGGGTTTGAAGTCATGTGCAGGACAGACCAAATCCGCAGCGCATACATGCACCTACAGAACCACAACAGTCTCCTGAGCCTCATAGACTTGAAGCACCTCCTCCTCTGCCTGCTGCCTTTGCATGTAGTCTTGTCCATATGTTCCATCTCAAGCAGTCACAAGCAGCATGAGATTCAGAAGTCCTCATCCACATGGTTGAAATCAGATAAATATTACGCCATGACATGAAAACTGAGCTACTAGTGTTCCAACACAACAAACTCTGTATCACTACTCTCGTCTATGGACGACTTCCTGCAACAAGTCACCTCATCTCTCCAGAGATTTTAAAACGAGACTTCTTCAGGGAGACTTGGTCAGACCCACCGCAGGTCAAACTAAAGACAAAAGAAGCTCTTTTAACTAAAGGCCTATTTTGATGATGCACAATTGCCCACAAGGATTAAGCTGCAGCCTGTTTCAAGGTTGCAGCATTCTCCCTCAATACTTAACGAAATTTAAAACTTGGTGTCCTCATTATTCACTTTAATACAAAAACATGTGGAAAATTGGTGGGAAATTAGGTTGATAAATTCCAAGACTGTCTCTGAAAAATGCTCTCATTTTCTTCCATCCCTGACAGCCCTGATTCCCATACATACATATCATCATGAAACTGTTCAGCTATTTGATAGTTGATCACAAGCAGCAGATGTCAATATATGCATTCTCACTTTTAGTGTAGAAAGAAAGTTAAAAAAAAAATGTAGCAGACCTCTGTGGGGAAGAGGGAGCTAAGCCAGAAGGCAAATCTATTACAAGGCACGGAGACAGGACTCAAGTGCAGGACTCGGGAGGCGGATTCAGCAGGTAACCAGTATTCAGGCAAAGGTTCGGTACACGGGAAGTCAATCAGGTGAAGCAGGCAGACAATCCAAAAGGGAAAGGCAAGATCAGGGTCCAAAAACAGGCGAGGGTCAAAACCGAAAGGCACACAAGGAAATCGCTGGAGAGTAGGTCGCATAGTACACTAACAATCTGGCAACTGTGAATGAGAGACAGGGGGTTTAAATACGCCGGTAATTAGGGCGTGACAGACACAGGGCGGGAATCCGGGAGGCTGGAGTGGGCGGAGCGGAGACTGACTGTAACAGTGCCCCCCCCTCAAGGGACGGCACCGGAAGTCCCAGGAAGATCCGGATGACGCTGATGGAAGTCTTTGATGAGGGTCGGATCGACAATGTAGCTGGCCGGCACCCATGACCGCTCCTCTGGACCGTACCCCTCCCAGTCCACCAGATACTGATATCCCCGGCCCCTCCTTCGCGCCGCCAGCAGTCGCTTAACCGTGTACACCAGACCTCCGTCAACGACTCGGGGGGGTGGCGGGGGTCTGGAGGCTGGGACCAGAGGACTCTCCTTAACTGGTTTCAGGCGGCTGACATGGAATGTGGGATGGACCTTCATGGACCTGGGGAGCCGAAGGCGAACTGCGGCAGGGTTGATGACCTTGGAGACGGGGAAGGGTCCAACAAACCGAGGAGCCAGTTTCCGGCTCTCCACCCTAAGTGGCAGGTCCCGCGTCGATAGCCAAACCTGGTCTCCCGGTCGATATGAAGGAGCTGGAGTCCGGCGCCGATCTGCCACCCTCTTGCTTCGAGCGGCGCTACGGAGTAGTATGTGGCGGGCCCCAGCCCAGATCTTCTTGCAGCGGCGGATGAAAACCTGGGCAGATGGCACCCCCACCTCCACCTCAGACTCTGGGAACAATGGCGGCTGGTAACCGTATGCACACTGGAAGGGAGAGAGACCAGAAGAGAAGCTAGGAAGTGTGTTGTGTGCATACTCCACCCATATGAGGTGCTTGCTCCAAGATCTCTGGTTCTGGGAGACAAGGCAGCGAAGACCCGTCTCCAACTCTTGATTGAGCCTCTCAGTCTGTCCGTTAGACTGAGGGTGGAACCCAGAGGACAGGCTGACAGTGGCCCCTATGAGAGAGCAAAACGCCTTCCAAAACCGAGACACAAACTGTGGACCGCGATCCGACACCACATCCCTGGGAAAACCATGAAGACGACACACCTGATGCAACAAGATCTCTGCCGTTTCTCTGGCAGAGGGTAGTTTGGAAAGGGGCACAAAGTGTACCATCTTGGAGAACCGGTCCACAATGGTAAGAATCGCAGTGTTACCCTCAGATGGGGGCAAACCTGTGACGAAGTCCAACGAGATGTCAGACCAGGGGCGGTGGGGCACAGGGAGAGGTTGCAGAAGGCCCGCTGGGGGTTGCCGGGAGACCTTGTTCCTTGCACAAACCGGACAGGCAGCCACATACTCCCTCACCTCCTTCTCCATAGCTGACCACCAGAAACGCTGTCTGATTACAAAGATGGTCCGAGCAGTTCCCGGATGGCAGGCGACTCGTGACGTATGGGCCCAATGGATCACCTGAGGACGCAATGGAACAGGCACAAAAAGACGGCCCTGTGGACAACCTGCCGGAGCAGGGGTGTTAGCAGAGGCTTCCCTCACTCTCCTCTCAATAGCCCACGTGACTGCTCCCACTACACAGGAAGAAGGGAGAATTGTGGAGGGTGTCTTAGGACTGGAGTCTGGATCAAACATCCTGGAAAGGGCGTCAGGTTTAACATTCTTTGAACCCGGACGGTATGATAGAGTGAAGTTGAACCTGTTAAAGAAGAGCGCCCACCTGGCTTGTCTGGAATTGAGGCGCTTCGCTGTTTTGATGTACTCTAAATTCTTGTGATCGGTCCATAGCAGAAACGGCTGCTCAGCTCCCTCCAGCCAGTGTCGCCACTCCTCCAACGCCACCTTCACGGCCAGCAGTTCCCGGTCACCCACGTCGTAATTCCTCTCCGCTGGGGAAAGTTTCCGAGAAAGAAAAGCACAGGGATGGAGCTTGCCATCAGCAGTCGACCGCTGAGAAAGCACAGCCCCGATACCCAGATCTGAGGCGTCCACTTCCACAATGCACTGGAGATGTGGGTCAGGGAGGGCGAGAATCGGAGCTGAAGTGAACCGGTCTTTAAGCCTCTGAAAGGCAGACTCAGCCTGAGAGGACCACTGGAACCTGGCATGGGGAGAAGTTAGAGCATGCAAAGGGGCTGCCACCGCACTAAAGTTCCTAATGAACTTCCTGTAAAAATTTGCAAACCCCAGGAAACGCTGCACCATCTTGCGATTTGAAGGGGTCGGCCACTTGGCTACAGCACTAACCTTCTCTGGGTCCATCTGGATATGGTCAGTGGAAATGATGAAGCCCAGGAAGGAGACGGTCGTCACATGGAACTCACACTTCTCTGCCTTCACGAACAACTTGTGATAGAGAAGGCGCTGCAGTACCGACCGCACATGTTGAATATGTGTTGTCTCGTCCGGGGAAAAAATCAGAATGTCATCCAGGTACACAAAAACATACAGATTCAACATATCCCGCAAGACATCGTTGACCATAGCCTGGAAGACAGCTGGGGCATTAGTTAGACCAAAAGGCATGACCAGATACTCATAGTGTCCACAAGGAGTATTAAATGCTGTCTTCCACTCATCCCCCTCCCTGATCCTCACTAGGTGGTAGGCGTTTCTAAGATCCAGCTTAGAAAAAATCTTAGCACCCTTCAAGAGTTCGAATGCCGAGGAGATTAAAGGGAGGGGGTACCTATTCTTTATGGTGATGTTATTCAGGCCGCGATAGTCGATGCAGGGTCGGAGAGATTTATCCTTCTTTTCCACAAAGAAGAAGCCAGCACCAGCAGGGGAGGAAGATGGACGGATGATACCAGCCTCCAATGAGGAGTCGATGTACTGCTGCATGGCCTCCCTCTCTGGCGGAGAGAGAGAGTACAAACGACCTTTGGGTGGAGAGGTCCCCGGAAGGAGATCAATGCTGCAGTCATATGAACGGTGAGGAGGCAGAGACATAGCCCGAGTCTTGCTGAAAACGTCGTGCAGGTCGTGGTAGCTGCCGGGAACACCGGTCAAGTCCGAAGGCGCACTGTGGTCATAACCGGACAAAGAGGTGGCATCTGGTGCTAAGGCATCTGAACCTGCTACAGACTTGACAGCACAGACGGATGGAGAACAGGTGAAACAACAATCCTTTCCCCATTTCAACACTCTGCCCGTGGACCAATCAATGTGAGGATTGTGCTTAATAAGCCAAGGTAACCCCAGAATTAGCGGGTGCAGAGACGACCGGAAGATGTGAAAGCTGATGAGTTCTGAATGTTTACCATTTATGTTGAGCCGAACAGGTTGGGTGCGATGAGACACCCGGCACAGAAGGCGACCATCGAGGGCGGTGGCTTCCAGCGTCTCGGACAGGGGAACGGCTTCAAGGCCCAGACGCTCCGCCACCTGTTGGTCCATGAGATTTGCGTCTGCGCCAGAATCCACTAATGCCGGATGAGCAGCCCTCTGCTCGCAGGTGACAAGTTCTGTAGAGAGGAGCGGTCGGGAGAGATCACTGGAAGACGTTATTTGGCTCACCAGTGCTCTCCTCACTGGTGAGCCCTGCCTTTTACTGGACAAGACGCGAGAAAATGTCCCGACACCCCACAGTAGATGCACCTGCCCTCCCGTAAGCGTCGCTGTCGCTCCTCTGGAGAGAGCCGGGCTCGACCCAGCTGCATGGGCTCCTCCGAAGCTGGTGGTGGCGCTGCAGCGCTGGAGCGCTGTGGCGAGCGACCCGAAAATGGCGTCGGGTGCCCGGGAGAGACCACGGCACGCCGGCCCCTATCCTTCTCCCTCTCCATCAGCCTGTTGTCGGTGCGGATGGCGAGGGCGATTAACGAGTCGAGGTCGGAGGGGAGGTCCAGAGGGACAAGAAGGTCTTTAATGGAGGCGGAGAGACCATGAAGGAAAGCGTCGAACAACGAGGCCGAGTTCCACCCGCCGTCGGCCGCTAGGGTGCGAAACTGGATGGCGTAGTCCGCTACGCAACGTCTGCCTTGCCGTAGCGACAGCAGAGCCTGGGCCGCCTCCCGGCTGGGAGCGGTGGAGTCAAAGATCTTGCTCAGAGCGTCCGTGAATGCACTCAGAGAGTAGCAGATGGGAGAGTCCCGCGCCCATTCTGCTGTGGCCCAGGCCTCCGCTCTGCCCGACAGATGAGTGACAATGAAAGCCACCTTAGCCCGCTCGGTGGGGAAACTCCCGGCGTGTAGTTCAAAGTGAAGGCCACACTGAACTATAAATGACCGACACTTGCCCGCCTCACCGGAGAAACGATCCGGTCGAGCCAGAGGAGCAGCTGGAGCAACCGAGACCACCGGAGAGTATGGAGCGGGAGCAGGAGTTGGAACAGCGGGGGTTGACGTCGGAGGTGGAAGCACGGAAAGACCCTCCAGGCGAGTCACCAGCTGCTGGATCTGGGCCTTCAGCTGCCCTACCTCACTTCCGACCGAGGCCTGGAAACTCTGTTGGTGGTCCTTGAGTTCGTTAACCACCCCACAAACGGCAGACAGCTGTTCCCCCTGGTGATGAATCCGGGAGCCCTGGGCCCGGACAGCGGCGTGCACAGCGTCCGAGTCTGCTGAGTCCATGGCTGGCCAGATTGTTCTATTACAAGGCACGGAGACAGGACTCAAGTGCAGGACTCGGGAGGCGGATTCAGCAGGTAACCAGTATTCAGGCAAAGGTTCGGTACACGGGAAGTCAATCAGGTGAAGCAGGCAGACAATCCAAAAGGGGAAGGCAAGATCAGGGTCCAAAAACAGGCGAGGGTCAAAACCGAAAGGCACACAAGGAAATCGCTGGAGAGTAGGTCGCATAGTACACTAACAATCTGGCAACTGTGAATGAGAGACAGGGGGTTTAAATACGCCGGTAATTAGGGCGTGACAGACACAGGGCGGGAATCCGGGAGGCTGGAGTGGGCGGAGCGGAGACTGACTGTAACAAAATCACAACCCTCACCTATGGTCATGAGCTTTGTGATTAAATGAGATTGCAGATATAAGTGGCCAGAATGGGCTTCCTCCGTCGAGGGGCCGGCAGAGCTTGGACATCCTATAGGAGCTTGGAGCCACTGCTCGTTCGCTTAGAAAGGAGCCAGCTAAGGGAGCCACCTTCCTTTGTAGCTGTTCTGGGTATGTCCAAGTGCGACTGAGACACCATGGCATACCCGGGAGAAACTACATAGCCCATCTAGCCTAGGAATGGCTCAGGAGGAGATGAAATGTGTTGCTGGGGAAAAGGACATATGGAATGCCCTGCTTGTTGCATTCCTACTTTTAGTGTAGAAAGAAGGTTAAAAGATGTTCCTAGCATGCAGAAGGTCAATAAAGTTTAAAAGTTGGTATCTTGTGACCTATTCTTTGGGGTAGAAGTCAAAAGCTTGAGGTTGTGTTTATAAAGAAATGTTCTGCCAAGCAGCTCACAACTGAACCACACTCTTAATCCACCTCAACACACTCCCCTGCCTGTTATGCTTTCAATATTAAGTCTGTTTGTATTCTGCTATCAGTCTTTTTATACAGGCAGATAACACAGTTTCAAGGGCAGATGTTCATTAATAGCCAATCAGCAACAGCATCATCCTGCAGTCTATTATAATGTCATCTTGAGACCACGCTGCTCAGAAAAGGCCATCAACTTCATTTCCATCTGACGTGGTGACAGAGTGACCTTCACATTCACAGCAAAGAGATGCTACAGACAGACAGGTGTGATAAGACCCCCGAATATGACAAACGACTGACTTCACCACAACTTTGAATGCTCTGCAGCCTGCTGACATTTTACTAATAGTGTGTGTGTGCAACGTGTGTGTTGCAAAAGTGACAGTTCATTAGTCATATCCAATCTCATGGGTTGATTTCAATACACAAATGCACGCACATGCACACGCATTTAGTCACACAGTAATTGATCTGTGACAACAATCTTTATTAGATTTCATTGAGTTTTAGTTGGCCTTAAATAATAACATTCAGAGAGTACTACTGAAGGAGCGCCCGAGTTTGATCTTGAAGGCCAAGAGACAAATTACACTCTCCTCTGTGTTTGTAATTAGCGATTGTGTCGCATTTGCATCATCCATTTGATGTGATTTGAGCGTTGCCTCGAAAAGCTTTGGAGTGCCAAATCATGTGCTCGTCCTTCTGTTCCCTGCACTTAAAAACTTTATCTCTGTTTAAGTTTATCTCTAGATGAAAGGAATGTAAAACAAAAATGTACTAAAAGTTAGATAGCCTTCCACTGTGTGGACCACAGATACGTTTGAAAATGTTGTTGCTTACATGTTGTGCGGCCCATGATTGCATAGTGTCTCCTGCCTTGGCTTGAGCCAGACTACGTTATCATCATGATTTGTATCACTTTGAAAATCTTTCTAGCTTATCACAATGTTACGTCATTGTAATTGTACAAAATGTTTGTGTTGATTTGTCCTGTACACTTGACATCTATTGCACGTCTGTCCGTCCTGGGAGAGGGATCCCTCCTCTGTGGCTCTTCCTGAAGTTTCTTCCACATTTTTTCCCTGTTAAAGATTTTTGTGGGGAAGTTTTTCCTCACTCGAACCGAGGGTCTAAGGACAGAGGGATTCACTCTGATTGATTTGATTTGATTTAATTTATGTAAAACTATTTATTGGGTTGCTGTTTAAGGTATCAAATCAACAGGTTTGCGCATAACCCCTGGATCCAACTGGGCACAGCTCGTATGAGCTTTTTTCCCTCCAGACTTTGTTAACTAGCTCAAATTTGGTTGGTTGGTTTGGTTTATGTGCTTCTACTATGAGTAAGTAGATTATGCAGTTAAATCATTTCCCTTTTGAGTTTTATGATCAGAAGTCTGCACGCGGTGTTTTATTTTGCTGCTAGACAGCTATCCTGCTTTCTCTGATACTTTTGAACACTTCATCACTTGCTCTTGTTGGTTACACTTTAGAAATTAATAAAATATTTAACATCATTGCTGGCAAGTGAAGGAATGAGTTGAACCTCTCATAACTCTGTATGCATCACACCATAATGAAGAAGAACAATGTATAATATTCATATAGTGCGTATGGGCAAAGTCATTTGCTTACTCTCACGCTGATGTTGTGACGAAAGGAAAGAAATATTTGAGACAAATTCATCAGAAATTCATCCGAAAAGACATTTTCCGAGCTTCTCGGTTAATTACAGATTAAGTTAAAAAAGATACCAAAAACATAAAGTAACTCATATAGAATCATGGTGACAATCATGTGTTGACATCTCATCTTTACCTCCAGGCACCCTGAAGCCTCCTAAAATAAAGTATGCCAAGTGAGAATAGCACTTCTTCCTCTCTGCTAAAATGCAGGTCAATGCATAAATAAATTCAATAAACTCAAACATTCTCAGACACAGATATAAACCTTAATTTATGATCATAAATGTAATCCGTGCCCACGGATTTGTAAACCGTGGCCACGGATTGCAAATCCGGATTATGAATCTGAGACTATGGTTTATACAGTGACGGATTTGTAAACAGAGAGTACAGATTTGCACATGGCTCTTTTTTAAATTTTTTTACTCAATCAAATACAGAGCCGCACACAGCCACTCTAACAATCACTAGCAGCATCTATGTCCCCAGAGAATGTACCAGTCCTGAACAGGTATTTATGTAATGTAACCTCACAAAATGATGAAGTTACATGTGCCTTGGCCTTCAGATGTAACAGTCAGTTAGCTGCACATGCCAAAGCCCCACCAAGCAGCTCTCTGTCACGTCGCAGCTCTAAAACAAGAAGCGTTTTCCCCGCCAACTCAGATTGCTCAAATTAACTTGCTCAGGTTTGGTCATTTTTTTCTGGTTTATGTGCTTCTAAATAGGTGAATATGCTAAGTAAGTTCATATGGCTGTTTTAACGACCGGCTTCCGGGCAGCTCGAGCTGCTCAGTGTAAGTTGACGTAGACTGCTTGCGGTGTCTGTCAAAAATAGAACAGCCGTGTATTCCCCATGGAGCCGAGTGTGGAGGCGGCAGGTCCGGTGGGGTTTGAAACATTGACTAGAACGTCTGTGATTAGCTCCAGAGCATGTCACATCTGTGTCTGGTGGAATTTGGGAGAATTGTGGGTTGGTGGTGGTTTAGCAAATGGTTAACTGTTATATACTGTCCTGCTAAGGTCCCCCAGAACCTTTATCCATAAATGAGCAAACTTATCAACACTTTAAACAACATATTTTTTGGCATATGCACAATAAAGTTAAGAAATCTTTGATAACTGGACCTGACATTGTGATGTTGAGTTGGTGAAGCCGTGGTTAGTTTAGGAGGCCCACCTGATGGAGTCTAGACACTGATGGAGGTGCTAAAGGAATGAAGAGAACGCGGAAGATGTGGATGTGATGAAGAGGCTTCTGATGAGCTCCACCTGGACACTGAATGTGACGAACTGGAGGTGAATGAAATGACAGCTGACAGCTGCAGAGAGGGGAAAAGATTAAGAAGTTAGCAACGACACGATTGGCCGGTGAAGACTGAGGCAAATCTGGTCGAGTAACTGAATGAGACATAAAGAGAAGTGGATTATGGTTTATGAATTACAACTTTTATAACCACTTCACGAGGTAGACTTCACCTAGTCCAGATAGATTCAAGACTGAAGTATGTTTATAAATGAGTGGTGCTGGACAAATCAATAGAAGTTGGATGTTTCTCTACTTTATAAAGCATCAAGGAGAATAGAGGAGGCAGCTAAAGACCAGTTTCACTTGAGTGACAACAGAAATGTCAGGAGAAGACCAAGTGAAATAAATAAGTGAGTTGGAGTAAGAAAAGAAAACAGAGTGAAAAGGATGTAGCGGGAGGAGGGGCGAAACGAGCAAAGTGGAGGAGAGAAAACGAGTCAGGAGGTTGGAAGAGACGAGAAAAGAATAAAAGAGAAGCAGGAGGAGCGGAGAGGAAGGAGGGGAGTCGATGCAAGACGGAGGTGAGCGCGGGGTCATTCAAACAGGGAACTAATCATTTTGACAGCCTATCTGTCTCTGGCTCTCTGCCGTGCACACAAACATACATCACATGCTCTCCTACAGTCACTTAAACACTTATGAGCACAAAGAGTCACACTAGAAAATAAGTGGATCTGTACTGTATGAGCGTGATGATAACACATGGATCTGCTCCTCTCTGTTTCCCAACAGATTTTCTTGATATAGAACTCTTAAATTTGTTTGGTTATTTTGCCATTTCTAGTCCTAAAAATGTCATTTAGTTCACTGTAGTCCCGGGTGATTTATCGTCTCACTCTGTTTCATGCCTACAAAGGTTTCAGAAGTCAAAAACACACCCTGGTGTACTTTGCTTGTGATGGGAAGGCAAATCAGACCAACCAAAAGATTTTGTGGTAGTAAATATGTGAGCATGATTTCTCAGTATAAAGTGAAATATATGGAGGACTACAGGTGCCAAAATCATAAATTAATTAATTCATTAATTAAATGCACCAACAATAACATTAGAATACATTTTCTATTTATACATTATATTAATTTACTTGTATTGTATTAATTATGTTATTTATTAAAGGGGCAATATCAGATATGACCAGGATTATAGCTCATTTAGGCCCGTACTTTCTTGTAATACCACCCATGCCTCAAGAGGTGATAGTGAGTCACTGCAGCGTTCCATCTGCCTCCAATCCAACATGAAGATGAAGAAAGAATGGTGCTGAGCAAAGGCTCTTCTTGTCGAACCCGATCTCACTTATTAACCTGTCTGCAGCAGCGGTCTCCAACTGTGGTGGTACCACTTCATTAAAGTATTAAAAGATTTCGTTAACAAGCTGAGAAAGGTAAAAAAGCTTGAAGGAAAGTCAGCAACTGAACTAAGTTAGAATAACTAAAAAACTGAGAATTTATTTTAGGATCATTTTAATCAATTTATTTCACTCAGATCGCATGACTGTTAATTTATAATGTTTCCGAAAACGTGAATTCTGAAATCCTTGATTCTGAAATCAAACTTTTTTCTCAGGACTAAAAATGTTGTGTTTATCAACGCCTGAATTTAAATTCTGAGACATACTGTAATTCTGTTATCTTTTCTCTTCCTCTGGATTATTCCCTGTTTTTCCCTCTGATGTCCTCCCATAGCTTTAGCAGCTTGTTGTCAAAATAGGCCGCTGTCTACAGCTAACTAGCTACAGCAAAAAGAACAGCAAACTTAGCTCTCAGTTAGCAGCAGTTATATATGTTATATGTTACTTTAGCAAAAAGCTATTTGACCACCAGGAAACTCGTCATCAAGTTATGTTCAAAATAAAGTATGATCTAGTTTGAGAAAAGTTATTAAAAGTTGTGTTTTTTATACAATAATCAGTGAGGCCCACAGGTGTGCCACAATGTGCACGACCCCAGAAAGTCATTCGTCCAACTTAATTCTTGTCTCAGCCCATCATTGTGTGTGTTATTCAGAATGATTCAAACTTTTAGTTTAAAGTTTTATGCATTTTTGCTGATTTGTATGCATCTATCACATAGACACATTCTCTAAATGAAATAAGTAGATAAAAAGAAAAAAAATGTTTTGACACCAGATTTGCAAGTTAATGAAGGTCAAATAGGCCAGTGGATTATTATGCATTTATAACATAAATGAGTCTAAGAGCCTGGATGTAAGAACATCTATCTAGTTATTATTTATAAGTGCAAGTTGTTTAAAGTTGTCCAAATCTATGATCTCAAACATCATCTTCGAGTCAAAACCTCTGCTTCCACTGAAAATATATAGACAACCTTTCAGTGAGTGTTGATACCTCAGAGACTGTATGACCCAAAGAAGAAGTCTACTGACCTACAAACTTTCAGCTGAAAGCCCTTGAGGAAATTTCACATTTGAACAGGGGGGGAAAAAAAGAAGCCGTTTGAAGCTTTTTGAGGCTATGAATACCCAGCATGCAGTGTAGTCAGGACACAGAGATTTATTAATTCCATGGAAGATATGAAAGTATGCCCTGCATTTGATGCAAATTCAGGAAATTACAAAGAACAGATCAGGGAACAGTTGCATTGATGCAGTCATCCAATAGATAAATAGCTAAATTAACATAATTAAAAAGATGTTTAATGAGGCCTCTGGATGAAGGAAGGATTTTTTTCTGAATATGAATAACCGGTAACAGTTACACTCTTCAAAGCTAATAAGCACATGTTAATAGCCTTGCCTTGGCTGAAGGTTACATGAACCAAGTGCTGTTCTTCTGGAAGCAATCAATCAGATTGATGATTCCCACACGCATCATTTCACGAGCAGGGCATAAAATCATTGTTAAGGTGTCCTGAGCTCTACAATTAGCAGAGAGACAGAAGGTTATGACATGTGAGCTACAGCAACGCCCCATTAGCAACATAAAAGGCTCTGTTTACAGCTCCAGTGTTGGTTCACAGCTGTGCTTTTATACTGAAGGAACAGTTTGACCACACTTCTACCCTTCTGTAATTACATGTCTCATGGCAGAGAGATTTTGTAAAAAAGACCCTCACAAAGACGATACTTACCTAACCTTACATAACATTAAACCAGTGTTCAAACATTCAAGCATACCTGACCTCTAGTGGTTTACAACAAGTGGTGCCAGAGTGAGTTTTAAAGTTGGGGGGCATCCAGTTTTGGATGATATAATAGGCATTTTCATGTCAACTTCCTTTTAGTATCTATTTTTGGAAAACTGAAATATGGTAATAGTGGTAGAGGTTTTTTATTCATCTATCCATCCATTTTTCATAACCAGTTATTCTTATCAGGGTCCCAGGGGTCTGGAGCCAAGAGAACATGCAAACTCCACACAGAAAGGCCCTAACCCGCTGGAGGGGTTATTTTTTTTACTGAAATTGTTTTTTCACGCACAACATTACATCGAAAGCACAGACCATGGCCATGACTGCTACACACTTCTTTCACAGAGAGAGCTAGTTCATAGAGCACAGCAGGTGGATCTGAATGAAAATGCAGCATTTGATACAATATCAATATACAACCAGGGCAAACATAACATAGAGAGCATATAGAAAACACTGCACATTGCACCAAAATTTCATGTTAGTCTGCAGACCACAACAGCTAAGAGTCAAAAGACATCAGTAGCTGATTAAATGTGCTACTTATGCTACAAAGACTACAGCAAGAGAGAGGATGTAATGATAATCAAGGTCATACAAACTCGTTAAACTCTGCACAGTTTCCAAATTGATCCTGTTTTTGAACTTCTATTCAAAATCACAATCTGACATTTCTGTTTGAGACCAATAGAAAACAAATCTATCCATTACATAATTTCCAAAATTCTGTAAGTGACAAAAAATAACAGCAATAGCTAGATAGCTGCTAGCATCCCTCATGATGCGTCACATGAATGACTTTCCCACTGATTGTCTAGACCAGGGGCCTCCAGACTACTACTATCAAACAATTGGAGTGGCCCACTTAACGATCCCTAACAATCCCTCTAAACATGGCCTATTTTTCAAAATTGCATTTTCCTGTTGTAAAATATCCACACTTAATGATTAAGCTTGGCATTCTAATTAAAATCTACCTTATTTACGTATTATTTAAAGTACTAGCTAATTTTTATCCCCTTCACACAATGGTATATTCTGACGTGACTTTGCTTGTGATCAACCTCCACGCAGTCTGCCAACAACAGTCAGGGACGGCCGCACGGTGCGGTAGGATCCCCTCGTGGGACCTTTCCTCCGCGGCGATGCGCCGCGACTGGGTCTGGGTCAGCTTGGAAAGGCTCGGGGGCCAATGTGGCTCACGGCTCCGGCCGCGAGCTTTACAGCGCCCTCCTGCCCAGACCTCGCCGCTTCGGGCCGTGCTCGCTGCACCCTCTCCGGGACTGTCGAAATGCAACTTATTGCAAGTTTCACTCCCTCCCGCAACAAAATCGCAACAAAAATGTAAAAAGCACCGCAACTTTCACCGCAATTTTTTAGAAAACCTCATTTAACATCAGGCATTTAGGTTCCAACTATTTTAAAAAATGCCCACGAAATCCTGATGGGACTGATATCATTTCCGGTTATAGACTGACCCCGGACCCCATCATAGAAAGGCAAGTTGATGTTTGGGGACCCTTGGTCTAGACAGTGACAACCTTAGGTTGAATACCAGTGGGGATAACGGATGGCAGATCTGCTACTGAACTCAGATCATTACATTACACTGCATCATGCTGTGTAAGGGGATGCGGAGACACAGTTGGACCGACATTATCACCAATGTTCTGTGACTGCAATACCTGGCTATAAATACACAGTGTGGTGTTTTTAAACCTCATGGGGAAGAGGTCAGGCATGGATAGATAAAGACCCGAACTTTCAAAATTAACATGCCATCTAACAAAACTAATACATTACATGGAGCTGAATGGTGACTTGGAAACTTCCTCATTGAATTTCAACATATGTTGGTTTTTGAAGTCCATGTAGTTTAGAAGGTGAAAGTTCTAAAAGATAGCTAATAGGCAACTTTCAAACCCAATACGTGGAGCTACAATTTGAATTGGGACCTTCCATTTCCTCTTCCTTCCTTCCTTCCTTCCTTGATCTAAACTGCATTTCCATGGAAATCTCTATAGCTGAGGCTAAGCTGCCTAACTATTGGGTTACGTAACAGGGTAATTGAGGATCATCACTGCTTTTCTCTTCACATTACAAATGCTACATATTATGCAGCTGAACAAAAAGCAGTAAACATCTTTCTGAAGTGTGGATTAACCCGGTAAAATATGCTCAGCCTTGCAGCTTTGTGTCTCTTTATCACAAGTGCCTATATGGGAAACCCCGAGCGGTGGGGGTTGGTTCGAAATCACCAGGTCTTCAGCAGCATAATTCTGCAAGAGCAGAGCAAGGAAGCAGCTTTCTACTCACCATCCTCTTGTGTGATAATTAAGCCTACAGTGTCAACAGAGGGATAGCCATAGAGCTTGTCTCTAATAGATACAGACAGAGCAGAGGACTTTAAATTAAAATCCCGGCCCTCGCTGTGTGCTCATTGGGTTACATGCATTATGCAGTGGCCTATTACAGCTCAGGCCCAGGTGGGACCGATCAGTTTTCCTTTTTTAAATATTAGCATTTCATTTTACGTACTGTTTCTCCGAGGAGCTGAAGCTCTTCCCAACCCGTTTTTTCTCTCTCCGTCCAAAAGAAACTCTCTTCAACATATTCCTCTCTGCCAATCATTAGAATTTGTCTAATTTGCACCTAAATCTGTCCATTTCTCTTTGCATCACATTTTTTCTCTTTCCCTCATTATAATTCCGTCTTTCTCCTCGTCACTTCTGCTAAGTCGAACTCTCCTTCCTCTATCCTGCTGGATGTGTAATTGTTTGACGGACTGATTCCTGATGCTCTGTCTCTGTCAGTGTCTGTTTCTCTTTCAATTAATTCCTCTAGTGTGAGATGTTATGGTGTGTTGGGCTAATAGTATGCAGTGTGCTCCATATCTTCAGGATATTTTAATTAAAATAATAATCTGTGACGTTCAGCGAAGTATAAAAACAGCAGTTCTGCTCCCATCAGTAGTCTGTACTGTAGCTTCATGTATTATGATGGGGCATATAACTACTGTACATACCACAATGACACCCTGCCCATCTCGGCGTAGGAGGGATATCTTTCTATTATTGTTTCCAGCTCATTTCACAGTCACTGCCCAAGTCATACATCTTTGCTAATTGCAAATTCAACCCCTAAAAAGAGTGAAAAAGGTAGAGCCAAGCAAATTGTGTTCTTTCTCTGACAAAGGACTTGTCTGTGAAGCTCAAATCAACCTTGATTCTCTCTTGCTGTGTGTTATAGAATCCTCTCTCTCTGCCTTTTCGCCTTTTATATTCATCTTACAGTTTCTCCTGTTACCGGAAACAACAGCAACTACATGCAATTTGGTGATTTTCAAAAGCATGCCGTACATACTTTATGCTGATACATGCTAATATATGCTATATGCTAATAATGAGTATATGCTTCTGTGCATTCTGCTTGAAATCTTTGAAACACTTTCTGATGGCAGATGTCCGCTCACCATTAGCCTATAGGTTCTGCTTAAGGATTCTACCTGAGAAAACCTGAGGTTTTCCTTTGCCATCGTCACCAAGTGCTTGCTCATGGTGGTAATTGTAGGGTCTCTGTAAATGATATTATAAATAAGATAAATAAATGAGACTATGGTGTAGACCAGGGGTTGGCAAAAGTTTGGACCCGGGCCAATTTTTTTCTGACAATTCCATCGCGGGCCATGACCATCGTCATGATTGGCTGAGTGAGAACCGCACGTATGTTCTACGTCCTGATTTATTAAGGGGGCACTGCACAAAATACGTGTAACAAGGTGTATAAAAGTGTGTGGTTAGGGGTTTTACGGCCTTAAACGCCCACTGCAACCTGCCGTAATTAATGTATACAGCAGCGCAGATCTGCCGACCTTGTTTGGTTTTGTTTTTTCACTTAATAAAACACATTTGTTCACGTTGTCCGTTGCAAGAGGGACACAGGACACTTTTATTTTCCACAGGTTACAGCGCACACACGTGCCAATTAGCGTTCCAACCTGTGCGTCAAGTAAAGAGGCTGCGTAGATGTTCTGGCTGCTGTTTTGTCACGTTACTTATCAGCTACTTTTCAATAAATGTTGTGAAATCTGTGGAATTGTTGTATTTTGACAGGAAACATGATGTTTAAAAGATATATTTAAATATATATATATATATTAAAATAAATCATCGTCATCTAGCGGGCCAGATATAATTGATGGGCGGCTAATTGCCGACCCCTGGTGTAGACTCTATATGGAAAGTGTCATGAAAGAACTTGTTATGATTTAGTGTATATAGCATGGCTTTTATTTCTCACTGCTAGCTCGCTAGCATCTGCTGCAAGCAGATTTTATTAGCTCTAGCTTTGACTCCATGAGTGGATCGAAAACAATATCTTTGATAAAAGGGACTTAGATATGCATTTGGTTATATACAGGATATCATACTAAGTGGCCGAGGCTAAAGCTGCATGTCCAAAGTGTGTTGATGATCCATGTAGAAGATTGCATTGTAAAGCTTAGTCCTAGTCTACTAGTACATATGATGATGAAAAATGTCTGATGACTGTGATTTAATTCTAACATAACCCTCTTGAGCTGCTTAGCTTAAATATACATGGACCAAGAAGACATTGGTGCTTAATTGCAAGACATCTATTGTTTGCTGCTAACGTTAGAGCAGATGTACACACACTTTAATCCATTTCTTATCCCTGTATTCCACTGGGCACGGCTCTGTTGCAGCCGCAATGCTGTTTCGGATCATTCTTCATATAGCTTCATATCTCACCAGGAGGAGATAGGATACATAGTTAAAGTTTCCCTTTGTCTCTATACTTATACACTTATATACACAGTATCACTCTGACTACAGCCCCATGCACATTGCTTCAACAAGAGGAGAAAGCCAAAGCTAAGCCGACCTGCTGTGCCTAGTTACTGTTGCTAAGCTATGACAAACACTTATTGGACTAGGGCTTTAGAGAATAGTTAGTTTAGTTCCTCTTTTTAGTTGCACAAACAAGTACTGCCAACACAGCGAATAGAACAGTCGTCAGCTATTTTGCATGTTATGTAGCATTTACTTTGTGAAACATGCTATTCAGTTGATGCTTGCTAGACGTCTCCTCTCCCCTCCTGCTCATCAGTCCTTGATAGAGCTTGTGTAGAGTTATGCCATACAAACAATTGCTGCAGGTGTCTATGGTTTCCAAAGCAGATGCACTGGGACGGATTTAGATCGGAAGTTGGGAATACCAACTCGGAACTATTGACTTCTGACTTGCAATAGATTGCAGCATAATGAAAAGAGGCAGTTGAGGGGCAGTATGGGAAATGTAGAAGAGATTAAAAGTGAGGATATCCTGGCCCCTGATGCTTTGAGTTTTACGATTCTTCCTCAGATCTCTTGCCATTCTAAAATCGTTAGGAAGATACGATATAAAACCCTTGGAGTTCCCCCTTCAATACAGCTGTGATTTTGAGGGTCCACCTTAAAAAGATGTGAGAAACAATAATGTATTCAGTTAATAATTCCATCCAGTGAAAGCTACAGTGGCCCAGTAACCTGAAAAGGTGGCTGATGAGGCTGAGAGCTGTGCTCTTTATATGAGTAGCACTTCAGTCAGAGCATTTACAGACGAAATAAAAAGACAAATACTTATTGTTGCTCCATTTCACCTCTTTGTCAGCAGGTTTGAGCCTGCTATCACAGCTCCCCATTCCGTCTTTATCGCCATCCTATCTACCTTTGTCTTTTAGTTCCTGCACACTTCATCTTATTTTTCCAATTTTCCTGCTGGCCTTTCTTTCACCCTTCCCACATCTTCTAATTTTGTTCATTAGTCTCTCTAGCTATCCTGACTTTTCATAAATCCTCTCTCCCCATACGTTTGATTCCATCGGATGCTTCACAGAAAACAGACGAAGGCTTTGAAGATTTACCTCACACTGGTTTGGTTTTATCCGACCACACATCAAACAGCCTTCACCTGTTTGTACTCAATTACCTTGAGTGTGTTTGATTTGTTTTCCTCAATCAAATGCTCCCACATGCAATTGGCAAAGCCCACCTGCTGTGCTATGACACCTCCATCTAATGCAGTTGTGTTAAAAGATGTGAAAATTCCTTTGAGATCTCTGGCGCTCATCTGTAGGAACAGCTGCTCCTCCACTGTATCTTCAGATCATGCTATATTTTAGAGAATGTGAAAAAACACAGCTGTCTGTTTGGCTGTTTTTTTTGTTTGTTTTTTTGTGACATTTTTAGGGCTTTTTGCTGCCTATTGGGACCCATGTGAGAACTATAATGCAGACAGATTTGTTCTCACGAGATATCAATAAACATTTAGGAGGAAGTTGTCAGATCCTCAATTGGTCCATGCCTGCCATACAAGTCATTCTGACAGTCTGCCTTCTGGGAAAATGACATTAACTTGAGAATTAAAATCCTGTAAAATCACAAAGTAGCAAAGCAAAATGAATCTGTGCTAGTTTACAAAATATTCAGTTTTAGGGGAAGGTGATGCAGGACAAGTTGGCAAGCTAGATGCTAACAGTTTAGGCAGGCATGTCATACCACAGCTACAACAATAGTCATGATTCTTTCTATTTTCCTATATAGACGGACGTTTACCCTGACATTTCGTTTGTAGATTTCACATAATTTCACACAATTTATTGCATAGCTGTGGTAATATGGTCGAATATGGCATTTCTACTTCTGCTTCAGCTCTCTGGGGTGAAGATCTTATTTTGAACTCTCAGATAACATTTTTGCTTTCTTTTAAAAAATACCTCTATGTCAGGTTTTCAGTTCAGGCTGAGAGATCAACGATGCAGCTGTGAATGCCAACTACCTTATAGCTAATGGAATGGCATCAAAGCATCACACTCTGAGGGTGAGTTTGTGAAGACATTCATGCTGAAGGCTGCAGAAATTGTGTTCTCTGACAAGCAGCAGACTTTTGCCAACATCAACATGAAGAGAAACTCTAGATAGGATTTCAAATCTTTCTGGAGATGAGATGAAACAGAAAGTTAAGCCATTAGTTGCATTTTTATTTGCAGTTGATGAGAGCACAGACATTAGAAGCTGCTCAACTGCCTATAATCATTCATGGAGTTGGTTGGTGCTGATGACGAACACAATGGGTTCTATTTACAGAAAATGGTAATGGGATGTAATATGTGCACGTTTTTTCACCTTGACTGACTTAAGTTGACTTGTTACTCTACACATACCACAGAGTCCGCCATGTTCTACAGCAGCCCAGAACAGACAAAGACAAAAACACACATACACAGGCTCAAATTAGAGCATTTTATGTTTTCTTCTTTCTTCTTCTTTCGTAGCCACCGTAGTTAGTTGTAGTTAGTTAGTACTTTACATTAGGCGGGAAAGGGTGAGGCAAGGGGTTTCCAATCATCAACAGCACTGCTAAGTGGCGTCAAAATCCTACACACTGGCCCTTCAATGGTGAACATTTTCAGAATGTACTTCTTTACACTACAGGAAAGAGACAAATTTAGAGGTGTTGTCCCACTTGTGATTAGATTGGGCTTTGAATGTGCTTGAATGAAAATGAAAATGAGTTTGCCCCCTCCTCGCTCCTACAAATTACTCCGAAAACGCTTAGCGTCTGCGCTGTGTGTCAGTGAACCTGTTGAGTGACGTAGAAGAGAGATCAAGTCATTTTTAGATTCTAAATCCTCCTGCCTCTTTTTAAAATGATGTTGTGCTTTTCTTTCAGGATTATATTGTCAATAGATTTCAGGCTGGTGAGTAATGGTTTAATTTCACACTACCCCGGCAGTGGCATGCTACAATTACACTGAGGCTGACGAGTGCTTTCTTCCTCATTCATTATATACAAACAGCAGTAATGAATATGTGAATGCAACAAATGTCATATAATATATATGATGAATAAGGTTGGCATGCAAGAGCATTAATGGTTTATGTGATGCCAGGGGCGTTGTAAAAGACCTAAACAGTAAAATCTGTTTTAATCCACACAATCAGAATCACATGATTTGTCTTCCACTGTAAATATAGAGAGATTGTATTACAGAAAAAAACAAGAAGAAAAAGACATTACAGAAAAATATGCACTTGCCATCCATCACCAGGGGTAAAATAATCTGGGTTCCATTTGCAGGTTGAGGTTGTTTATCTCTTATTTTCTTTGGCTTCATCAGAAATTCTAATATGCTAATTAACCAAAGTCTTCAGGTAGTTGGTGTGTGTGATGAGCTCAGACCACCAGAACTCGACTACAGTGGGATTCAGTGAAGGGAGAACAGCTGCTAGAATGAATTATGTTTGGTACCGTGTCTGTTGTGCTGTCCAGTTTGAATGCTAATGTTCTACACCAGTACTTGTAGTTAGTGTAGAGAGCTGTTTACTGATTTTAATTAAGTTTCAGTCCCGGTCTTTGGAAGAAAATGTTTTATATGTAGATAAATTAGTTTTAGTAAAATGTTTATCTAATTTTTCTCATGTATGTTCTAAGAATATATATAATATAAATATGGACGTCGTATCGTAACTTCGCCCAAAGGTTTCTGAAGATCTGTTGTGAAGCTCAGTGTGGTGGTGGCTCTGGTCATCTCCATGTTGGCAGTCCTGTCACATGGAGCATGGGTGGAGCTGAGGCAGGCTGAATGAAGCCTGTGTGCTAAACAAGCCACCTATGCTGGCACCCACCTATAAATCAAAACTGCCATGTTCTGAATTCTGCATAACTTTAAGCCTTAATATAATGTGAACAGGTGAGTTGTATATAAATTAACCCTCAGTACAGTTGTCATGAACGGGGAAATTAGAGACCAAAACTGTTTTTTGTACCAGGCTGTAAACATGTTTATTTCTGCTGTGAAGCTGGACATTTGAACATGGGGACTTATGGAGACTGACTTGTTCTGTAGCCAGCCTCAAGTAGACGCTTCGAGGAACTGCAGTTTTGGCACTTCAGCGTGAGGTTCATTTCACAGTCATAGTTGTGCTTGATTTGGAAACACTTGGCACTTACCATAATGTTACATTAGCTTATGTTTTGTAGATGTTGTTGCATGCTGCATGTTTTTTTTTTTTTTGTGATTTCCCAGCTGTTTTGTTGCTGCTTCCCATGAATTTTGCGGTAGTTTAGGTGGTAGAGCAGGTTGTCTAATAATCGGAGGGTCCCATTTGATTCAGCTTGAGACCAGTCGAAGTGATTCTAAACCCCACATTGCATCTGATGGATAGGAATGATGAGCAGTCGGTTCCTTGCATGGCAGCCTCTGCCATCAGTGTTTTAATGTATGAATAGAAGTCCAGCTTTTCAGCTTGTTAATGTGAAATAATCCAAATGGAACTACAATAAATGCAAACTTCTGATTTATGTTCCAGTTTGTTTTGTTGACTCAGTTAATATAATGTTTTTGAAAATGTACTCTTTTGTAGTTGTGCTGCAGTGGACAATTATAACACTAAATTATCCTATATTATTAGAATCATTTTCTTGTTCATGTATCACTGAATACATTTTCATAATTAATCGAGTCTCTGTTCACTATGTTACTTCCTCGTTGGGTTTGGTAGGTCCAGGTTGTCCTGTCCTATCTTTTAGTGTGTATCATGGCCAAGGTAAGAACTAAACTGAACAGTCTTACATGTCTGTATACCTGTCTAATATCGTTCCTGATTTACAACAGCATGTTGGGACTGATTTGAGTCTTAGCGGATCTGAAAAAAGACTGTCTGACAGCAAGGTAAACTTTTTTATGCTAACAAAATAATTTTTTCCTCTGACCCTGTCCACAGCGATGCATAGCTCTGCTTCTGTGTTGGGATCTCTCTACGTCTTCAAACCGGGGGCGTGTTGAATGCCGGCTACTGTATAACACACTGACTCGACATAATGCAACCTCAAACAGCATCACTTCCAAATCCCCCCAAACTATCCCCTTCAAATCAATCAATTTTACATGCTGCTGAGCGAGTTTTCGCAGCATTTTCACCACAGGGACGACTCACCGGGGCTGGTATGTTTTCTTTGTGGAAAAACTGTTTTCTTCTGGAGTGAAGCTGCGTTTTATCTGTTGATTTATCACTCCCTATGACTAGTGTTACTACGCTTCAGATGACTATAACTCGGGTGAAGATAAATCTTCATGCAATGCATCTCTACAATAAGACTCACTTTTTGCACAGAAATGGTTTACTCGGTGGTAGGATAGTGTACCATCAAAACATTTAAATAGGTTAATAGGCCCATATCACTGATATTAAATATGTTAAGGACCTTCCATGAAGCAAGACAGCACTTGGTCCTGCCTAGAACATACACTTCATCTTGTTCTGCTTAACTTTATATAACTTAGTATTACATAACATTAATAAAGTGAGCAAGTGAAGTAAAGCGAAGCTGTTCTTTTTTATAATTAGGTCGAGAAAGTTCCCATAAAAATATATATAAAAAAAAGAGGTTGCAGCAAACCCTGTCACACATCACAGCACATCCTACTTTTTCCATTCTGCATTTCATCAGAAGACAAAGCTGCTGTAGCTCTAAACTGTAAGTGGGCCATGGTGCTGCTAGGGCCAGAGGCTATGGGATTACCCATGTTAAAAATAAAAAAAGGGGCTCATTACAGCAGTTTGGGTGAAAGTGTCACATTGTTACACTTAGAAATGAATAAGGAGGATAATAATAAAAGCAACACCCACGTGGTAATGGAGCAAAAGCTTGTAACAGTTGCATTAAAAAGAAAGTGACAGTGAAACTGAATATGAATATTGTGACACTAAGAGTCTGCAGCGAGCTAGCAGCTCTGTGCAGCTGCAATGAGGAACACTGAATGCTGCGTTAGCGTTCCAAAAGTCACGTTAGCACTAATTTCCTGCCATATACCTGCACCTAGGCCTATATAAATATCACCATTTACCATCAGACCATATCATCGCAGTCAGATTAAAACTACATTTGGAATCTTATTGACCAATGAAAAGATGTTTTGTTACATCACGTGTATAGACAGATAAAAGAAGGAGAGATTTGGTTAAATAACAACGATAGATGACGAGCTCTTCGAACTCCCTGATCAGACTGATGCAGCACGTCAATGTCAAATGTCCATTAACATCGATTATGCTAATTTCAATGTAAAACAGTGAAACAGCTATGATTAGGCCAGTGTGCTCGGTGGAAACAGCCTTGAGATTAATAGTTTACCAACTGAGGTGGACATAAACAGGCATATTCACATTCCACTCTCTCACAGTCCACAAAAATCCATTTGAAATATGAGGAGGTTGGCACCATGATGCATTGGTCACCACTGTCGCCTTTCTGTTTAAAGTTTAAATGTTCCCTCTGTATTTACGTGGGTTCCAAACACATGCAGGTTAATTGGTGACTCTAAATTTGCCCATAGGTGGGCATGCTTGGTTGTTCGCCTCTTAGCCTTAGCCCTGTAATGAACTGGTGCCAGGGTGTACCCTACCTCTCGCCCCCATGCTGGGAGAGGCCTCAGCCCCCCATGACCATGGTAACATTAAGTGGTTACAGGAAATGGATGGATGGATATTAAATGTTTCACTGATTTCTGGTGCTAAATGTGTCTCATTAGATTGTTTTAAGTTCATTTAGTGAGTTCTGAGAAAAATCTATATTTTTTTAAGGCAGCACTGACGCCCACCTTTGCTTTGCTTTCTCTGTAGATGGGAGGCACCATGTACAACACGGGAAAGCATGTATCCCTGCGGCCCGACAAAGCCCACCTAGTGAACATCTCGGGGGGCCCACTGGGTTACAGCTACAGGCTGGAGGAGGTCCGTCTCCACTTTGGGAGCGAGGACTCCCAAGGTTCAGAGCACCTACTCAACGGACAGGGCTTCCCTGGAGAGGTAAGTGGACGAGATAGCGACAAACACACAAACAGAGGAGTGAGTGCCAACAGGCCGATAAGTTGATCTGATAGCAGATAGAGACACCGGCAAGCTCGTTATGATTAATGACTACGTGGTTATTTTATGTTATCTCTGATAAACACACACATGAAACAGAAGCATGTACACACACCACCCACACAGATGCTATCCTGACACAGTCACCTGTCATTAGAGGAAATTTTTTCATATGTAAGGTATCTTTGTCTGAAAAGTCTCCTCAAAGCATGTTATCAGCCTTGAAATGAATTCACACCTGGCTGTCAGGACTGAAACAGCGAGTGTTTTCTTGTTTTCTTCAGCTTCTCTGTCTTTTACTAGTGAATGATCACAACACTGCATATGTTTGGTTGGTCCACTGGATGTTAAAAAGAAGCTGTAAACATTTGAGTTGCCTCACCATCTTGTTATGCAGATTGGGTTTGCGTTCTGGAGTATAAAAAATCTCAATCGTTTGAGTCGAAATACCTTTAGCAGAGCAAGAAAAATAACAATATGTAACAGTATGTACTGCAGGATGACGCTACATTATTGAAGTCTATCAACAAACAGAAACAGAAACAATCCACCTGGACTCAGTACTCTGGGTATATTATTCCAAAAACACATGGAAGACCTACCATAAGCAGATATACATAAATGAATTTTCCAAAACAGAGAGATCCGAGCATAGTCAGAAGATAATGAGACCCTAACAGACCCCCCCTAACAGACCCCCCCCCTAACAGACAACCTGTACTGTATTACTCCTGGTGATCTGTCTGTTCAGTTATGTGTATTTGTGTTTCACTGACACCTAATCATGTATGTACAATGTATATTTCTTTCAATCAACGGTGGTGAATCAACAATATTAACACGTTCTTTTCATTACTTTTTTAGCCTGCAACTCTCTGTGTCATTGTATCTCTTTCAGGTCCAGCTGATCCATTATAACCAGGATCTGTATGCCAATTACACTGAGGCAGCTAAGAGCCCTCATGGCATCGCTGTGGTCTCCATCTTCATAAAGGTCAGCATGTCCTTCTGGGAGTACAGTGACAGTGAAACACAATGAAGAACCAATTAAGAACAGAGCTGTAACACATCTTATCGGATGGATTAACTCACTCATAGAGGTAGATTAAAAACATAACCTCGTAGTTGTGGCTTATGGACTGTCATTACAGTAATGTAAGGACTGCAGTGCAGGAAAAACAGTTGTTTCAGGCTTAGGCTATGTGCTACATGTGTTTTACTGCATTGGGCGTGTGTGTGTGTGTGTGTGTGTGTGTGTGTGTGTGTGTACTGTGGTTTGTGATGAATATTTAATCCCCCCCTTTCTCTTTGTCATCGCTCAGCTCTCTGAAAACTCCAACTCCTTCCTCAACCGCATGCTCAATAGAGACACCATCACCAGAATCAACTACAGACGTAAGACCCTCTCTCTTCATGCACACACACACACACACACACACACACACACACACACACACACACACACACACACACACACACACACACACACGCAGTATCTCTCTGTGTTTTGTCCTGAGACAAGCTAATTCTGCTTTGCACCCTTTACAGCTGTATCTTGTTCTCATGAGGTCTTCCATTTACCTTTTTATGACCCATTTAATACATAATATGAGATGGTTATAAAAATCTGCGTTCTATCCCCTCCATTTAAAAAACCCTCCAACAGGCTCCTCATTGGCTGTCATGCTTAAAGTGGTAGAATTCAAAATGACCCTGAAGCTGTGATAGTTATGTAGGGTGGGCCCCGAAATCTTGGTCCCTTGCCCAACAGATTATGTATTCATATGCAGATCCAAGTGCTCCTCTTGTGATTTAAAATCTATTGCACGTCACAATGAATCACAAAGTGGGTCATTCACCTCCATGTATTTCCAGTCCCAAATGTTTTTTTTGTTTGCAGGGTGTCTCAAAAACGTGTTACCTTGTGTGTTAGCAAAGTTCAGTGTGAAGTTAGGACACAGGCCATTGATCAGGTGAGTCATTTCTGGGCTGGAAGTGGATACAGCAAATAAAGCTGACACGCAGGGCAACATTTTTATTGTGCAAGGGCAGTGGTTAGCACAACGTGGTAGGGTGCACGACTAGGGTGTGGGCATCTTCTCCTGCTATAGTGGTTCTTCTAGGTGAAGCAGGGCAAAGCACAAAAGGGCTGGGTGGAGTGGAATATAATTTAGAAGATGTACTGCAAGATGTTTCCTGATGGACAGTAAAGTAAACTGCTGCCAACTGTAGTTGCTGTTAGCTAATGTTAGCCTAGTTTGTTAGCTGGCCTGCCCAGACTGTGAGCTCAGAGCACTCAGGGAGTGTTAGTGTGGTACCACAGGAGTCAGGGAGAGTTTTTCAGCCTGGGGGCACGGGCCAAAGCTAATGGGAAATGGGGCTGGTGTCATGCCAGAACCGGAGCTGGCAATGTAACTGGGCTCAACAGCTTCTATGAACATAATGACAGTGGAGAAGAGACTTAAGGGGATGTTGATGGAGGTAGCTAAGAATTTGTAGCCATTGGCGAGAGCTTAGTGAAATCAAAGGCTGAAAGACAGACGCCGAGCTGGGCTGACTGCTGTTGGACTAGCCAGTGTTGTTGCCCATACTTGATCTTTGCCTGTAAACAACAAGTTGTTGACTTGCTAGTTTTTGATCATAAGTAATATAATCATAACAAATACACATGTAGAGTTGTCCATATATACAACAGTGGTATTAAACTCTAAAACTCGGGATGCTAAATCAGAGAAATGCCAATTTATTGCAATTTTGCAATAAATGTTTACATCATATCTTAAAATGTGACTGCAGCATTTGCTTTGTAATGTGTTTCAAGAATAAAATATGAGCCACTGATTATTTTTATTTTTTTTTTAAAGTTGTGACAGGATTAATGAGCTCCCGTAATCTGATGTCTCCAACATAAACTACAAAATTATAATGGACCGGTGTATCGCGGGTAGAGGTGTGTGTGTTCTTTTTGTAGCAGCCTGGTGTCGTTTGCGTGATTTAATCAAGATAAACACGGTGGACGTACGTGAGGCAGCAGATTTATCAACATGTCCGTGCTGCGGGGAATTAATGAAGTGAAGGAGAAGCTTTTCATACTGAATAAATCACCTGTAGACAACATATATAAGAATCCCTCATACTAATTTATAGATGAATGTGTACTGATTTACCCAGGGTCCCGCTTAAACCACATCAAATGCTGATTTAAATGCAGAGGAATGCTTAAGTACATTATATAAATAATTTCTTAAGATTATTGCTTTTTTCTGCACATTTGCTGCACGTATTTCCTTTGTTCCTGTCCATAAAATCACCAAAGTGGCAGCAGAAACAGACATTGTTCTGAAACGTCCTGGAAAATTCTTTTAACATATAAAATACAATGATGGAATACAATCGTTTTAATATAATACAAAAGTATTATTTAAAAATTCCTAAAAAAATCCTGGAAAATTATCTCTAGGAAACCTTGTAAAAAAATACCACTAGACTCTCATGTAAAAGTAAACAAAGTGTTTGTATTCCACCGTTTTGTATTATCTTCTTGCTGAGTTGAGGCTCAGTTGTTACCTCAACTGAACAAAATCAATGCCACATTCGTCTTTCGTAAGACTGTGAAGCTTTTTATGTATAAAGATTACTACTAGTTTAAGAGGTTGGATGATACGCACAACAATACAGAGTCTAATAGTAATACTTGTCAGGCCGGGACTCGAATGAGGACTCAGATGCAGAGTTTAGGCAGTAAGCTGTTTTATTCAGGACGGCGAAAACCCTCGGCTGAGTGAGGCTATGAAAAGGCCCTAAACTAAAGAAAACAAAAATCACTCCAAGGAGGAAAAAACACTGAACTACTCTTACTAACAAAATCAAAATCACTCTCAACGAGGAACAATAATGCTAAGGCTACTGGTATTAAAGATTAACGAAATCAAAATCACTCATAAGGAGGAAAAACAAAAGGGCTATGAAACAACAACTTAAGGCGCTCAAAAACGAGGCTGGAAACACACTATACTAGATACAAAGTAACAAAAGGCTAGACTATGAAGTACAACAGAAAATCACTCAGATGAGGAAGAAAACAAAGAATACTTGCGCTAAGCAGCTGTGGCTATGAACTGTGAACAAAAGGCTTTGGTGCACGCTATGAAGGACGAAACACTTTGGCACAAGACAAAGGGAGACGCAGACAATATATACACCGGGTAATGGGGAACAGGTGGAAACGATCAGGGCGGGGGAGACAATCAGACCGGTGACACATGAGGAAGGGCAAGTGACCTGAAACGAGAGGAGAGTTAACTTTCAAAATAAAGCAGGAAATGACAAGACATAACGAAAACCTAGCTTGACCTCACCGCGGTGTGACAATACTTGTCTCAATTCACCTAAATTTAAAACAAAATACAGATTCCACTTATATATTTACCTCTATATCCTCCCCTCAAAAAACTCAACTCAAACGGTCGGCCATCCAACACGGGTATTGCTCGATGTTTCCGGCTCTTAAAGGTCCAGTGCGTACTATTTAGGCAGAAATTAAAAATAATATGGATAACTATATTTTGTTTGGGTATAAACCCCTGAATAAGAATGGTTCTGTTTTTGTTACCTTAGAATGAGTCTTTTACGTCTACAGACGCCGTGGTTCCTGACGGAGTCTGCCATGTTGAACTATTATGTTTCTATGGTAGCCCAGAATGGACAAACAAAGCACTGGTTCTAGACAGGGTCTTTCGTGTTTCGGTGGCAACTACAGTTTCTCCTTCACGCTGGGAAGAAGACGGTGAAACAAGGGGGTTGCAATTACACTGCCAGATGCCACTAACTCCTACACACTGGTCCTTTAAAGGAAGCTCTTCCTTGCCACTGTCACCAAGTGCTTACTCATGGTGGGAAGAGTAGGGTCCAGACTTGCTCTATATGCAAAGAGATAACTTCTGTTATGATGTGGCCCCATATAAATAAAACTGAATTGAATTAACACATTTATAAACTTGGCTCCTTCAGTCATTGAGATGTTTCTGAAAACTGACTGAATGACCCACCACAGAGCCAGCTAAAACTTGACACACGCATCTTTTCTTTTTTTTGTAGACAGTTCATTCCTGATAATGGGAGATCTCGCCTACACTGTGCTCTTCATACTGTTATACAAAAACAGCAAAAATGCTATCCCTAATTTCATACAAAGTAGTGCTACATTACCAAGATCTGTTTTCCAACCTCTGCTGTGTACGGCCCTCTGGAGAATTCCCTCCTGTTAATGGGGCTTAATATAGCAGAGCTACACAACCACACACACACAGAAGCTTGTTTTTGTCACATCGGAGGACATTACATTAACTTACATTAATTCTCTGGAGACATATGAAACCGAGAGGCAAGTCTTACAACTAAATGGTTTAGCCTGTGGGAACCAGCAGCAGTTTGTTCGTAAACGTAAGGTAAATCCCTGTAATGTGAATGGTATGAATAGATTTCTGGCCTGAATTAATACAACAACACACCTACACACCTACACACACACCTACACACACACACACACACACACACACACACACACACACACACACACACACACACACACACACACACACACACACACACACTCTCTGCTCCAACATATTTATGTTTTTTCCCAGGGAAAATCATTCCTTTTAATTGGTCCGAACATTATAGATTCATACCCTGATGCAGTGTTCTACATGAACCAAACACACACACACACACACACACACACACACACACACACACACACACACACACACACACACACACACACGCACATACAGGATACATCGTTTCCTCTGACAGTGCGTTCCTGTTAATGGGTCTGAACATAACAGACTTTCAGACAACACACTGCATCAGCTTAACACTCCCTCTGACTGCTTCTTCTTCTTCTTCTTTTTCTTCTTCTTCTTCTTCTCTCTTCTAGATGACGCTTTCCTATTGATGGGCCTGAACATAGCCGACCTCTACCCCGACACCACGCGTTACATCACTTACGAGGGCTCCATCACTGTCCCCCCGTGCTACGAGACATCCACTTGGATACTCATCAATAAGCCTATCTACGTGACGCAGATGCAGGTATGTGAATGCCCGGGATAAGTCAAAAACAAAATGTAATTACTTATATACTTTGCCGTCACAGAGTGCAAACAGCTTTGAATTGCAAATTACAAGATCATAACCTGCAACTGAAAGCATCTAGTCCCTAAGTGGTTTAGATAAAAGGGCTGTGTTGTAACAGTAATTTAATGAAATGCAGTGCATGTACACAGAGCACACAAAACCATCCATATGTGAAATTGCTCCCACTTTTGCCTCTCAGTAGTCTCAAGGTCTGAAAAAGCTTCTTTAAGCAGGACTAGATTTAGTAGGGGATGTAAAAAAAAAAAAAAAAAAATCATCTGCATGCAGCTATAAATCTACACATCATGTTGTGGCTGGCATCTGACCAGAGAGCCTTTTTATGTCACCGAGGAGCAGCTGGATGGAGCAGATTCAAAACCCGGCTCTTCAAATCAGGAAGCTCGACGTCAAAGTGCACACACATTACAATCCAGCAGGGCACTCACCTGCATGCATCAAAGTAATCAGCTCCCTCACACCATCTGCCATTCACTCTCACTCTATTTACTCCCTCTCACTCAACTGTCCTTTGTTCCCATTTGTCTATCAACCCTGTCTTATCTCTGTCTCTTTCTTTTCCATTCCCTTTTTATTGCTGATTCTTACAGTATTTTATACATTTTTCTTCCATACAGTTTTTATTTCACCCAACAACTTTCTTGGCCTTATTCCATCCGTCTCTGCATCCTTCACCCTTCTCTCCTCCCATCTTCTACACCAGTTTTTGGCTTTATATACATACTGTACAGGTTTTCATTTATTAAAGGGTAGCTCGACCGGTTTTACACATCAAAGTGTGTTTACAGGTCTGAGGAATACCAGTGCAGATGTAAAAAAGTTGAAAAAGATTTTGTGATTCCAGAGGGAGGTGTGTGATAAATGTCCTACAAGTTTGAAAATAAAAATCTGAAAAGAGTTAGAAAGAAGTGAGGATACCAGATCTATGTAGCCCGCTCCTCAACTCCGCTTAAGGCTTGCTGCTAGTTGCTACATTAGCTTATATACGAGTACAACACACCCAAATCTCTGATTGAGCTGCTGGTGATTGAGTTGCGTTGTGGCTCCAGGTTGTAAACGTGTGTGACGATGATACTTCTGATTGTGCTGCATTGATTTTAGGATGGCATTGCTAAATTGTTGAAGTAGTTACATTCATTGTCACTACCTTTAGATCTCTCTCCTGCATTGCTTATAATCACAATCGGCACACATCATTTACTCAATAACATCATTACTAACCTATGATGAAATATTTGCCACAGGCGTACAGATGTTGACTGGTTCCACAGTTTACCTTATTCACTCTCTCTGAGGATGGCCTCAAGCCACAATGAAGCCAGATCTGAAAAGTCACATGTAGGTCTATCCTCACCAAACTAGTAATCAAATATGAATCAAGTTACATTTTAGCTGTAATTTGAAAAACTTTTACCTGCTTGAAAATAGACCAAACACCATCCCAACTTGCATGTGTGCCTCAGCGCTACATCACTCTTTGCGCTTGGAGGTGTTTTGGTCTGTGCCTGGTGATAATGCCCGGTGGAAATCCAAAATGAACAGGGAGAATCCAGACTAATTTGCATGGGCTAATTGGTCTGGTGATATCATCATACTTTTGCATAAATTATTTGAATTCCACAAAAGAATTTCTGAAGGTTTGTAATGTTTGGCATTGTCTTTGCTTCAGTGATCTGGGTGTATAGTAGGGAAAAGCCTTCCAGTCAACTAATATGTGGGCTGACATTATCTTAAGTAAGCGATCATCATTTAGTGATAGAATTTGATTAGGTCTAAACTCCTGTGTCTCTTCACTGTCTCAATATCAGGCTAAAGAAAGATTATACTAAATCAAGGAATAGTGGCCAATGAGACTACATTATCTTATTAAATTGCATCTTAGACTCCCTCAAACAATGCTCTTATTCATATATATATAAATATGTAAAGGCCTATAGGAACAAAATCTAAGTATAATCTCAGACATACAGTATTTAATGCAGCTAGGCAATAGCACAAGATACTGTGGTAGACAGGTGAAGTTGTGGAGGAGCCTGAGACATGACAGCCATCCTCTGTGCCATCCAGTGGCAGCTGGCAACCCCGGTTTTAGATTCATAATGTAATATTTTTATATATATATAACACTTGTATTGTATGTCAGGGTTTATAATATCATGACAGTGGTGTTGGGCCCTTTACTTTTTTGCAAATTCCCATCTTAAACTAGCGAAAACTAGTTAACACATCAACTGCTATCAAATTTCAAATGTACCAATTAGCTCCGGGCAGGACACAAAGCGCCTTTTATCACCTAATGTGGATGTATTGCATGTATACTGTATGGCACATCCATTGCCATAAGAAAGTGACACTACTCTTTACATCACTTTTTGTTTTACACCATAAAACATGGGGTGTTCACTTGCAGTGACACAGTTACATTAAATTAATGCTTAACCCACATTAGACCTCCTACCCACCAGTGGGAGTCTAAATCATGACTGACATCAAATCTGTCTTTTTAAGGTCTTAATAAAGATAACGCCTACAGCAATACATTCACACTTCAGTCATAATAAATACATGGCTGGCTCATTATTATGGTCTCCACTCTGCTTTATGATATATCTAACATGACTTGAAGGCAACATAACAAAAGGGAACATTTCTGTAGAAATTATGTCCATAAAGAGAACTAAATATCACATATACATAAATGTCAGATATACAGTACAAGATTTGCTGTAACTGTAGTAACAAAACACTTACATCTTGTCCATGCCGTTTTATGTCTAAGCAACAAAATGCCATGTTATGCAACAGGAAAAAAATATAGTAGATTTATTTCAATATTTCTCAGATTGGGTTAGACTCTGCCAGTGCTGTCCTTCACTGCCATTTGTCATTGTGTTTGCGAATTCAATTCAGTCCAGTTAGGTGACCTCACGACTGAAACTCTGCCTTTTGTGTAATAAGAATCAACTCCAAGTCTAAAGGCATGGCAAGACAAGGAATATCTCCATAGGCTATTCTACATGGATCATTAGCTGGTGAGGATGCAGACTTTTTGCATTTGTGCCAATGTACCCTTTTCCAGGGTCAGTAAAAATGTTGCTTAGCAAATGGTTACCTGGGAGAAGTGGCAAGATTTCCCCAAAATGTGCTGAAAAAAAAAAGAAGTGACAAAGACTGAAGTATCTTTAGTAGATTTCTTTTCTTTTTATATTCAAAGGGGAAGTTGAGACTTTCCTTTCTTTCATGCTCTGTGGACCCATTAGAGGGACCCATAGGTTAATTCTCTGAAAGGATTTCAACACCTGGATTTGGGGTCTGTGGTTGCCTCTTGACCTAGCCAAACTTAGCTGAACAAAACTGTTCACAAATGAAACTGCTAAACTTGAATAAAGCGATGTCACCCTCCACCTGTTATCCTTTGCCACCCCACTTCTCCTCCACAGATGCACTCCTTGCGCCTCCTCAGCCAGAACGAGCCCTACAAGATCTTCATGAGCATGAGTGACAACACTCGGCCGACCCAGCCTCTGCTGCAGCGCTGCATCCGAACTAATATCAACTTCAGCAAGCAAGGTCGCGACTGCCCCAACAACCGTGCCCTCCGTCCACAGTATAGAGGTAATACAGAGGAGTGGAGACAGTTTATTATCATGTACCATGTAAGCATAACATATTCTAATTCATCAGAAAAGATGAGTAAGTTGATTTTACAAACCTGCCAGGATCATCAAGGATCAGCTTTTCAAAGTGGTCCTCTTTTTGTCACCCCGTAATATTGTTTGTCTGAATACGACCTTGCTAGAAAATTTGCACATTTCCAGACCAAATGTGCTAACCAGGCCCTTTGAAAGAGTTCAGTTTGCTTAATTTTGCTTATATTATTGGCCTAAAACGGTCAACTTAGAGTCTTTACTTTAAACTTAAAAATATCTGAATCAGGTTGAATAACTAATACTAATGTATAATTTGTGTGTAATCGTAGAACTTTTATGACAGGTTATATAACCCATAGTGAAGACATGACCTCAGTGTCCTCGATAGTACATACATGATGGCCCATACGGCAGCATATTAATCCCATGACCAAACACAGTTGATCTACATTTAACCAATTATGTGAAACTAAATGACAAGTCTGTTCCTTAGTGTCAAAAATGCAACATCAAATCTAAGAATGAATTATATCTACAGAAGCCACGGGTCCTCTTACATGGAGTCCACCATGTTTCTATAGTAGCCTAGAATGGCCAAACCAAACACTGGCTCTAGATAGGGTATTTTGCCTTTTTCATGCATTTTGCAGCCATCTTTCTTCTTTACACTAGGAAGGAGAGAGTGAATTGGGGGAGTTGCAGTCACTGCTAGATTCTACTGAATGCTACACATTGGTTCTTTAAGTCGACTTAAAATCAACATTTTAAAACAATAAAACTTGAAAATTTTGGAGGGGGCCGAATGTGGTGCACACAATCAAGTCCATACAAACCAAAAACCCTCCTGTCAGCTGCGTTTCAAAGTACTGTACTGTAACTGCTTTTCAAAGATGTTATTTTTTTATTTTTTTAAAGGAAACAATTCCATTATATATGGTAATTAGGGGCAATCTAAAAAAATACAATGAGAAATCATGACATTAAGACAGCAGCATAAGTTGCAGCACACAGCAGTGGCATCCATCTGTGTTCCTACTCTAGCAGTAGGAAGACGTGGATTTCTGTGTACGGCTTGAATCTGAAATAGGTTTAGGCTAGATGTGAGCAACTGAGAGAAGTCAGTGGAAGGTCCCTGTAAGTATAGCGATACAGCTGATCATTGAAGCCGCCTGGAGCGTGGAAGGAAGGTTGACTGAACATGGCTCCATGTCAGCAGTCTCAAATGTGAAAATAGGGAATGAATTAAGATTCCTGGAGAACAAGACACATGAAAGTTGGAAAAAAAGGAATAAAAGTGTGTGGGAGCATATTATCTATTTGTGCAGTTTATAACTGGGAGTGTGTAGGTTGGAGATAGCTGGTACATCACACACACACACATACAACAAACATGGAATATGTTACGTAGAGAATGTGGGAGTCCTCGTATCCTCTTACTGCATTCTTCAAATATCTGTTATCGATCCAGTCAACCCAACGTGCTCTCCACTTCTGCTTCTTTCATAATGGTTTGTTCTAATACAGAACAGGACTCTGTATTCATGGTTAAAGAACAAATGACTGTGTGCTAGAGGTGTCTGAAACCACGTTCAGCAAATGGTGTTTGAATTTATGTGAAGAAAGACAAGCAGAGGGAAGTGCTGTAGACAGTCCGGTATGACTTTTGCTGTAACAACTTGTGGACCTAATTTAAGTTGAGCTGTTTTAGCTTGTGTCTGTGTTGTGTCTCCAGCAGTACAAGTTTTCTAAAGTAAATTGATAGAATTTCTGGCAGTCCAAAGAGGCTTCCGTCTGCACTTAAATTAAGTTAAATAAACACATTTTAAAGTCACCATGAAATGGAAAGTGGTTGCTGAAGTTCAATGGTCAATGGTGAGGTCAGGAAGGAAGAAAGTGTTCAGGAGCCTCTGATGTCTTATGCTGTATTATTTATTGATGCTTGATCAAGGAGAATTAGAGACACTCTCAAAGTACAGGTGCTTGAGTCGGTCTCACGTTCTGCTGAACCCATGCTGGTGGATAAACTTTAAACCCAAAGATAACACCACAAATACTACACACCCAGAATTAGTCAAAGAGAATGTCTTTACTCTTGGAGGTGTTATTGTCAGCATATTCTAATCTGGAGACACAGATGTCTGTTTATGCAGATTGGAAGATCAACGGCCAGCTGTCTGTTATGTCTAGGAAGGCAGCAACAGGTCTCTTCGACCCTGTCCACCACAGTTTTGAGATATGGTGGCACCTAGTCAAAGACAAACAATGAATACTGCTGAGGACCTCAAGGCCCACACATGACCTTGTGTTACCTACAGTAGGATAGAAAATTCAATAACAGTAGCAACAGAGTGCTGTTGGCTTTCTCATTTTTACGTGTTTCCTATTATGTTGTTATTTATTGCCTTTTACAATAGCCAATAATGCCGATTGTGAGTTACAACCCCCAACTACACATAGCACAGCTATGAGCTAGTTTCAGCATCTACCTTCTAGTGAACGTGGCCTGACCTGGAACCAAACACAAACCTTGGAAACCAGCAGTAGCCAGTTTGACACTGAGTATAGAAACATTCAGTGGTGGCCTTTCCTTTTTTTTTTTAGTTATATATTTTTTGGTCTTTTTGACCTTTATTTGACAGAGACAGCTGAAGAGTGACAGGAATGTGGGGACAGAGAGCTGGGAATTACATACGCAAAAGAGTCATAGGTCGAATTCGAACCCTGGGCCACCATGGCAAAGAATGAGCCTCTGTATGTGGGGCGAATGCTCTACTGACAGAGCTAAACAACACCCCAGAGTTGGCCTTCTTGACAGGTTTACCACTTGCATCCCAAGATACTTTCATACTTAGCAAACTTTTTGTCAAAAAAGTTTTTAAAAAACAGCAGATTTAGCCAAAGTTAATTAGCGGTTATAAAGTTGTGCTTTTATACAATGAGGTCCTGGCCTGCCACTGCTACCACTGCTATGCCGATGACACACAGCTATACCTGTCGTTCCAGCCGGACGACACTACGGTGTCTGCACGCATCCTGTCGCAAGACGCAGCCTGTCTTTCGGATCTGTCAACCTGGATGAAAGACCACCATCTACAGCTTAATCTGTCAAAAACCGAACTCCTGGTCATCCCTGCCCATGAGTCAATCTGCCATGACTTCAACCTGAAAATTGGCACCGTCACTATTTCCTCTAACCATGCTGCTAAAAACCTGGGCATGGTACTAGATGATCGTCTCTCTTTCTCTGAGCACATTTCCTCCGTAGCGAGGTCATGTCGCTATGCTCTGTACAACAGGGACGTCACTAGGCTTAGGAAACTGGGGTGGCTTAGCCCATAGAGGAGAAAAGTTATTGCGCGCGCATTTTTTCAGAGCACCAATTAAAGCTTTGTCAATCAATTGATTAATCTAAGACGATGACGCCTCCATACACCTTCAGCTGCTTTACCAGCTAAACAACACCAGCTAAATTGTGCTAAAATACAAATAAAAACAATTGCAGGTGCCATACATACCCGCACAAAATGAAGAGGGCAAGTGTTTCATAACTCATCATCATGGAAACATTATACAGGAGAAGACTGTTCTCTAACCACCACCCTAGACTTACCAACATCTTCATAAACCAGGCCATCACGATGGTTAACTCCCCTATCCCTCTTTCACCTATCCTATTTTCCCCTCCACCTGCCAGAAAACTAGAAATCTGCACCAATGTGGAGCCATTAAACCAGGAATGAAAACGTGGTCTCAACAGCCATATGTCTTGCCCATTATTTGCAATATACCTTTTCACTTTACATTACTTAGCCATTACCCATGCGTTCGCGCTCTGCTCTTGCCGCTGTGAGGTTCGGCTCTGTGTACTTCAGAGGTAAACACGCAAGCGGCAGTGAGCAGGGTCGCATGGAAAACATTGACTGGAATTTCAGTGATGTGGGCGTTATCTATATGAAAAAGTGGAATGGATTGTATAATGACGCACTGAAGGGCTCTCTCTACCGTACCCGATGAAATGAGATTTATGATCATATTTAAGTGAATAATGACAGTTTATATGATTATTGGTTTAAACTCATATTCTGGCCACTTTGTATTGCATAAATAGGCATTTTTTTGTGGAAAAAAAATGTAATAAATAAAAATAATAATAAAACACCACCAAATTATTTAGGGGGGCTTGAGAATATTTTTTATTATTATTAATATTATTTAAAATAGGCCTAGTGACGCCACTGCTGTACAACACTAAAAAAATCAGACCATACCTCACCCAATATTCCGCTCAGCTCCTAATACAGGCCACAGTCACCTCCCGCCTCGATTATTGCAACTCGCTCCTGTCCGGTCCTACCTGCTTGTGCACTCAAACCTTTGCAAATGGTCCAGAATGCTGCAGCGCGACTGGTTTTTAACCAACCCAAAAGGTCACACGTCACCCCACTCTTTAGCGACCTGCACTGGCTGCCTGTAGCAGCCAGAGTGAAACACAAAGCTCTGACGCTAGCCCACAAAACCATTTCAGGATCTGCCCCTGGCTATCTCAGCGTCTTAATCAAGGCTCACGTCCCGACTAGGGCGTTACGCTCAGCTCATACAAACCGTCTAGTTGTACCCTCGCCTCTCGCAAAGCGAGGTCACTCTAAACTCTTCTCTGTGGTCGTCCCCAAATGGTGGAATGACCTACCAACGGCTGCAAGAACTGCAACAACTCTTTCTACCTTTAAAAAACTTGTAAACCTTTCTCTTTCGAGAATGCTTCCCTGCCTAACAAAACTAACAAACTACTCTGTGCTCCTTTACACCTTTCTCAGCTTATGTCCTCCTCTGTAAGTCGCTTTGGATAAAAGCGTCTGCTAAATGCAATGTAATGTAATGTAATGTAATGTAATGGCCATAGATTTATGATGATGATGATGATGATGATGATGGTGTTGGCGTTTTACTGGAATGTAAAATTAGTTTATGGCTTTTTAACAACTTCTTATTGTTTATCAGGAAATGACAAACATTAAAGTACCATGAAAAAAAAAGACTTTTGTCTGTTGGTCCAGAAACTGGAGTATAGGTGACATATAGCGCAGACACTCATTATCCTCTGTCTATACCTCTCTCTCTAGCCAAACCCTCTCAGCTGCTACAATAATAATAATAATCTCTTACAAATGGAATAAAACAAATTCAATATCGGCAGCGGAGATGCAGCATTATTAGATTTTTTTAAAAGGGGATCATCACATCCTCTTGTCAATACACGCTTAAATGACAACATCTGTGGTTGCGCTGCATCGATTTTCATAAAAATTGTCCATCAGGAGTTAGACAGTGTAATAGGAGAGCAACATTGGAAACAGTAGTTTGACAAAAAGAACAACTAAATCTGATCTGGTATCATCCACTCTGGAAGATCATGAGATGTGATCAGATGAGACTAGACAAGATCCATATGTCAAACAAAAGTGTTGGTTGACACGAAAACTTAGGTGACTTGTATTTTGTTTCTGTCCAGTTGGAATGAAGTTGTGATGATGTGCAAGGTAGCCTTTAATCGTTAAAGGCTGCAATGCATGTGTCAACCGCACCACTGACACCAAACTCATTTTGATGAAACAGGTTTCGTTGTTTTATATGTTAGATCTTTGTTCATTTTTTGTATCGTTTGCTCTTCTCACTGCTTTGAAATGAGTGGGACTGCTTACTTTTATTTCAGTATAACCATCATCAAAACAAAAAAAGCAATGGATACATAAAGTAAACACAAACTATGACATTTAACAAACATGAGACAATGAGACATGCATGGAAAACATGCAAAATAGTCAGGTGATCAGAGTCACAGATCTCTGTGAACCAATTAAAATGTAGCAATGTTTGAAGGCGTGTTTGCTCACGTTGCCAATCAAGTGTGATCACACCACACTCACATGGTCCTGATGAAGCACATTAGCTGAGTCAACTGTCAATCCATCACAACTAAGGGCTTGTCTTCACACATAGGCCCTATATTTAGTGAACAGACTCTTTGCAGTGGCTTAAACTTGAATTTAATGTTCAGCAGGGGACAGCGCACTTGGCCGAAAGAAAAAAGTTAGATTGTTTGTAAGCTTGAGAAAATGATCATATTTCTAAGATAATTTATTCCTCAGTAAACAATTTCCTCATGAGTTTATGGTCTCTAGTATTGATTCCTCTGCCACACAGCATTATGTTCATTTTGTAAATGATGTTCTTATTTAGAATAAAATAGTGAAGCTACCTTGTGATTGACAAGTCGTTCTCCTCCTGCAGCTCAACACACCTGGCTCACGAAACTCCAATCACACTGACAAATATGAATCAACATTCAGTTACTGCATTGCCCTCAAATGTTTTTAGAACTATCTTTTAGTGTTCTGCTTAGCTGTAATATATAGACAGAGTCAAAATCGAGCGCAACCCCACTTGCATCATCGAGCTCCATGCTTTTTATCGAATAATGGTCACTTCTGGCTCCAAAGAAGATGGCAACATCCATAATGCCAAACTCAAGGTTTCAAAAGTTCAAAAGTTCCCCAAACCTTAGTTCTTAGTAATTGCTGTTATAAAGAAATACTTCACATTGTCAAAGGGGGTTGTGTGATGCCAAAGCATTTAAGTTGCACACAGTAGCACATATCATAGCATTGTAGCTCAGGTAATCCCACGTTGCAGCACAGAGTTGCACATTCTTTTTTAGACCCACAGGTAACATTACAAAGCCACACTCAGTTCTGCCTAAGGTTCATCTTTATTGTGAACACTGCAAAATCTGAAATAAACCAGCCTCAAGCTGTAGTTGAAGCTCAACCCACGGTTGCGGGGCAAAGAAATCCAACGTTACTGCATTCTCCATGAAAGGGATGATGGCAGCTGACACAACAGACATAAAATGATCAAGGATGCACAGCCAAAGTATGGACGCACACAGGTACAGAGGTATTCTGGTGGGTCTGACTCCTCGTGGTGGAGGAGAAAGGGAGAGTCGATGCAGGGAGACAGAAAGCAGAGAGCCCTCACGGGCAGTGAGAGGATCTCTGGTGAGAAAATGAACAAATGGATTTCTCTTTTGGCTAAAGTTAGTTTCAATCTCTCTCTCTCTCGCTCTCTCTCTCTCTCTCTCTCTCTCTCTCTCTCTCTCTGTCTCTCTCCTTCACATTTATTTTACTCTCCTCATCTCTATTCCTATTTATTCATCTCTTCTCTCTTCTCTTCCACCCTACATTTAATCTATTTAACAGTTTAGTCACATGACTATAACAACAGTGCTGTAGTCCAGGTGAAGCCAATTACCAGAAAAAAAGGAAAGTTCTAAGGGTGTTATACACTGTTTAGATTGTAAGGCACCTTCAGGGAAATTTGTAATATTGGCGTATAAATAAAATTGACTTGACCTACAGGATGTCAAACTGTAAAGCTGCTTCCAGCAAAACAAATAGAAATCAAAGAGTTCCTGTCGGCCAGATTTTTACCACACTGAGTGTACTACACTCTAATCCACAGAGTATTTCATTTAGCAGTTAGTATACAAAACAATCAGAATACTACACCATTTATAACGATATAATACATGCGACACTGTTTGCATATACATTATTTCATCACTTCTCTACCGTGATTGCACTACATACGCATAATCTGTTCAGAGTTAGTAAACTGGATGAAATTGTGACAGAGTTTTGGTCCTTTTTCTACTTTACCTTGTCTCATTATTGTTTCTCAGGTACACATACAGTCTCTCTTTCACACTTTGTCTTCGTCTTCACAACTTCTGAAACCTGAGGCGTCTCTTTGTTCTGTTTTATTCCAAACTGCCTATCCTTTCTGTACTAATTATCTCCTCTCTCTTCTCTTCTCTTCTCTTCTCTTCTCTTCTCTTCTCTTCTCTTCTCTTCTCTTCTCTTCTCTTCTCTCTTCTCTTCTCTTCTCTTCTCTTCAGTGAATCAGTGGCTCCTGAAGTAGAAAATAAAAAGATGTCGAGCTGCAGCAGTCGCGAGACGAGATGTAGGATTCATTCGAGACTACTTCACACTGCCGAACCGGAGACCGGCTGAGCCGAGCTGATTGACCTGAACTGAACGGACATCTCAACTAAACTGATCTCAGCTAAGCTCGACCAACTGAACTCCAAACAATCTTCTGTGCTGGCCTCCTACACAATCTTGACACAACTCATGTGGGCCAGCACAGTGAGGCTAGAGACCAGACTTTGAGTCCAAAGTGTGAAATAGACCATAAGGACTCCGATGTCTATGCTGTACTGTGTTTTTATTTGTTGCGTAAACTCACAAAAATTGGAAATGTAAAGACTCAATCATTTTCTGGCTGGTTTTCAGAGGGATGGATGTTATCTGAAGACTACAGTATGCTCTGTTTGGCTGTGATCGTCCCTCGTCCACATTCAAAGTCTGCCTACAGGAGGCAGTTATGAAAATGATCATCCACTGACTGGAGGAATTCTTACTTTTCCATTGATGGTCTGATCCCCGGGCGATAAAGAAACACTCAGCTGTGGTATGATGAGAAATATATAAAAGAAAAAGAAAAAATCAGCTGATTCCGATATCAAATAGTAACTAAAGAAGGTCATTTTCAAAGAGAATGTGAAATGTGTGAATTTCAGGTTTTTGTAGCTGAAGGGGGTGAAAAGAAGGGAGAGACTGCAACACTGACATTTTACAGACCTGAACAGATGGAGTCACTGGAGATTGGAAAGGAATAGGTCACTCATTTTGCATGCTTTTATAATAGTTCACTCGTCTTGGATTTTAAGGATTTTAATTAAAAAGTGGTGACAGAATGGTGCTCACATCAGGTACCTGCTTCACACAGTAACATAAAGGACAGGCCTCCCCTCGGCAACCATGAACTTACCAGAGATGTTCAAACCAAACTGTTTATACTGACCAAATTGACCTTTCAATAAACCCCTCAACTGAGCAGCGATTGTACAATCAAAGCTTAGCAACCATAACTGAGCACAGCATGGACGTGGAGCTACTAGGCTCCCGAGTCTTTTTATCCATCCATCCATTTTCTGTAACCACTTTTCCTCTTCAGGGTTTCAGAGCACTGGAGCCTTCCCCATTGGGCGAGAAGCAGGGTACACCCTGGACAAGTCACCAGTTCATCAGGCAACCACTAACCATTGCACCATCATGCATAAGCTTTCATAACCTTAACGAATGTTTCTTTGTGGTTCTCAGTCTTTTAGAGTCTCAACCCCCCAACCCCCCAGGACAGCTGTTGCTTTGCCCACAGACAGTACAACAACTAATTTAATTTTGGCCTTAATTTATGAGGCTTAAATTCAGATTTATTGAAATAACAGCACCCTCTCATACATCATTCAACATGTCTTTGATCAGGCCTAAAAGAACAATAATGGATAGAAATCCATAACATAACTGTGAACAGTATGTAACCCACAGTATGAGTGAGATCTTGTCTCCCGTGTTGATTGTATGGCGTTGACCTTATTGAGAGCTGCTTTCTGTAGCTCCTCACTGCTTGCCTGCATGTTATTCTCTACAACCATTTGGCGATCCCCAGAAATTATATGGCGACCTGTTGTTACCTGTTCAGCACATCAATGTATGACCTGGATTTGAAATGGTCACTTCCAATTTTGCCTCATGGACATTTGTGGTATTGCAGCGGAAAATTCACCTGTTACCCTAAGAGCATCCAATATTCTTATTGGACTGAATAGGCACCATCTTTGGGTCTGGTATCTAGTTCTATAATACATCCATGGTTCAGGACTTGAACATGGTGCTGTGTGAGAAGTTAGCACCAGTAGCAACAGTAACTAAGGGGGTACAACTTAGTGGAAGTTAATTGGACATAAAAATGAGTCTGATTGAACTAAGTGAGGTGAAACTGATGTTCATGTTATCCAACAGCAGCAGTTTATAATTCAGAGGTTTCATTTAGAAAGATTTAAACCTCTTGAAATCGTCGATGATGTCAATGATTAAAACTACTCTTCTTAAAAAGAAAATCACCTTGTTGATCATGTTTTATTAAAGTCATGAATCACCTTCCAATCATGCTCTAATTAATCATGCAATTTCAGTCAGAGTCTCTGAAATATAAACAATTCTCTCTGGAGCTTTCTTGGAAAGTGTTACCAGTACTCACCAAATTACAGTGTGTAGCCTTAAGGTCTAACAATGTGTTGAGTACAATTTCTTTCTTCTCATGAAACACTTGCAAAGACTTTTTTTTTTTAATTGTTGCGTTACTACCACCACCGGTAGATCAGTAGAACAGTATGAACCCATTGGCATGGAATGCATCATTCACTGCTTGTACTTGCTTGTACTTGTACAAGACAAACAAAATGGGGGTCCACTCATAGGAAAATGTAGTCATAAACTCCTAAGGGTACCTTTAGCCAACAGATCTCAGGTAGCAACAGATCTGCAACCCAATATAGATCTTTAAGGTTCCACACACCATGGGACCAGAGCAGATGTAGAGTTCACATGGATTCATTCACATGTTCACAGACCTGAATCCCTGAATATATTTAGAACCCGGCCCTACTTGGGTTTTTGATCAAGTCTCAGTTACTTGAACCGTGGACCCATGAGGGCCTCTGGTCCACAATGAGAATATATAGTTTCAAAGTGACTTTAAAGTTGTAAAATGGGTGACCTATATTTAGCATATTATGGATGGATATCTTGGATCAACAGCAACAACAACATTGGTCATTAGCTTGTTTGATTGTTTTTTCAGTTTGCTGTGATGTTGTATCTCGTGAAAGGAACCAAATGGTCTTTTTTCTGTTTGTTTTTCAAAATGTAACTGTAAAAAATAGATGGAACTGTAATGAGGGTGGAGATTAGTGTGATAACATGTAGCTCAGCGAAGAAATACACAAAGTCTACCACCAACTATGAACGTTATCTTACTTCTTTTGGGGTTGCCTGAAATAAAACTCATGGTTCACTTTGAATGGTGCTCTAAGTCTGACTTTGGATTTTGCTGGATTACCGTGGAAATTCATACCTTTTTGGACAAAAATAAATGCTGTCATTGTATGCTTAAAAATTGTGAAATACTTGAACTGAACTCAGGCAAGAAGTAAGAAGTAGGCGAAAGGCCATAACTCAAAAATAACTGCAACCCCTATACGCTCAGCTAAAACTTGTGCAAATAGATGTATGTATTCATCAGGTAGTGTTAAAGTAGTAGTGCCTGTATACAATGTCTCTGCAGGCTTACATCAGAGCATCTTTGTAAACACATTTGTTGTAAACAGCACCAACTTTATTGGACTGCACAGACTGCGAAAATGCAGGATTTTCCATTCATTTGAATGGGGGTAGTGTGTTTTGGCTGCAACGGTGCGGGATGTCGAGGATGTCAAAAAACAACAACGTGACACTGCAGCAGCCAATCAGATGATCAGATCAGGCAAACCTCCACAGCTCGAAATGTCTCTGAAACTGAGGCTGTGGATTAATTAACTAAACTATGATACTCCACCTGTTGTGTTCTGGCTTTGTTTTCTTCATGTGCCAGCTTCTAAATCTGTGTCTGGCTCACAGTCTACGCTGCATGCTAGAGTGCCGGTATCGAGAAAGATGGTTAATCAGCAACATAAGAAATTATTCCCTGATTGTTTAATGGTGGTAACCCCACCAGTACCCCACAACACTGCAGTGAATCACCGCAACGCCTGATTTGATATGAATACGGCCTTACACGTCACATCATCATCTACACTGCATATTTACGACCATCTATCCACTGCACTGACAGCGTGAAACAGCACTTATGCAATAGTCTGGTCTAATGCATATTCTGCAGTAATGCATTATGAGGTGTGAAATGGTTCAGACTGAAAATTTACACTCCTTCCTACACATATTTTGATACATACATACAGTATATGATTTTGCAAATAAAAGCTGAAAGAGATACGTAGAGAAAGAAGAGCACAATGTAACAATTTAAGTCTTTTGACTCATAAAAATAGAACCTAGGAAGGAATAGTTAGACATTTTGAGAAATGCATTGATTTACTTTATTGCCAGAGTTTGATAAGAATACTGATAGCACTTCCATGATTGGCTGGTAAATATGAAGCTACAGCAAATTAGCTTAGCTTAGCATAGACTAGAAACAAAAAAAAGCTAGACTGGCTCATGGTTTTTTTTTTCAAGTCAAAAAAACATTGCAATTTTACAGGAGCTGGACTATTTATCTTAGCTGGGATTGGTAACTCCATGTTCCATCCTCTGGCAATTGACTTTCACTATATTTTTTCCTATTCTTTTTATGCTCCATCGCTCTCTTTTGCTTTCTCTCCTGGGAGTTGACTAGATGATTTTTAAACACAATTTAAATGGACAAACTTTAATAAAAACCCTTGATACTGGATCTATTTTTTTCTAATTAGGAGCTATAATAAAACCATATTAATGAACTGTGGCCTGCAGATTACTGCAGAAGTATATTAACATTACCATAGACACTAGCAGGGAGGAATTTCACGGGTAGTGACAACAACCCTGGCAGTTACTGGTCCCCTTAATGCTTTTTTTTTTTAATTTACGCAATGTACGGAATGTAAGTAATGTTATGTGTATTGATTTTAACAGTAGCTTACACATGGTACAACCAATAAAAATGCCAGCCTGAAAGAGCTCACACAGAGAGCATCTTCTTCTAGGCTACTGTCACTGAAGGTACTATTATTGGCTGGCTCCCAGTGCTACCCAGCTTGTGTATGGGTTATTATTTTTACCCTCATAATGCTACACTGTAAGCAACAAAAACCATGTCTGAAATAGCTGCCAGGAGCCAATATACAGCAGAGTCCTGCGGTGTGCTAAAGGAGCTAAACACTGGGTCTGCTCCACTTCAATGCACCAATGCTTGGCTTAACACAAGCTAACAACAAGGCTTGTGAGCGTAACCTGACAGCCAGCCGCCACAGCCATGTAATGTAACTTGTCAACATCAGCCAACAGGCTAAAAGCCATGGTAATCTCTTTTTCCTTTTCTCTGTAGATTTGTTTGTTATGCCTGTGCACTCGTGGTTGGTATAATCTATAATTTTAACCAAACAGCCCTAAAATCTTGTGACCACTACCTAGAATGCAATGTGACATAACGTGGTTGCCTATTATCTATTGGCAATGCCCTCTAGTGGACAGAACATGTAACATATACTATTAATACCTACGATAGCTGAAGATGCAGTGACCAAGTCATTAATGTACATGCAGCATGTAAAAGGTCAAAGTATGGACACCTGTGGGACACCGCAAGTAACTCTCGCTATGTCAGATGTCCATTAGCAGCTAGGAATACGATTTGAAAAACATCTGTCATGTAGCCATTGAAACAGAAACATAAAACAAAACCAAGGGAACTTTTCAGGCCACAGCTGCTGCACATCACCTGTCCTGGCTACATATATAAACCCAAAGGACTAGGACGGAAAAAAACCCACATTATGCAACTGAACAGTCCAATATTCAGCTGAGTCACACTCACAGTTACAAAACCGAATCTTTACACCAATGCACATCCTTTGTGATAGTATGATATATAGAAACAAAGTGTGTGCTGTGTTCCACGTCTGTGTGATTTAAGAGGAAACATGCAGAATAAACTTACAGCACAGAAGCAGAATTTCCATGTGGTTCCTGTATCCCAGCTGTGTGGTGAAGTGCTTAACTGTAAAACAATGAAATTGGAACATATCCTATGCTGGAGATGCTCTCGAAAGTCAGCTGGTGAGAAACGTTGATGGCCTGATTTCTCTGCCTCATCCGAGTTCATCTTACATTTTTGTTTGAAGGCATTTCACTGCGTGTGATGACCGACTACCAAGATGATGTAACAAGCACATCATCTTTGACAAGTGGAAAGAAATATAAATCCTATACACTATTCCTTGTAAGCTTTACAGTATTATTTGATGGGTAAATGCATAATATAGTAATAAACTTTATTAAAAGAGTATTTTTATTTCACAGAGCAACTTCTTTTCTCTTTTACCTACAATATTAAAGAATGTGCAGGTCTGGCTGTTATCAGAGCCATCACAGTCCGTGATCTCAGCTGTGAGCCATGTTCTCACGAAGGCATTTCCTGTCTTCTATCTTTTGTACTTAAACTTGTACATTTGTGTTTGAAACTGTATATTCTGTTGCGAGTATATATATTGCTCAACATTTCAGTGTCTGCAAGTTACAGGCCTGCAAGACCACCCGTGAGGCAAAAACATGGAAATGTGTACCTACAGATATTTGACATGTTTGCTACATGTTGCACTTCTGTACACTGAGCTTCGCAAGAAGCATGGTGGGCGTTGAAGTTTTGACCAATAAATTTTGGTGACTGTAAAAAAAACTCCAACTTTTCATAGTCAAAATAGGTACACTTGCCAGGACCTGGAATGGATCAATTATGGAGGATCAAATTAATGGATTCATTTGGACAGATCTACTTGAAAAGGGCAGGGGAAGGTGACAACCTGTTTTACAGTACACAGTAGGTAGCCTATTAGAACATCAGAACCGGTCAACCCACAGTTAGATGGTCTATTCCAACATTAAATGGGACACGTCGCCAAAAGTACCACACATTGCTGTGGCATTTACTTGTTGACTGTATTATCTGTTTGAACTCTTCACTACTGAACACCACCACCACAATCAAAACATTCAGGTGTGCAGCATACCTACAGAGTTTGATCCTTATGTGTATTTGCAATCTAATACCCTGAAATGACCAGCAATACCAACAAAACGAGGTCTGTAGACTCCCAGCTGTCCATTAGGACTGGTAACATGTGGAGTGTAAAGAAATATCTGAAGTGGTTCAATCCACAATCCATGATCCTGAAAAAGAAGAAAATGACTGACTGCTTTAGTTTCCACCCCTGTTTCCCCAGCAGAAAGGTGTGGAGCCAAACACAGAGGTCGACCCCCAGCTGTAGACTGTCTGAAGAAGCTACACTGTATTTGACCCACATCCTCTGTTAAAGAGTGCTGTGCTTTTTGCCACAGATACGATGAGCGACGTGATTTGTCTACAAATTCAACTCACGAGGCGTTCCTCATCAAATATTTATCCTCATTTTGGATTCAGAGCTGTAACTGTGAAAAGGAGTCTTTTTTGTGTGTGTGTGTGTGTGTGTGTGTGTGTGTGTGTGTGTGTGTGTGTGTGTGTGTGTGTGTGTGTGTGTGTGTGTGTACGTACATGTGCCAGCGTGTTCCTCTTGTATGTGTGAGTGTGTGTGCACATATTCATCCATCCAGATCTCAGCTGGGCTGTATTTTGTCAGATTAAAGAGGGTCTGATGCTGAGCGTTAAGCAGCCTGCTGTCTGGTTTGGTTTCGGTGTCTATCACAATAGTAGCCATGGGAATATCACACTCTGCTCTGCCCTCAGGTTAGAGGCATGCAGCTTCTCTGGTTAGTTCACTCTTTGTCTCATTGTCTCTTTATCACTCTTTCTCTGCTTGGCACTCACTCACTATGTCACACTTTGTTTCCTGGTGATACAACACTGTGTAAGAATGGTGAGCAATAATGTCGAAGTTGGCCAGTCTGTCACCATATGGCTTTTGTTCTATATTGCCAAAAGTCCCCTTGACCACATTTTCAACCTTTGGTCTCAACTTGTTGTTGATGGTAGGGCTAGATTCTTCAGTTTGATTTAGGCGAAATCTACAATTGTCTGACTGGAAATCAGAGGCAACAGTCTGAATGGTCCTTTCCTGTTTAGTTGGCTTACACATTTTGTTGTGGCAAAAACCTTTTATGAGCTCAAACAAAGCCCAGGACTCAATCACATCCAACACCTTTGGAATTAATTTAAACGACTGCTGTACACAGTGAATCCCACAGACGGGGATAGTGGCACATACCTTTGTGCAATCTCTCTTTGAAGACATTCACAGTGTTTCACTGGGTTACACACACAATGAACTGATAGGCAGTAGTTGAGAAGATAGGGAACATGATGGAGAAGTTCAAACCTGTTTTACTTCCTCATCTCTGCACATCTGGCCACCTGCTTCATGAAGAGAGAATGCTCACAATTCCTACATCAAGAAGGTGTGGTGAGAGGGAATTTCAGATCCGACAAGAATACTGAACCCTTCATGCATTTGGTTTTGAGGAGAGGGAGTTACTTGCAATAACAGTATAACTGCAGTAGCATAGTTAAAACTAAAGGGTAGCCTGTTGAAGTCCAACACAGACCAGAATATGTGCCAGTTGAGTTCCTGGACACTACCAAGGTGTGTTGTTGTATTTCGGGCCTATATATGTAAAAACTGAGTCTCCATTGAGGGTTCAATAAAGTTAATCTTCTTCTAACAGAGCTTCATCAGCCCAGTATGATTCAGACCGGATGACTTACAATGCAGGACTTGTTGTACCCCTTGTAGAAATGTGGTCAAGGTGTTGGTTGGGCGAAGGCGAATGCATTTGTACTGGTGACTGGAGATCTGTGGAGTGGCCGATCCACAATTAAAATTTGCCTTTCTTTTTCTTCATTCTCTAACTTTTTAAATATTTTGCTTCCCTACACAAACATGGATTATTTAAATTTCTCTTCCCACAAAAAAGCTATGAACACATTGATGTATTATCACCTTCTGAAAGTGTTTCACAGGCAGGAGAAAGGGAGCAGCATTATCATTTCATTGGTTTGTGTGTGTCTCCACCTGATCATTTTAATAATTTCTCCTTTTAGCTGTTTTGCTGTCTACCAACTCTTGAGGGAAATATCTGGCTCTTTAGTGGAACATAATGCTCTACAATGTTCATCAGCTCGCCGCTAACTGTGTCTGTCTGCTGTTTGGCATTGGGCAGGTAGTGCACAGTGTGTTAGTCAAAGCATTTTTACTGAAAACAACAAGATTGATGACACGGTATAAGATTATACATTGCTTAACATCTCCTCTATGCAGACAGTCTGAAATGCGCTTTCACTCAGTTTAATGGAACTTAATCAGAGCGACATTACACCCTTATTTTATAGTTTTGTATCAATGATGTTTCTGTTCACATGAATATTTTCTTTGTTTTTTTAAATTATTGTTCTGCATGCTTGCATAATCACAATAACTTTGTACTTTCAGTCATATATTCTGCGTTGAGGGTGATTTCATGATATCTGTCCAGGGACTACAGATGAAAACCAGCCTCTTGGCTAACTCACACATTTACAAAAATGTTTTATTAAAGTGCACTATCCCTGTTAAATAAAGCAGAAATAAATAAATGAGAACTGAGGGGAACTCTAAAGTCAGGTGATAATTATCTGTAGGTTCATCAATAATTTTCCATCTTAATATTAAAATATTGATCAGTCCAGTTTGGAAAGAATGCCTGTGAAGCTCCTGTCAGGTTTAAAGTGTCATCTATGAGGAGGTGCTGAGGGTGCTGCCACACAAATCACAAGTTTATGATGACAATGAACAACACAGAACATGGCAGCCAGCTAATATTACTTACTAGTTAAACCGATGAAGCTCTCGGCATAAGTCAGTCCCAGATTTACTCTTGTCTGGCGGCTTCTTGCACACTCACTCTCTCCTTTTCTCTTCTTAACTTCTTTTGTCAACGTCCTCTTCTGTCTCTTCACCTCTGTCATTATGTCAATAGAGGCTGCTGAGCACAGTTACATTGCCTGTTTGTCCAGCTCCGGTTCTGGCGTGACACCAGGAGCACTCAGTGCTTTACAGTCCATTGTGAAACTCTGTAAATTACAGAGTTGAGGCAGTGGAGCCAGCAGACATCAGAAAAAAAAAACAGAAAACATTTTCACCATAAACTCACTACATTCACCAAAATAAGTCAAACAGTTGGTGGTGTGTGACTTAGTGCTGTAAAGCATTACGTACTTCTCGGGGATGATCATACCCAGAGCACAAAGATACATAAGTAACAAATGACAGAAACACCATTTCTCTGATTACATGCAGCATCAAAAAGATTTTTAATTTGTTATTTATGGTACAAAAGTTACTGTGGTCAATGTATCACATATTTTTGAACTTTGGAGAGAGATAGTCTCGTTGTTTCCCTGTTTTTAGTCTTTGTGCTAAGCTAAGCTAACTTAGGCTTTATTAAGCTTCATATTTTAGATACAAACATGGTAGGAATAGTATCAATCTTCTCATCTAACTCTGCAAAAAAAAAAGTGAATTGCTATGAACAGAAAGACAGCATTTTTATTTTTTAAATGTCGGAATTCATTTCTGAATCATCCAATATAAATGTGTTTTTTGTTTTGCAGTAGGGTTGCAGCATCAGTGCTCACCCTCTTTAATGCTCTTGTGGCCCACATGGTGTAAAAATTGAAACCATAAGTAGGTCGGAGGTTGTTAATGCAACATATTAATGCCCAGAGTTTTCAAATCACACGTTCGACAATCACATACAGTGCAATGTTCAGATGTACATATACTTCTGGCCACGTATTGTGTCTTCATCTCTCTCTCACAGTTGCTTCTCACTTTCTCATCTCTTCTCCTCCTACATTTCTCTTCCTCCCTCACTCCCCAGAGTCTTCCACACATTCTCAGCTTCACAAACACACACAGATACACACTTAGACACACACGCGCATGCACAATTTTTCTCTTCCTTTCCCTCCTCTCTCACCTATACTCCCTTTCTTCTCTCAGGAGAAATCTTCACAGCCCTCCACCTCCTACTTTCTTCCCTTGCTGTTTTATGCCTTCCCTGCCTCTTATTCATCTCCCTATTTTTGTCTTTTCCTACCTCCTACTGTTACGCTTGCTCTTTCCTAGATGTCTGATAAGCATTCAGTGGCCGTACCATCTGATTCTGTAGCGCCCTCCCCCCTCTCTCTCTCTCTCTCTCTCTCTCTCTCTCTCTCTCTCTCTCTCTCTCACACACACACACACACACACACACACACACACACACACAACACCAACTCCCCCTCCATCTCACTCCAGCCTGCCATTGTATCCTAGCAACCTAACTTTACTAGTAGTAGTAACATCAGTCTGGCATCTCCCCTTAGCACACACATTAAATATTCCACGCTCTGCATTTGAATTCTTGTAGGTTAAGACACATCAACACATCAGTTCAAGCTATGAGAAAAATGACCTGCTTTGGTTGCAGCATCGTTTTAATGTATTTAACACCTTATCCACCATGAAGGGTGTACGCCTTGAAACACATATCAACACAAGCATATTCCACTATAAGTTTAGACTTGTAGAGCCTCAAACAGATCAGGCAGTGCCACCAGAATCAGAACACATAATCCCTCCTCCAGCTTTCAGCAAAACAAGAGGAACATTTTGAGGCTTAATTGTCATACATGTCCTTGAATGGTGAGTGAAGATGTATCATAAAAAACAAATAATCTCTTTTCCAACATACAAACAGGTCTTTATAAAAGGAGAATGTGTGCACTTGCCAAGCATCCTGCTAGCCAAAGTACTAGGTACTGTATAAGAAACTGGATGACCTCCATGCCCCCATCAGTTTGCAACAGCACATCAGGAACTGCATGTCCTCCTGAACTGTATGTCATCTCATCTCATCGAAACGGCTAAACCCTGGAATACCGGGCTGCTATTCAACCAAGAGAGTCTGGCAAGATGAAAACGAGGAGATGTGTGCTTTATGACGAATAAGGATTGGTATGACAGCAGAGATATTAAAATACTATCCCGTTATTAACAATCAAATGCACACCGCGCTTTCTACCGAGGGAATTTACATCCTTCATCATCTCAGCAGTCTACTTCCTACCTCAGGAAAGTACAGAAGGTGCTCTGTCAGAGCTTTACCAAGCTTAAACTGCTCACAGACTGGTAATCCTGACACAGTGCTTATTGTTTCTGGAGACTTGAATCAGACTAACCTTAAGAAGATTATGCTTGATGTCCATCAACACATAGACTGATCTCTGCTACACACCATTAACAAACGGCTACAGAGCAGAAACTCTGCCGTTAAAGTGACCATGTGGCCATCTTGCTGAGAGCAAACTATGTTAACAAACTTTTACATGTGCCCCAGTGATGTGAGAGATTAGAAAGTGACCAATCAGAGGCCACCCTACATGACACAGTATGTCACTGAGGACATCAATGGAGTCACTGAGTCTGTGGTGGAATTAATTTATATAACATCAGAAGTAACCAAAACAAAAGTCAAATCATTTCTCGACCAGAAACCATGGATTACCAGAGTCTCCCCGAATTACTATAAAATGCAGCCTACAAATTAGGGCTGTAGTCTGGCAATATGGATGGAAGGGTTAGGGTTAGGGCATCTTAGACATCCATCCATTACACATCTAACACTCTTTCTGAGCATGACATCAGGCTTCAAGCACAAGCAAACCAGGAAGTTAGTAAGACCAGATGGTATCAGCAGGCAGTTCCTCAAACTTTGTGCTTATCAACTAACACAGTTGTCCACAGTGATATTCAATCTGCTCCTACCCCCATGCTTTACAAAGTACACCATCAGTCCTGTGTCCAAGTAAAAAAAAATCTGACTTCACTCAATGGTGTTTACCTCTGTAGTGATCAAATACCTGATCAAATGCCTGGTCAAGAATTACATCTGCAGCAGTGAGGACAGTTTGCTTACCGTCCCAATCGATCAACAGACAAAGACACCAGAACACACATCTTCCACACTATGCTACACACATTGCTGTTCATTGTTCACTTAATACAATCCCTTCAGGCTGGTCACAGAGCTCAAGGTCCTCAATATGCATATGGGTCCTTGACTTCCTGACAGACAGACACCAGGTGGTGAGGGTGAGTTGACACACCTCATCAACCCTCATCCTTAACGTTGGAGCACCCCAGGGCTGTGTTTTAAGCCCCCCCTATCTCCCTGTACACACATGACTCTGGACCCACTTTTGACTCCAACACAATTGTCAAGTTTGCAGATGACACAATGAAAACAGTGAGAAGAATACAGGTAGAGAATTAGAGGACTTGACTTGCTAGCGCAAGGTTCCTCCTGATCCGCAGCAAGATTAAGGAGATGATAGTAGACTTTGGGAACAAGCAGTGCTGGAACTATTCCCTTCTTAACAGCAAGTCCTCGGTGGAGTAGAGTGCTTAAAAAACACTGAGGCCCTTACCTGGATACTGGGTCTGTGGTGAGAAAAAACTTTTTCACCTCAGACTAAAATTCCAGGTATCCTCTCAAATACTGAGGAATTTGTACTCCTACACCACCAAGAGCATCCTGATGTCGAACATCACTGTCTGTTTGGAAACAGCACTGAACAACGCCCTGCAACAACAAAGCCAGGAAAATCTTTGAGAATCCCAACTACCCAGATAACAGCCTTTTCTTCCTGCTACAATCAAAAAGAAGGTTCTGGAGACACCGGGCCAGAACTAAGAGGCTCAGGAGGACTGATTTATTGACTGGTTGATTAATAAATCCTGCATACTGATTCTTGAGGTATGATGAAAACAGTTTTTATTTGCTTATAGATTCTAATGATACCATCATGAGTAGCATGCAGTTTTATGATTGGTGGTCAAACTTTGGTCCAACCAAACTCGTTCCCAGATGATGTATCCTGGTGCCACAATGAGGTCGACATTTGGGTGAAATGTTTCAACAGCTTTAAACAACAATTATAGGAACAGCTAAATTGCACATTTACACCATTGTTCCGAAAAGGGACTAGTGTTGAACATGGTTTTCAATATAGCAGGTAAAAACATATTTATGCATATTATATTCCGTTTCTACCATATTCTATAAATAGAGGCCCCAAATCTGACACAAGGAACTGGAAAAAACCCTGATAAACCAAAAATTGGCTCCCCTTTCCTCCTAGAAAACCAAGTGGACAAGAAAAAAAAAGAAAAAAAAATCATGTTTTTTTTCAACCATATCTTCAGGACAGGAACAGAAGGTGGATGACATACATGTCAGACTTCTTCAGACATCTGCTTGGTTTTCACAGCACAAATTAGAACATTCACCTGTTAGCTGCAAACTCTGTCTGCAGGCTGAACATTGTTCTCATTAGAACATGCAGTGCTGTCGACTGGACATGTCTGTGATGTGAATGCTGTTGTGGCAGGTAAACACTGAGCATCAGGACAAGAATAACCCAAATAGACCACCACTTTTTAATCTTTTTTATTTGTTTTGAACGGTTTGATCCTTATTACTGTAGTTCTATCTATTTGAATTCAAGCACAATGTATCAGGCTTTCAGACATCAGGTTGTGTCATTTCTTCCGCTGAGTTCAAGGTGTCAGTCATCAGATTTAACTGTCCATGAATCTCTTCTGTCTGATTTTATTCATCCTCGCCCCCTAGACAAGAGTGCTAGACAGGAGCTACTCTTCCATTTTGGATATTTAACCACAGAGACATTGAAAAGAAGGGTGGGTATTTGCGGGGGGACTTGTGATAAGTGACAGTTTTTTCTTCCAGACCATTCAGAAGCTGCACAAACACTAAAACAAGACCCAGCTTTGTGAGGCTGTATCTGACAAAGCACGTCTCTGAAATAAATGCTGATAGTATACTGACATCCTAACAAAGTAGCTGATATATCGCAGGTATAATGTTTGCAGTGTTCACCATCTTGGTTTAACCTGTTTGCATGTTGCTAATTCAAATTAGTTTTGCAATTATTTCCACATAAACCAAAGTACTGGACACATTTCGACCTGATGATGATACCAGGTGAAACATCAGAAGATCACCCAAGTTATTACAGATCACTCTGAGTAAGATCCATCTGCCAAATTCATTCAATAGTGTCAGGATATGTCAATAAAAAACAATGTTAAAAAGTCAAAGGTAGAGGGGTTCTTCCTCTGAGGATCATGAATGTCTGTACAAAGTTATGTGGCAATAAAGTAGCTATATGGTAGATATTTCATTCTGCACCAAAGAGGCGGGCAGATAAAGAATGTGCCCTCAGTAACACAGTAAACACTGATAGGAAATCATCAAACTACCCTGAAATACTATCCATCCATCCAAGTCAGTTGTGTGTCAGTTCATCACAGGGCACATAAAGACGAACAGCAATTCATGCTCACAGTCACATCCAATATAGATTCAGGAATTAACCTTTTGCAAGCATGTCTTTGGACTGTGGGAGGAAGCTGGAGTACCCGGACAGAACCAATGCAGACACAGGGAGAACATGCTAACTCCACACAGAAAGGCCCCAGCCGAGGTTTGAACCAGGAAACTTCTTTCAGGAACACTATTAAGCTAAAATATAATGACATTACTTACCATGATTGGCGGAGATTTGAATAAACATGCACATTTGTTAAACTGTTTAAGTTGATTAGAAATGATTTTGAATGCACCATATTGTGCCTGTGCCTGTTTGATTTTTTATGCACAGGCTGATCATCCATGTTTTTCTTTTTGCTATGTTATGGTGATGACATTTTAATTTCTTTTGTTATTTGCAGCTCCCTGAACAAAAAATATTACCTGACCTGACAAAGGTGAAGGAAGTGCTTCACAGTAACAAAGATGTAAGGCATTTTATGAGCGGTATATTCAATAATGTTGGATCAATGTCCAAAACAAATTTTACATCGATCAAGACAGAGGTTGGAATCTGACTTGGGCATTACTATGAATGAGGACCTATGGTTTGCCACTGTTGGTCAACTACAATTCTCTTTATTACCCCTGAAAAATGACTTGGGTCCAAACCTATAATCTCAAATATATATTTCAGCTTTGGTTTTACTGAGGGCACAGTGTTATGTGCCACCCCACCTCACTCATACCCAGAACTCCTGTCTCCTAGGAAACATAACAAACTAGAACCTAAGTCAGAGTTTCAGAAAATATACTGATATAGCTCTTGCTATTTCCCGAAAGTGTATTGCATCAACTTGGAAGTTGGATCCTCACCCCTCTCCACCCTCCATACCAAAACGGATATCAGAATTGACTGAACTGTAGCCCTTAGATGAAACTGTTTTCTGTTGTCGTTGTTGTTTTTGTGTGTGTATGATTGTTTTTTTCAGCTTTATTAGTGGAATAGTGCAACAAAAAGATAGTAACAGAAGATCGACATAATCGACAGTAGCATAAAGCTGTTATGGTAATAGATACATTTGTTGAGTAGAAATTAGATTAAGATTATGTGTGGTGTATGTGTGCATGTTTGGATATTTGGAAGAAAAGAATTGCTTAAAACATAAAAAATCCAGACTGAGATCTTCATTCTTTTATTGTCAGGTATGACTAGATTCAGCCGCTGCGGGATTTGCCCTTCTTTTCGGGATTTAGCAATGGGATGAAAGATAAATGATGTATCAAAGGTCACAGGCTGGACTCAGGTGTACACCGCTACATGCACATGATGTGCACTCTGAACCCCACTGAGTTACTGTCAGACAGACAGAAACAGCAGGGAGAAAGACCATATCCTCTCGCCCCAACACCACTACCTAAAGTCACTGTGCAGAGGAAGGACACTGGGTGTGAATTATGGAACAATGTCCAACAGCGGTAAGTATGGTAGACTTTGAAAAAAGTATGACAAGGCCACACAGGCGTAAAAAAATACCTGTAAGCCTGAAGATCCTGTCTTTGTGTAGTCTTAAATGAACTGACACTGTTTACACATCCCTCATATCAGAAAAAAAGTTTATATTTTATCCTTAAGAACGAAGAAAAATACCAAGAGCTATAACTACTGTCCCACTGAAGACACTGACGACATGTTTTCTGCATTAATGTTAACATGTTCAAGACAATAATACATGCTAATGTTTACTGGGTATGTTAGCTATGGGTATGTTAGCATGCTAACACTGATATTTACCACTAAATACACAGTACAAGAGAGGCTGATGAAGTTTTGGGAGAATTTGATCATAAAGTAAAATATTGGGCAAAAAGGTAACCTGATGTTGGCACTAGGGGAAAAGTTTAAGGATCACCATAGTTACTGGGATTCAACTTTGTCCAGGCAGTAAAGAGGGTTGCCTAGTAATCAGAGGGTTGCTGGTTTGATTCACGGCTAGGAAGTGCTGTGGTCAGTAAACCAGGAAGCTTTATTAATACCCAAGTCCATTTAGCATTTACAATTTTCAGTGCACCATGGGAATCTGTAACAGATTTTGCAGCAATCAATAAAACAGATGTCTAGACATTTGTCTCTGAACTATGAATTTCATGGTGGAAAACTTGAGGATCAGGTTTCATTGTAATCTATATATAATCTGGACACAACTGGTAGGCCAACATTGACAAACATTGATGAGATGGATTGGAATGGAGCTTGTTTAACAGTGAAAATAGAGACAATGAATACAAGGTTTAAAACAGTTCAATAGAAATGGTTAATGAGAATGTATTCATCATATGCCTAGCAATATTCCAGATGCTTTACTCTAAGTTTTTGTCTCTTCACTGTCTATGAGAATGTCAAATGATCCAAAACAGGAAATATCAAAGTCCCCTTAAATGCCAAACTCTGTGTGCTTGGAATATCTTCAAAGGACTGAATATGAACATCAAAACAGACTTCGAGACATAACTTGAAGCCAGAACGGTAATCACACCATGTTAAAGACTATGGATGCATTTCCAAACTGCATGTCTAAAACTGTTGAATGCTATATTGATCCTTTGATTTTCACTTATATATCAAATAACCTAAACAAACTAGTACATACCTTGCCTTGCCAGTTAGGGATTGAGGACTATTATACATGTGTTATTTCCAATACACATATGTTATTTCCAATGTACACCGTATTAGATAGGACTCAGCTAAGAATCTAGTAAAAATATATATTTCCCCATCTACATTTCAGCTAAATGTTAACCATCATCACCTCAGGGGGTTTTATACTGCTTCAGTCCTTTACTTTCTTTCATCTTTAAAAACCATTCTTATTTTCCATAAAACATACTGGGGTCCAGCAGGAAAGGGTTCACAGCCTTTATATTAGGGTTTTGACATATATCAGGGCCCAAGGGTTGATGCAGGCTAGTTTATGAGTGTGCTTTATGGTGGTTTATGGTGGGCTTTAACTGGGGAAAATCTCTAACGAGAAACAAAAAGGTATAATAATAATAATAGTATTAAAAATAATGATAATAATAATGATAATAATAATAATAATAATTGCTCTTTTGTCTATTTTCATATCATTATGTGTTGAGTCAAATTCATGTCATTCACATCATATATACAAACATGATTGTTGACCTTGGGAACAACGTGCGACCAAATCATTTTGATTTAAGGTTTATTTACTGGCAGCAACACCCGTCTGTGCTACAAAATAGAGCTGTCAGCTGCCACTTGTTATCATGTGAGAAATGTTCCACAACACCTGAAGCAAAAGTTATGTTTCTCCGAAGATACCCAAGCCTAGAAGGGTATTTTTGGATAACAAACGCTTCTCGGGAAGCATGTAATAAAAAAATGCAATACAAATACAAGTTGGACACATGAGTTTAGGAGAAACAGTGACACATCTTCAAAATGCTCTGTGCATGCTGGCCTACATGTTCTACCAGTGACCCAACCAAGCATTTGCTGATAAAGAGAACACACTGATTTGAACTGGATTATTGATGCAGTGCAGTTACAAACACTAGTAAGTGGACCTTGAGTTCTCTGGTTTTTATGATTTCAAAAGTATGATATTTCTTTTACACTAATTAAACAACATTTTATGTGTTCTGAAACAAATAGTTAATGTATAACTGTATACTATAACTATATATAATATATAAGGTTGTCAGGAAAGTAGCAGAGACTCCAGGATGTTTCTCCATAAAATGGCAACTTGTTGTTTCTACAATTTTTTGTGCAACTTAAACAAAGAAAATATGTTATATTAATTAGTTAATTTTAGCTAATTTTCTGCTGTTAAGCAAATTTTTTTCCCTTTCGACTGAGCTAAGGGAGCTGTTTGCCCCTGTCTCTAGTCTTTGCGCTAAGCTAGTCTACGTTACTTAGCTGTAGCTATACATTTATCAGACATATATAAGTGAGAAAATAATTAATAAATCAAAGCATAAAAGTAAATATGCACATTTCCCCAAAAGTCAAACTGTTGTTTTAAAGCTACAATTCTGGCCACTAGGGGGCAAAAACCCTAACAACACAGTCTTGGCAGCCTCATGAGATTTGTTTGGTCCTCTATGCAAATAATTATCTGTGCCAGCAGATATGGAGCAAAATTATCTACCAACTGGAGTTTGTTTTTGACTGATATTTACTTTACTTTTAGCTCCGTTTTGGTCTTCACCAACTCAAGACGGAAATATTTGGCTTCTGTCTCACATGGTAGACATTTTCCTCTGTTGATGTATTGAATGAAAGAACTCTAAAAGCCCACTGAACACTACCAGATAATTGGATTATAATTCAAGCACTACATAGCCAGGCTACCTTTACATTAGCTGGCTCGACAAAACCTAGTCAGAGATGATGGAATCACAATGGTGGTTTTAATTATAAAAAATGAATAAAGAGCAACACTGTTGAGAGCAATACTGGCAGAAAATTGCAAATCGATGCACTCTCGATCACGTTTATTTCTTAGAGCTCTTAAATGTCAAACTTGATACGGCAGATTTAAACATTATACTCTCTAACAGTGTGGTAAATACTAATAGACTAATCCATTTTCTAATCAATATTCTATTAGCTGCAATACAAACAGTGTAAACTTGTCAGCAAACCATGACAAAACATAAAAACATCATTCAGATCCGTCTGTTGTTTTGCCTTCATTATTCTTTTAGTGTATGGATGATCTCGATGATCTCCGATCTCTGAGCTTGACAAGTTTGCATGTCTAACGTCTTCCCTCAGGGAAAATCTATATCACACAGAGATAGAACATAACCCCCTTAGGTATGTAGCATGAGTTACTGCAGTGATCTATCCAAGTTGAAGATTTAAAAAAAGATGAATAAAGAAAAAAAGATAGAAACTTTGCGGCATTGAAAGCTCAGCATGCCTTGTTAACACATTCATCTCACTTCATAGTCCACCCCTCTGCTCACCACTAAACAGATGCAGCAGATGCAGTAAAGCTGTTGATCGGTGAACATAAATGGAGCATTTAGCAGCTAAAGAGTCAGATATGTCCCTCTGGAGTTGGAGACCAAACAAGAGATAAAAGGAAAGTGAATTCTCAGGTGACTATGGATCGTGGCTGCTGCTGTGGTCCTGCACAACGTTCACTACATATATTATTGCTGTCATTATTGCTACCATATCTCCATTACAGTTTATAGTTAGTTAATGTTTTGCTGCTGTTGTGCATCCCTGTTTCTGCCTGTTAAAAGGAAGTTTTCCCTCGCCACTGTTGCCAAGTGTTTGCTCATGGTGGAACTATTGGTTTCTGTAAATAATACTATAAAGAGCACGGTCTAGACCTGCTCTGTATGAAAAGTGTCATGAGATAACTTTTGTTATGATATGGCACTATATAAATATTGAAATTGAATTTAAAAAGACATAATAAATGATGTTCTGTAACTGCTTGGTGTGTAAATGGCCAACTGTTCCTTGACTGTGCACACCTGCTCTGATTGGTGGAGCTATGTTAGGAATGGTGTGAGGTCATCGACCTATGTGTACCAATAAGAATGCACGAAGCAACAAAGCCACGCATCTTTCATGAAACCAGTATCTCCAACTATAGCCAACATAACAGGCTCTGGTCTCTAAATAATACTCACACAATGGGAACACCAGGCGAAAAGTAAGAATCCAGGCCAACTAGCCAGGATTCTGCAATAACTTGATAAAAGTTATCAGATGATACTGTGCAACCAGGAGAGATGACTGATACTTAAAGGTTTTAAGGTTCAATATACCACTAATCTGCTTCCATACCTCCAACAGCCAGCATAGTGTGAGTTCATGGCCCTTAAACTTTTTCATCAATGTGGCACAAATCTAATTACCACAATTACCCATAAACCTACCACACCCCACTTAATTTGTCATGTGATGCCTTGTCACCACCACCACTCATATTAAATCTACTGTACACTGTCTACCTATATTTAAGGAGTCAATGCAGTAAGCTGATCTATTTTTAACTTATGTGTCTGTGTACTGTACATTCTGTTAACATAGTTCAAACATTTCCCTCCGAGCTGGAGGAGTGTCTACAGAAACAGTGATGGTGATTTGCTGCCCTCTGCTGGTCTATAACGTACAAACACACACAAGTCACTAGATGGTAGGCAAATTTATATTTTTATTTTTTGAACACTATGTTTATTGTTTGTTTGTTTGATTTTTAAAGAAAACATACAATCACAAGGACATGAACATCCCTCCTCCCTCCCCCACTCCCAACAGCACAAACATTCAAATGAAACACAGAACAAAACAAAAGGGCATGCCAGCTGGTAGGCAAATTTACAGATGGCCTCCTCCTTATCATGTTTTGCCCCAGGGTTAATCCTTCACACACACGGAGCAAAGTTACAGAGAGACAGGTGACATGAACTTTACTGGATTTGACAACTCCTTCTATCACTGTAAGTGCATTAGCATATACATTTATGTTGATATTGTTGCTGCTTGATGTGTTTGGCTGTCATTGTTTTCAGTTAATACACAGTCTGATGAAATGTAGAGAGGAAAATGAGAAAATAATGGATTCAATGTGTCAGGATCAAATAAACAGGAGAGACTAAAAAATAGTTTTAATTTGTTTGATCATCTGGTTGTAGTAAAGAATGATACAATTGGTCAAAGTTTAAAGGAAAAACTTTTACATTTTACATTTTTATTCTTATTATACTTACAGAAATATTCATTCATGTTCATTTTTGACTTGTCTGATCTGAAACTTGTCAGTTTTTGGACTCTATAGACATCTTCAAATTATTTAACTTCTCAAAACATTGTGTTTAATATGATATATAATAAATAAAGCAGCAGATTCTCACTTTCTCCAAGTTGAGAAAATCTTAATTAAGAGTCAAACAGTGAGGTGTGGTTAAACAACAAGTTCATGGTATGAAATGGACTGAAGCAGAGCTTCCACCTGACCTTTCCACTTTCCACTTACTAATGTAAGATCAAGAGGAAGTGCAAACAAGGAAACTTGCATAGTATGTTTTGCATATGAAAAGTAAAAAAAAAATCTTTCATGATGGAGGAAATGACCCTGGGAGCATGGAAATTGCACAGAATTTCACTGTGGTAGGGTCAGAACAAAGAGCGCGTGTTGTCTTAGAGGTACTAAATCTAAAAATGGATAAAGAGGAGAAGCGTGGAGCTGAGGTGGGCTGAATGAAGCCTGGTTGCTCAAACAAGTCACCTTTGATGACACCTACCTGTGAGTCAGAATGGCCACACTCTTATCTTACCTGATGTGGTTTTTGATGATGGTTGCATGGCCAAAGTCGACATATCTGTAAAAGTACTTGGCTTCCTCTTTCCTTCCAGTCCTCAGGGAGAGAAGTACCAAAGTCAGAGTTCTGTCCCCTGACACGTTTCCTCTGTTTTATGAGTAGTCAACACTAACCTTCTCCCCATCAGCTGAATGATGATTCTCAATGACAGCATGTGCAACAGCCATCTCTGTAATAACATAGCTGATGTGTAGAGTTGGTGGGTAGTATGTCACGTTAAATTTCATTTCTGAGAAGGACAGGCAGCTTGTTAGAGTAGTGTAAGGAGATGCGGCAACAGTCGACACACATGCCGCCTGGCAAGGTTGATCTGGATGCCAGCAGCACACACTTCTCTGTGTTGACTGAGCTGACGTGCATATAGCCTTCAAGCAACAGTTTTTGTTTGGCTGGAAGGTCTTGTTCCCTTCTTTTACAAAACCAAGCTCTCCACGTGCTAGTTGTCTCCTTAGTTGGACTTTGCGACGGACATGTCTGTAGCCAAAGCAAGGTAGGTTTTGGGGAAGTGAAGATTTGTCACAATGTTGATTATAGGGGGTCCAATGTGATGCTAAATAACAATGGCCCTCAAGGAGGGCAACTTAAGGTCAACCTCTATATAACCCAGTTAGGGGGCAGGTTGGCCTTTTGCTTCTTCTACTTCTATGTATGTCACTGATGGGTTTCATAGAATACTCAGATAAATGGGTCTGATAAAATGACTTGGCCACTGTGGTGAGCTTTGACACTGTCTAATAAACAACTACAAACCATGTAATTTTAAAATGTAACCAAAACTATTATGATCATAAAACAATTTCTATTTAATTTGTAGATAATTGCAAAAAAAAAACACTTACAGCTTAAACATTGAAAGCTCACTGCAATTGAATGATGTATGTAAGGAGATGTGAATATGTTTCTTTGTCACATTACTGCCACTTTGTGGTTGTGCACACCAACAGCACAGCAGTGTACATATAATAGTTTATTATTCCATAAAACGTAGCTAAATAATTTCTAACTCTGTTCACTCAATGTAAATAACAACACATACTCATATAACTGTTACTATTTGGCTCTACCATTGAAGGGATACTCTACACTCTGCGCACTTTGCCAATGTGCCGTGTACAACATATGCATGATATCCAATACTTACCACGAAAACAAAACCATAAAATAAAGACCAGATGTCATCAGGATTTATTAAATGAACTCTTGCTTGCTCAAACAGTTTTCATTCCTTTCTGTACTGAATCAAATCAACTTCTTTATGTGTATAACCCAAATTCACAAAGTACATTTGCCTCAGAGGGCTTTACAATCTGTACAGGGAGTGACACCCTCTGTCCTTAGACCCTCGGTTCGAATGAGGAAAAACTTGCCCACAAAAACCCTTTAACAGGGAAAAAATGTGGAAGAAACCTCAGGAAGAGCCACAGAGGAGGGATCCCTCTCCCAGGACGGACAGACGTGCAATGGATGTCACGTGTACAGGACAAATCAACACAAACATATTGTACAATTAAAATAAATGACAAAGTGACAATGAATCACAATGAATGATAAAAATTACAATTAATTACAATAAATAAATAATGATAAAATTATTACTACACTACATATATTATTACTGTCATTATAGCTACCATATCTCCATTAACTAACTAACTAAACTTCTTCCCTGGAGTTTCTGTGCTCTCTCGCCCAGCAGATTCTCATGGATGGATAATTTCTTGCTGCTGTGCATCTGTGTCTCTCCACTGCTGAGACACAGATGCACAGCAGCAGCAAATCATCAACTAACTATAAACTGTAATGAAGATATGGTAGCAACAATGACAGTAATATTATATGTAGTGGACGTCATGCAGGACCACAGCAGCAGCCACGATCCATGAAAACCTGCTTGGGCGAGAGAGCACAGAAACTCCGGGGAACTAAGTTTAGTTAGTAACATGCATTAACATGCATTAATAAGACATGTATGTTTACAGATGGTAAGAGAGAGAGAGAGTTTTTAGTAAAGGGAAATGTGACTGCATCTTCAACCAGTACCGTGCCTAACTAGGCATAACCCAGAAAGAGACAGACAAAGACAGAGACAGAGAGAGGGAGAGGGATGGGAGGGGGAGTCCCCCGGCAGTCTAATCCTATGGCAGCATAACTAAGGTAAGACCTGAGCCAGCCCTAACTATAAGCTTTATCAAAAAGGAAAGTCTTAAGTCTACTCTTAAAAGTGTTGACGTATCTGCCTCCTGAACCCAGAATGGTAGTTTGTTCCACAGAAGAGGAGCCTGATAGCTGAAAGCTCTGGCTCCCAATCTACTTTTGGAAACTATAGGAACCACAAGGAACCCAGCGTCCTGAGAGCGCAGTGTTCTAGAGGGGTAGTAAGGTACTATGAGCTCTTTTAGATATGTTGGTGCCTGACCATGAAGAGCATTGTAAGTAAGAAGAAGAATTTTAAATTATATTCGATTGTAGAGTGTCAAACGGGTCTTTTATTGTTACGTGTTTAACAGCATAGCAAACACTCTCCACATCATACCGCAACAACAACCCAATGATCTCAAAATGGCGCCTTATATAGGGTGTCTAGGTAATGAAGGAGAACCCATTCACCATACTGCCTTGCTCTCTGTCTAAGAAATACTTATTTATTTACGTTATCCCCATAATCCTCAACTATATACACACATATTTACCAACACAACCTCCCCCCAATTCTACAATATACACTAACACTAATAAAATACACCATTTCCCAACACTCCCATCAATCACCACTTGGATGCCCCAGAGAACCACAAATATGGTGATTGTTCCCTGGGAAGCCTTTTGCCCAAACACCCTGAAGACAAAGGAAACTGGTGAGTACCATTTCACACACACACTTTACCATTCCCAATAAATGAACACACAATTGCACACATATATTAGATTAATCACATTATGTCACTTTTGCATTCAATTACCAACAAAATAATGCACACTAAAGCTCATGCCTCTCTTTTGCAGGTGGAACCATGTGGCCATCACAGAACCAACCAGCACCAATAAGATTTAAAAGGACAATGAATGTAAAAACATTCCATTATGAATATCAAATATCTATATGTATATCAAATGTGCAAATATGCCATGTGCAAACCCAATAAAGTGCCACTGCTTTACAAAAGTGCCTGTGCAATTCTTAAAGTGCATGTATCTTGGTTAAAGTGCATGGTGCAATGTTCCTCCAACTCCATCTCAAACTCCTGGGAACGAAGTCCTCTTCCTTACACTGATAATAATAACAGTCCAGCCTAGGAGTAACAAATGTGTGGACTAGTTTTTCTGCATCCACTTGAGATACAGTGCGTCTGATTTTGGCGATGTTACGTAAGTGAAAGAATGCAGTCCTCGAAATTTGTACATGCATTAATGAGATGTGTATGTTTACACATGTTGGTGGTGATGGAGAGAGAGAGAGAGAGAGAGAGAGAGAGAGAGAGAGAGAGAGAGAGAGAGAGAGAGAGAGAGAGAGAGAGAGAGAGAGATTTCAGTAAAGGGAAATGTGACTGCATCTATTGTGGCTTTCCAAATCCTTTAAAGTCGCTAAAGAGGCTGAGATTAGGTCCTGTGTTTGGTATGACGCGCTGATGCTCAGAGAAGCACGGTGAGTCCAGGTAAGTTTCAATTTCAATATTTAATGAGAAACTTACTGATAAGTAATCAAAGTATCCATACTTTCGACAACCCTATTGCAAAGTAGTAGTAAAAAACAAAAAAATGAAATTAGAATATATATTACCTAAACAGTGGATGCTGGATGTCCTTAATGGTATCTTTGGGAAGTTGGTAAAAGAATGCAATTTCATTTTTTGTTGTAATTTTTTAACATGTTGGTGTCCTTAAGATGGGTTACTTGTTGTATTAATTCTGTAATTCCCCCTTTTCTCAACTGTATTTAGAAAAATGTGATAACAACAAAAGCTGAAGTGTTTTGCCATTTAAATAATTTTAGCAAATTGTTTTCATTGTTTACAAGTAATAATGTAATAATGGTAATGTCATAATAATAATTTTTAATCGTGTTTCTATAAAAGACAATGCAAAGTAAATACTCACTAATTTTGTATGTGTGTTTTTCGACAGTATTGAACGCGGCACGGCTAGCGCGCACCATGAACCGGAAGAAGTTGTAATCGATATCTCCCACAATTCCTTTCTGCGCCTTCCTCTTTCCCTGCCGCAGCAATGTCTAAGAGAGGTATGAACCCGCTTCCTAAAATCCACGTTCATCTGCTGTTTTATGCCCCCAGACAGACCATAGAATGTTGTTAGGGTGCAGGACATTGACGAAGACAACAATTCTACGTGATTCGTTTTTGAATTTCTGGAAACTGTTTATGATTTAAAGAGGATGACATTTTCGGAGGAAGCCATGTTTGGCTGTCAGCGCCATGTAGGCATTAAGCTCGTGAAGCTGGAGGCCCGACATGTGAACGCGCCGCTCACTTTACGCTAACTTCACGCACGTTCAGTAGTAATGTGCGTGCTGTTGTACCGTAAATGTTACAAATGTTTGGTTCCGCACTTAGGAAAAATGTCAGCCAAGTGAAATTGAGCCGAGCTAGCTAAAAAAGGCTAAGTACAGCCGGTACACAGGTCGGTGATGATGGTGGCCGGGTTGGTTAAAGTAGTGAACTGTGGCGGCAGAGACTTGGTTTGAACACGCTGTGAAGCTTTCAGCTAATGCCTCAAACTGGGAAAAAAGGCAACATGTGTTTGTGAGGAAGCTCATGCTGCGTTCATTTATTGGTATGATGAAGAATCTTATTCACTAGAGTTTGAGTCCTCTCTGAAGAGCAGGTGAGGCTGACACAACTTACCGACTAATAAGACAATCATCAAGAGTCAATAACTGTCTCTTCTGTATTTCCTGTTGTAGGTTATTTCTACTGTTTCTACTAGATGCTTGAATCTCCTTTGGGATCAAAGTATCTATCTAGATGTCCAGTCTTTGAACTAAAGGACTGTTGAAAATGATCATTTGTCAAAGTATAGCTAGCAAATTGTTGGAGATGCGTGTATTGAAACTAGATACAGATGTCATCAGATTTTGTCTAAGTCTGGGTATTTGACGATGTAGAGATCTCAAACTATCAGTTGTTGTTTTTTTTTTTACTGAATCATGTTGGATAACGCGACAGCTCATACCGACAGATGTCAAACACAGATTATTGAACTTTTTTATTTCGGGATCTCGGCTTCTCTCGCCGCAAATGGTTTGTCTTGGGAGACTTAGGTGAGACTGTCTTTTCTTCTTTAACTGTGTCTTGTCTCCTTGCAGGACGTGGAGGTTCATCTGGAGCCAAGTTCCGCATCTCACTGGGTCTCCCAGTGGGAGCGGTCATCAACTGCGCTGACAACACAGGTATGCCTCTTTGCTGTCATCGCTCAGATACACATATCCGGCTTTGAGCGGGAGATGTGACTTAGAAAACTCATATCTGCTAAGTGTTTGACTGAATTGGACTAAGTTACTGATTCTTTTGGTAGTTAAAAGTAGTCAAACTTTTGGGGAAATGACTTAAATTTCTTCCTGTGAAGAGATGAATACCTGTTTCCTGGAGCCACCAGATGCCAGTCAACCAGTGGAGACTGCTCCTAGCAGGAAATGATCTGGTGCATAACCTCCTATAAAGCAATGAGATGTTTGTACACTTTAGTTTGTCAGATGTAACAAACTAATTGTCAGGATTTATTGGTAGGTGATAGTGGAGTGCGATACTGCATATTTTGGTATCGATCCAATACTTTTCGAGGTGGATGTGTCATTGAATTGCTAAATCTAAATTAATTTTCATGACCTTAAGTGTTTTTTGTTATGTTTCCTTTTTTATTATTAAATAGTTAAAACCCAGAACAGAATTAGGACAAAGTTTAAAATTAAATAGAATTATTTATTAGCAGATTTTTTCAGAAAGTGTGCCTGTTCTGCGCTGACACCGGAGCGGCGAGTCCGGCGACCTGGCTGTTTCTCTTTGCCGAAAACGCAGCATTGCAAACAAGAGCGGAACTTAAAGTATACAATCAATCTCACCAGGCTTGTATCGATCAGATACAGACTTGGTATCAGTATCGATCCGATACGGATAACAACTTGGTATCGATATTTGGATCGATCCGCCCATCACTAGTAGGTGAGCCAGCTAGCAGTTTCCAGTCTGTATGCTGAAAAAACCTGACCAGCTGCTGTCTGTAGCTTCAGTTACGGTACAGACAAGAGTTCTTACTACCTGCAAGAAAGCAGATAATGTCCAACATGGTTCATGAAGGGGTCAGGGAGTGTAAATGTTATGTCGACATTGAAATGTCTGGGGAAAAAAATACTGCTAACAGCTGTAACATAAAGAACCAGAAGACTCCAGCACTGAAAAGCCGATGTTAAGGGATCCAAAAATGAACTTGAGTGACTGTAGTTAATCTGTGCTGCACACACTGTAGAGACTGATCATGATGGTTGTTTGTACTGCAACACAAGTCATCAGCGGAAGCTGCCTCTTCCACTTCTTCTCCAGTCGCCATTATTTTGTGCTGGCTTAACCACTTCTGCTCAAGTGGCATCACTACAGTCATGTGAATGAGAGATGGCATCTTACCTGTCCTGTTTTCTTCTGCTACTTAATGGACATTGTTTGATTCACAAGCAGGACATTTGTGTCTGTGATTTAAAAACTAGAGCTGTATCATATTTCCCCCTTCAAAAAGCACTTGCTTTGTCCGCTCAGTGGCTCGGTGAGTTGTCGTAGAAGGGAACATTGACTTCTTCACTGTGGGTGAGACAGCAGCGACACACCATGGCTGACTGATCTCAATCAGTGATGAGACAACCTGACAGAGTGCTGCAGTCTGTCGTTTCTCAAACTGAAATCTGAATGTCCCTGTTCTTCACAAGTCCCAGTGTTTGTGACCACCTTCCCTCTGTCTGTCCTCCAGGTGCCAAGAACCTGTACATCATCTCTGTAAAGGGCATCAAGGGACGTCTGAACCGTCTGCCTGCTGCAGGAGTGGGTGACATGGTCATGGCCACAGTGAAGAAAGGCAAGCCAGAGCTCAGGAAGAAGGGTGAGTGTCAGTCTGTCATGTTCACTGCACGGCGTCATTTTCACACAAAGTCTTAGATTTGATAGCTTATGTATCGTATGTAGCATCTTTCTGGCTGAAATCTTAAAGTGGCATCAGTGTTCAGACATGGTACTGATGGTAAGTTATGGGAAGACATTCCCCCTTCAAAAAGCACTTGCTTTGTCCGCTCAGTGGCTCGGTGAGTTGTCGTAGAAGGGAACATTGACTTCTTCACTGTGGGTGAGACGGCAGCGACACACCGTGGCTGACTGATCTCAATCAGTGATGAGACAACTTCAAGCTGCTCGACTCAAAGTCCAGAAGTCAGCGTGCTCATACGGACTTTTCTGAGTGGAAACAGCCAGTCTGTAGTTATGGTTCAGATGCTGAAGCAGTGCTTTGAAAACGTGTTTGTGTTCCTGTGACTCACCCACGCCTCCGATTAAGTGTTGCAGTGACCATGAGTGTGTTGTCCTCCCCAAGTCGACATCATCTAACCTAGGTGTGTGCCCTCTGTCCACAGTGCATCCTGCAGTGGTGATACGGCAGCGGAAGTCGTATCGGCGAAAAGATGGTGTGTTTCTCTACTTTGAAGACAACGCGGGTGTCATAGTAAACAACAAAGGAGAAATGAAAGGTGGGTGTGTCTGGATGTTACACCAGGCCTCATGGTCCTGCTCACTGTGCAGCTGTGTCTCCACAGCTAGGTCAGTGTGTTAATGTATTAGTATGTAATAACCTCCCAGCTCAGAATAGAGAGCAGCCCAGTCGGTCCTTAGTGATGATCATGAGATTGATCAGACTGACAGCATGGCTGCTTCAGCCCCTCTGTCATGTCTGCCAGTGAAATGGGTCAGCACCTCGATGAATGTTCCCTCATATTTAAAGTTTATGCAAAGTTTAGTTTTGCACAGAGCCATCACTGTTTGCTTCACGAGCAGGACATTTGCATCACCGTGGTAACATGTCAGTGTTGTAGAGCTCAGTCGTATTCCCCCTTCAAAAAGCACTTGCTTTGTCCGCTCAGTGGCTCGGTGAGTTGTCGTAGAAGGGAACATTGACTTCTTCACTGTGGGTGAGACGGCAGCGACACACCGTGGCTGACTGATCTCAATCAGTGATGAGACAACTTCAAGCTCGGAACCACCAGGACGTGAACACAATTTAAGGGTTAATACTGCTTTATGATGGTCTATGTTATAGTATCAGTTGATTTGTGGCTAGACTTCAAAATCAAATATGTATTGCTTGTAACGATGGAAACACTGAAATACAGCTCTTAGTGCAGCAGTCTGTTCTCCTGTTTTCTCAGAGATTCATGCAGTGTTGGAACTTAAACTAACTTGTTTCCCCGTCTGTGTTTGCAGGTTCAGCCATCACAGGCCCAGTGGCCAAAGAGTGCGCTGACCTTTGGCCCAGGATCGCCTCCAATGCTGGCAGCATAGCCTGAGCTGGACCTGCACCTCTGTTTGTTTTCAATAAAAAACTGTTGGTAAATCAAGCCTCACGTCTGTCAGATGTTTTCATTTCACTTCACGGAGAGCTGTGAGCTGTAACCTGTACTAACCCAGAGTCTTCTCGCACAAATTGGGACACCACCAGTGTTTTCCGTTAACCACCATTGTCTAGTTTGTCTCTGGTTTTATAAAGAAATTAAGGAAGTTATACTACACTGCTGAGAAATAAACTCAATTCAATGTACTATCATTTTAATATTAAATGTGTTAATAGTTGAATAATGCTACCTCATAGAATCAAGGCTTTTAATAGATCTGTGATCAGTATTGACTGAGCTGCCAGTGATCAGAACACCTTTAATATGAACAAAGTATTCAGCCAAGCTGTGGTATACATAATATTTTGTATCTGAAAATGTATGAAAGGAAATCTGTGGGACTTTTTTGCGGTGTCATAACTACCTATGCTTTTTGTAAGTGTTTTGAAGAAGAAAGTCTGATGTGAATCAACCATGGGAACCTGCTTCTATTGATATGCATTGCTAATATGTACTCTGGTTCCAGCCCTCGTGTTAGAGGTAACATGCTATATTATGTGTATATGATAATTTTCAGATATGTAGATTACGTTAGTTCCCTGTTTGATATATTAATACACGGAGCTCTAAATACCCCTCAGAGCTTTGTTGCATCCTGCTCATGCACTTCCTCTGATCTACCATTAGATGGCGTACAGACGGTAATAATTGGTAAAAGCTTTATTTCACAAGCTTCAGCTTACATAAACAATCTATATTAACATCTGTACAGTTCTTACACTAACAGGAGCTTCTTACACATGAGTTGCACAACAGCACAGTACACATTAAAGAGGGAGGACATTCAGTACCATTAATTCTATTCTGTAGTGAGTTTGAGCCTGATTTCAGACTGGTGCTCTTTCCTAGGCAGCAACACACAGGACGTCTCCAACATGACGTGAACTCTTGAACACCAACAAACGGAACAGAAAATACACAGTTCTGGCATTCAGCACTTTGATTTTTTAATTGTAAGGAGAACTTCGAATATGTCACAAACAGACCAGCAAGAAAATGCCTGACAGGACGAGTACAGTAAAGAGGGAGGATAAATGCTTACTGGCATGTATTCTAATATTCTACACCATCTGTAAGTCCAAGCAGTGTGCGAATCATCTGTATTTCTGCTTACACAGTCATTACACACTGTGTGTGTGTGTGTGTGTGTGTTGGTCTACTTGGACATCTCCGGGCTTTGCTCTGCCCCACAGATGGAAACCAGCAGGTCAGTGAAGAGAAACCAGGCTGCCACCTGCCCAACACTTTCCCTCCTCTGTCGTCACTCACTGTACTCATAGATTCATCTCACACACTGGCACGCCCTGACTCCATCCATATTCCCCTGTAGAATGATGGGATAAATACATAGTGTTTTTTGTCCATACAAAGGTGGCCTTGTTGCTTTTTGAAATGTTTGGCAATGATAAAAATTGCCTCTCTCAAATTCTCAACCATTGTTTGTAAGTGTGGAGATAACTATGGAGGGATTGTAGAACTGGATACCTGACCCAAAGATGACCTATTCTATCCAGTGAGAATTCTCATAGTCATACTCCAAAAAAATGATTTCTAGCTTCTTGGTATACTTCCTGGTTATGTTACCTGCTGAATATGTTCAGAGGTATTTCAACCACGTGCCCCACCTGCACGCAAATCGATCAACCAATCTCGGAACAAGTTGGCTATCATGTTCTTGGGACAACTGCCAATGTTTCAGCATAGCCAGCAGAAATCTGAAAAGAAAGGGTAACAGATACTGTATGTCCTCTGCTGTCTAAACTTGATACGTGAGAATGACAAAAGACACAGTTCTGCTTGACAGATATCTATATATGAATGCAGATAACTCCTTAAAAATAACTAATAAAAAGCTATATGACCAGAAGATAGCCGATGGGTTCCGAGATTGCATTTTAGCCACTTTAGTTTCTCCACATGAAGTGTTGTAGCCAAAGCACACTCAAATATGATTGGTCATTACCACTCTACAAATGGAAACCAGGACACCGCTACCAAAATCTTGGTCCCTTACCTACAATGTGCTGGACAGCAGACAGATGTAGCAACAGTAACTATTGGGAGAGGGGCCTAGCAGATAATTGACTAAGTATTTCAGTACTAGTTCATTTTGCCACTTCCTTCTTCACCCTCAGAACCAACCACCCTGCAGATTATCCTCCATTCTTTGAGGCAGAGCTGTTCAGAAATGATCTCACCAGTCGTGTGAAACAGAAATGTTCAGGTTTTGTAATGCTAGCTCTCCTGATACTAATAGATAAAGTTAGAGTTTGTTTGTGGTTCTGCATCTATGAGATTTATTTGAAACCTCATGGTATCACACCCAGTCTGGGAAAATTTGGACTCCCCCCTCTCCTCCTGGTCTCCTCGTCTCTGGGGGGCTCGGTACGGGCATTGGGTGTCACACTGGGCTGCGGACGCTCCTCGCAGGTGGCCTGGGGATGGGTGTGCCACGTCCCGTCCCGGTAGGTGCAGTAGCATACTGTCTGCTCATCGATGTTCACGCGCTCCCCCGCTGGGATGACCCTGCTCCCAGCAAAGCAGTTGGGACCTGGCATGACAGGTGAGACCATGGTTAGAGAAACATAGATACCTCATTGGTATTGGTTGATACTGGTTGGGTTTATAACATTATCATACATTCTTTGGGCTTTTTGAGCTTTGTTTGACAGATATAGCGGAAGAGGTGATTTTTGAGTGTCCAAACCATCAACTTTGTTTATATATATATATATATATATATATATATGCATACATACATACACACACACACACACACACACACACACACACACACACACACACACACACATATATATATATATATATATATATATATATATATATATATATATATATATATATATATAAAGTACATTTGCCTCGGAGGGCTTTACAATCTGTACAGAGAATGACACCCTCTGTCCTTAGACCCTCGGTTCGAGTGAGGAAAAACTTGCCCACAAAAAACCTTTAACAGGGAAAAAATGTGGAAGAAACCTCAGGAAGAGCCACAGAGGAGGGATCCCTCTCCCAGGACGGACAGACGTGCAATGGATGTCACGTGTACAGGACAAATCAACACAAACATTTTGTACAGTTACAATGACTGACAAAATGACAATGAATGATAAAGTGACCACAGTAGCAGATATAGTAGTATTAATGACAGTAGTAATATATATATATGTGTGTGTGTGTGTGTGTGTGTGTGTGTGTGTGTGTGTGTGTGTGTGTGTATGTATGTATGTATGTATGTATGCATGCATGCATGCATGCATGCATGCATATACATATATGCTGGAATATGCTGCTAATAGATACTCCTAAATCTTACACACTGGACCTTTAAAAGAGGAGCCTCTATAATAACCAACCAAATAATTCTACAAATTCTACAATTCGACAATTAAAGAAATTACGTTAAGAAATACGTAAAGCAGACAAATAGGGGTTAAATTAGGCCAGGGCTTTCTGGGGCTCATTGATCGCTGCCCGTGGCATCTTACAACCACGCAGCGGCACTAGTTGGACAAACACAATCACGGAATAATCATTGTGTCAGTAGGCGATGTTCATCTGGCTCAGAATACAATCTCTCAATTCAGATTGAAATGAAGCATTGCTTTCTCTTTCTTGCACTTTTTTTAGGCAAAATTGCTGAAGTTAGTTAAGGCCAGGTCCATGCGCCACCACTTGCAGACCACTGGTGTATGATATGAATAGAGTTGGGGTGTACAACATGAGCAACGTAGGAAAAGCTACAGATGCTTGCTTTTATAACGTGTCTCCTTCTATAAAAATGTCCTTTCGTGTTCAACACATGCTTGTAATCAATGATATTTTCAGTATAGCATCTGCGTGTTGTTAGGGCTGGATACTGAATACTGAATATCATGCATGGTAGAATGTAAACAGCCTGCCTTGGTTATCATTTCCCTCATTCACAGATGGGGGTTCCTTTATTTGGCAGCTACCTGTGAAACAATTACCAATGCCAGGCAGCAGGAGGACAGGAAGTACAGTTCATCTGATGCCAGATCCAACTGTGTTCAATAAAACACAGCTGACGTGAGGGAATTTGGCAGCAGTGGGAAGAAACAGTGACGCAACAAATCAAACCATCTGTCCAGCAGAGGAGCGGTAAAAATAGAAAGTACAACTTGACTACACCTGCCATAAAGCAGCAAGGTAAGTGTGAAGTAACTCTTCTTTTAGGCGATCACGATGAATCACTCAAATTATGCTTTTGGGTGTCAAGCTGCTTTGGCTTTCTATTTTACTCTAAAAAGAGACACCACACAATAAACAAGTTATTATTATCCCTGCTGCTATTCCTGTGCACACACACACAAACACACAAATCCCACCGATGTAATAGAAAGGGACTTAAATGCCAGTGGCAGTGAAAGCACACATGACATAACAGGGATGGCTCTGTAAGCTGCAGGGTGTGTGCGGTGATGTAATCAGCGCTGCTTCTGAGAGCAGCAGGATGAACACACACTGTTATAATGACAGCTCACTAATGATGTGTATAATACATGCAGGGGTCATGGGCTTAAGTGTGTGTAGATGTGTGTGTTAAGGAGAGAGTTGGTGAGATGGGTTACAACCCCGAAAGCAGGAACTGGAGGGTTAAAGTTTTCAAGTTGGCTGGAAAGATGCAAAACATAACACGCAACTTTGTAATGTCTTAATGTTATATGTCCTAAGACTGATTATCTCTATCCTTTAACCCATTAAGAAAAAACTGTTTTTGGGAACCCAGAACACCCACAACACGGAAACTTCCCAAGAAAACTCTTGTGAATAGAAGGAGGCAGGCTTGGCTTCACATCTATTGCCATATCTACAATGTCCCACGAATTTGAGGGGTTAACCCATCATGCCGCGTTTGCACCGGCATCCCTAGACCTGAAGACACAACTGTCCTTCTGCAACTGCCACTAACGCTGGAGAAAACAAATACTAGCAATAATGTCCTCCAACTCTCAACCCTTGGGTTATCCAACACCCTTTGTACCAGCATTTAAGAATAAGGCCTGAGGGCCTGGGAGGATGCATGCACGCTCTTTGTAGAGGTCAACCACCAGGCTGCTGAAAGGGATCTGGGTCGATGAACAGGAGCGCCAATAGGCTCTTGGCAGAGGCTGCCGAGTGAACCATCAAATGGCTCTGGCTGAAAGTAAAAGGACAGGAAATGGTCGCCAAGATGACCATCAGCCAGCACAGGTAAAAGCCGAAAGGGGCATCACCGCTGACCCTTCTGAAAGTGTCATAAGCCTATCACGTAAACATGCCCACCTGATGACCTCAGTGAAGTATTTACCCATACAGTCACACAAGTAAGTAAGTGCTGATTACAATAAGGGATTGTAAAATCAAGTCCTATGAGCTCAACTATAAATAGAGCATTTGTTTGCCCTAGTGAGGATTTCAGGCAGCAGGACGGCGTACTTTGTATTGAGTCAAAATAAACTACAGTGTGTGTTCATGGTAATAAAAGAATATGCCATTGATGTGTTTACTTTCACAAAATCAAAATGGTTTATGCATGCCATTGTTTATTTGAATGTGATCAGTATTTTTATAGCAATCTCCCAGTTACATGATGAGACATGCATGCAAAGTTGACACGAAAAGGCTTGTTGAGTGTCCAAATGGTTCATCATCAACTTTGTTTGTCTGTTTTATATACCGGATCTTTGTGGATTGAGAGTGACTAAACACGTGAGTTATCCTTTGTAGACCATGAACAGGATGATTCAAAGTGTTGGAAACCCAGCTCTGACTGAGTCTTACCAGTCTTGCAGATGGGGCAGCAGTGGTTGGGTTCGTAGCTGGGGTTGACACAGTGAGGGGCGGGGCAGTCCGAAATGCTGCAGTACACCTCTCTGTTGGCCTCACAGCGACATCGCTCACACCTCGACAGCTGGAACACACAGTCTTAATGTCACTGACTTCAAACTTTTAACAATCAGTCACTCTACAGTAAATAAATGAGACCATGGCAGAGATGCTGGGTGGGATTAATGTCACTGTTATGTCACAGAGAATGTGGCAAAACCTTCACGCCACATGCACATGTGTAGGCAGTCATTGTTAAATGCAAACACAAAGTCAGCTGACCTGTCTCTAGTGTTAATGGACTGGTTGGATGCACTCTGTCTAATGGATCGTTGGTTACATAAAACAGGGTCAGCGCCTGTCCCCACACTGCTCAATCACCGCTGAACACATGGTTGCATGGAAGCATGGAAGCTGTTTGTTGACATGATGACGCAACAGCACAAACAATACTGCACACTTTTGACCTTAAATGCACACGTCATGACTGCACAAGCTACTTTTCATCTTCGGGCTATTTAGCAGTTAAATGTTCCACTATCTTCACCACATGGAACTTTGTCTGCTGTTTGGTGCTGGGCAGGTTATGGACAGTTGGGTTTGTCAGGGATTTTTCATTGAAATCAGCTGACTGAAGAAGAAGCTGATATCGGTGGAGAAGTAAAAGAGTAACAGTTTTGTTGATAGATTTGCGTGCTGTTTGTTGCTGGGCTATTATATTATATTATATTATATTATATTATATTATATTATATTATATTATATTATATTTATTTGTCTTAGGAAATATATATATATATATATATATATATATATATATATATATATATATATATATATATATACATATATATATATATATATATATTTCTATGGACATCTTAGTATAACTCTACACACTGTGTGTATACAGCGTAGTTATTTATGTAATTGAGCCATCATGCATATACTTATACTTCAAGGGTATATATCTAACTTTAATTTTGATTTATTATTTCTGTATTATTTTCTCACCTGTGTACCGTGAGCTGCTCTAACAAGTGAATTTCACCAGTGTGGGATTATTAAAGTGTATTTAATCAAGGCTGGATTAACCAGCTAAAGTGACCCAGCCATCATCAATGAATAATTTCACACTATTTATCAAGACACAGACATGGGATCATGTATGTCTCATAAGTGTGTGGAATCAGTTGTTATATCTTTAATATTTTAGTAGATATTTTGCACATTCCTTCACAGAACAAACCTGTTCAGATAGAACAGTACCACAAAGAGCCAGGTACTGAGCAGTGTGGTCACTTTAAAATATACTGAAGCTGCAGGCGTGCACCATGTCTAATATGATGGAAACTTTAGGATGAAAACAATGCACAGGGAGGGAAATCTAGCACTGATCATATGCAAATATTCTATTTTCCACTGCCTACATAAGCATAATGTGAGAGAATATCAATATAATATGATCACTATTTGGTACCAGGCACCTTTAAAGTTTACATGTCAATAAAATCAGTACAGTGGGTACCTGTAGGTCAGTAGTACTGATATTCTTTATTATATATATTGGTGATGTGCGTAAAAATGTAATAACGCGCGATCACTGCAACTATTAAGATTTGTGTGGACTTGTGAATGGGACAGAGGACGGGAGTGGGTGTGGGTGGAGGTAGGGAGGGAGGGAGGAGGTGAGGGGGTTTGGGGGGGTGTAGAAGTTTGGATCTTTCTCACCCTGAACTCTTCTAGGAGCCGGTACGTTTTGCCCCCGTAGACACACACCCTGGCCATAGCCTCGCACACCGGACAGCATGCCTTATATTTGATCCGCGTGCACCGGGGGTGGATGCGGGGACACTTGAGTCGGACGCACACTGGACCGTCCACGGTGCACGTGCACGGACACGCCGTGGGGCTCGGGTAATAAACCTCTCCGATGCCGTAAACAAAACCGTGGTCATCGATGCACCACTTCCCCCGGTAGTCCCCGAACTCGTAGTCCAAGTCGGTTTTGGTGGAGTACTCTGCCGCCACCGCGAGCTCCGCGACCCGCACCGGACCGCGAGGCAACAGCAGGGCGAGCGCGGCGATGGAGAGGCAGCAGAGCGCGCGGTGCCGGTGGCTCATGGTGACCGACACTGACCGTCCTGCGTGTGCTGCGCTGTGTCGCGCTCCGGTGAGCTTCTCCTCCCACCTTCAGGACGCGCCGGTGACGCTGATGGAGCCGATGGCATGCGCGTACTGACGCGGTGTCACCGGGAGTTCATGAGTGTGCGTGCGGCGTCCTCCAGATGTCACACACAGCCTCCTGAACGAGTCTGAAATAGACAGAAAACAGAAAATAAAATAATAAAAAACACTTCATTAATGAATAGAATTTTAGTTTAGTTTAGTTGTAATAAAAAAATAATAAGATTTGTTTATGATCAGTGCTGGATTTCCCATGGACTTTGTGGTTCTGTGAAAGAATATGCACTATATGTGCAAACATCAACTAAAATACACATACAGGGCCTTCTTGACATACATGATCACATGTAGCTACATCTTGATAAATGGATCAAAAGATTTATTGATTGATTTAATGATTTATTTATGGTGACAGAGTAGTTGTCCTCTCCATCTGTGTAATCCAGCCTTGATATTTTATCACATACTGCAGTTTTTTTTTTCAACAGGACATTTGAAGCTGAACTAGTTGCATTTTTATATTAAATTAAATTAAATCAAATCAAATCAAATCAAATCAAATCAAATCAAATCAAATCAAATCAAATCAGATGTCATTTGCCCAAAGTCACAAAGTACATTTGCCTCGGAGGGCTTTACAATCTGTACAGGGAGTGACACCCTCTGTCCTTAGACCCTCGGTTCGAGTGAGGAAAAACTTGCCCACAAAAAACCTTTAACAGGGAAAAAATGTGGAAGAAACCTCAGGAAGATTATTGGAGCAGCCCGAAACAAAGAGTTACATAGAAGTAACAAATGCGTGGACTAGTTTTGTCTGAATTTAACATAAAAAAAAAAATTGTAGGTCATCCAACTTTTTATAACTCACCTGTTCAAATTATAATAAGGCTGCAAGCTCTGCAGATTTACAGAGTTTTACCACAGCGCGTTAGAAACTTTTGGGTGACGTCACAGATACCACGGCCGTGTTCACACAGTCTGTGATCGACAGACAGAAAGAAGAGTTGATTTTAAACGAGTTGAAGTTTTATTTCTGTGTTCAAACCTTTAGCTGAGGTGAATCATCAGTATACTAGGAGTAGGAGTATTAGGGCTACATTTAAATAAAAAAATGGAGTTAATTATGAGATTAAAGTCATTATTAAATATAATCCTAATACTCCGTCGTAACTATGTGATGCCGATGTGCCAAAAGATGAAGATTCTCCTTGTTTGTGAAACCTATGCTATAGTGGCCCTTTGTCACTATCCGTCATGCTGGTGGTTTAAAGGGCTTGTACGCGTGCCAGTGTAGATGTAGGTGCATGCAGGTGTAAATGCATAACACTGCCAATGTCCAAGCATTACTGATTATATGTTGCAGGTTTATTAGGCTACACACAGCCGACTCAAAAGTACTCACAAAAATAATTCTGAGCTGCGGCGTTACACGCTATGGCACGGTCAAAAACCGTGCGCCCCTGCACAGATTACCCACCCACCTACCTATATAGATTCAAACAATGGGCTAAATAGATACTGCCACCTACTGGCATAAATGTGTACAACACTCATGAACACAGAAAATGACCAATCTGGCTCCTACATATGCTAAAATACAATTCCACGAAATGCTCCACGGCCCTCATTTTAACAGCTGTTCTTCTCTAAAACAACAGGATAGAATATTTACGACTTTATTCTCGTAATTAATTCTCGCCGCCATATTTAATAACGACGTGGCCCTAATACTCCGTCGTGGTATACTAAATATATTCTTTTAGTTTTTGCAGTTGGGGCCCCCTGGTGGCCAGCAGAGGCTTTAGTCCTTAAAACTGCATCCTGACCTGATAATCGGAGACACAGACATGAATGAAATTACTAATTTATTCATATGAAAGTACGAAGAAGCTGCATTTTACTGTTATCTTGTAATTTTATATCATGATATAATCACTAATAATGGCGTCATAATTATTATTACATGATGTGCACTTTTTGAACCTTTTTATTTCACCACCTCACATCACAGACCCAAATGAGTCTGATCAGAGATGAGCTTTGTGGCTAATACTAAAACTAAATATTACAGAAAAAGCAAAATCTACTTAAATTACATTCCAGCGATCTCCTAATTTATTTTATATTTATACAACATGATACATTTGATATGTGATTTTCTCCACATACACTAGTTAGAGAAACGGATAACTGACAGTTATCTTTATATAGTTATCTATAGCTAAAACTAGCATGAAAATATACTTTTTCGGTTGTGTGGATTCTTTACCTCAGGTAACGAAGGTGAGCTACAGGTACTAAATGTAGTCTTGCTGCTTTGAGATTATATATATATATATTTACTTGTTTCCTTTTGCTTTTATATTTATATTTCCATGCTAAATATATATAAAACTAAAATCTTAGAACACAATCCAGAATTATTTAAAAGAAAAACAAGAAGAGTTTAAAAGACTGAGAAATTATCTTTATTTGTATAGATAAGTTCAGACAGTACAAAAGAAAGATGCAAAAAACAGAGGCATATTACTAAAAACAGTCCAATTCAAGTAAGAAAACAGTCCTTTAAATGCACAAGTGACTGAGGTTACACTTGGATGAGGGTAGCGTGTGCATTTCTCTGCTGAAGTTAAACGCTTGTGGTGTCAACAGGAATATGCAGTCTAAAGTAGGAACGTAGTCTTAAACAAAAAAAAAAAAACATAAGTACAGCCTCAACATGGAGAGAAGCTCTCAAAGATTAAATGCTAATTGAGCTGGCGTCAATACCTTTTACATAAATGTGATGGAGATGTTTTAATACCCAATGCAAGTCATTTTATCATCCAGAGTTTTTAATAAAGCACCATGGAGACACATTGCATGGTTTCCTCCAAATATCAGCTTTTCTCATCATCAACTCTTTGACAAAAGACTTCAGATATTGTTCAAATGCTTGCAGGATTATGATCAGTATTTAGTAGAGCATGCAGAATGTGAGTGCACAAATAATTCATCTCCGTATGAACTTCAGACCTGGAAAAACGCTCATCTGCGTCAGCGCGAGACGTGTCGTACACACACACCAACTGAAAACTGTTGGAAATGGCGTCTGATTCAAGAGTACAAGTTTTCTACGAAGGCTGATCTTGATTATATTAATCTAAAAGGTTCCACTAGATCTCTAAAAACACAAAGTAACAGTAGTAGTTTTGCAAATCACACAAACTGAAACTACAAAATTCTGAGGTTTCAAATCGGGGAAAAGGTCGAGGTCCTTTCATGCGAGGTTGCCCTTAAAAATCACCAGAACGTACGCTGAGCTTTCAAACAAGTCATAAACCCAAACTCCCGACTGCAGCTGTGCTCCTTTGTCAGAAAAATATACGGACTGATTAAAGTTTATACATCAAGACTGAGCAATATACGCACGTGTGAGTCAAACATTCAACAGTACAAAGTCTACACAGTGGGAATTATTTGAGGTTTTTAAGTCTGAACTATGTGGATAACAAACAGCAATCAGCATGCCTTCTGAAATCACCTCCCTGGTGTCGAACACGAGTTCAATGGAACAGCGCTGCTTGAAAACAGCAGCGATGTCGCAGCTGGTGATGAGCGCCCTTCACACGGTAGCACAGTGATGTAGAATTATAGCTTAAACGGTTAGTCAAGTTGATTGACAGAAAAACAACAAGCGGTTGTGAGAATCAACTCATTTTATCGAGCCAAAAGAGTGAAAAATAAAAGACAAACGTTCTTCAGCCTCTACTGTCAGAGTTTGTCACCTTAGGGTAATTTCTTACAGACTAATGATTAATTAATTGATCATGAAAATAATCAGAATCTAATCTAAGGTGCAGTCCTGTGTAGAATGACTCTTGGTTGACCTGTAGAGCCAGGGTCAAATTTTGGGAATGTGGACCAGCCATCTAGAAGAACACTGACAGATGGATTGGGATGGCTGGACAAACAGTGATGAGACGTGTTGAGTTAGATACTGGTATATAACATCCACGCAGCCAAGCGGGGTTATGTTAGAGCCCCCCCCAGGATTAGGAAAGGGGGCTCGGGTCAAATGTCGTTACTCTTTGGTGATGTTTCACGTGCCCTCATCATAAGCTAGCCATGCTGGGTTGTTCTAATCCTTAGGTGGCTGACTGATGAAAGGCCTATGTCACTCTGTGGGAAACATGTTAACTATTTATTGACCATTCAGCACTTCATTGACAGAGCCACGGTGTTCACATCTGGGGGTAGAGGGGGGGTGGCTCCTACAGCTACCACTGTAACTAACTGACCATTACATATCATACTGTTGGCTGCTCTGGTTGGGGGGCAGTAGTGGTGGAGGTGGAGGGGCTGGTTCTTCTGAGGTGGGGGGAGGTGGGGGTGTCGCAGCAGCCCTGTTGGGGTTAGCCGCACTGGAGTTTGCTTCCTGGGCTGCTGGAGGGTCGGGGGCTGCTGCTGGTCCAGGGGGGCCATCTGAGGAGGGAGGAGGCATGCTGTTGTTGCTGTCCTCGCTGGGGGCGCTGCTGCTAGGAGTGCTGCTCTCCCTGGGGGGGTCGGGGGGAGGTGTAGCTTTATCAGAGGAGGAAGATGGGGGGTCAGAGGAAGTAGGTGGAGCGGTCTGGGAGTCTGAAGAAGGCTCCGCAGGCGCCGCCTCATCTGGGAAAAGAATGAAGGGACGAGAAAATTACTTTAATGTTTTGCAATCATTTCATACATCCTGAGCGGTTTGGATATATTAGTATCTGTATGGTTTCATAAGCACCGTCAGTACCTGTCTCCATCGGTGTGGGCTTCTCTTCCTCCTTGGTCCCTGAGCTGGGGTTAGCTGCGCTGTTAGCATTAGCTCCAGCCGGCTCTGCTGCTTTGTTTCCAGCAGCCTCCGCCTGCTGCTGCTGTTGCTGCTGCTGCTGAGCCTGCTGAGCAGCTTTCTCCGCCTGCTCGGCCGCCTCGCGCTCCCTCTCCTCCGCCCGGCGCCTGGCCGCCTCCTCTGCGGCTGCCATCTCTGCTGCTAGCTTCTCCATGTCCACCTCTACCTTCTGACTGCACAGCTGGAGACACAAAAGCACAACACTTAGAAACATTCTCCATTTACAAACTAAGCTCAAGTTGAAGCAAGAACAAGATGCTGGTCGACAAATTAGTCGACCATTAGTAGTAAAGTCAGATGAAAACACGAATAAGGAATAAAAACTTCATGACTCAGCAGTCTCTAGGTAAATAACACACAGCTGTACCCGCTTGAGTTCAGTGTTGAATGAGTCAGTGGTCTCCAGGAAGCGTCTTTTTTTGTCTTGGTGGCGATCCTCAATCTGCAGCAGTTCTGCCTCTAGCTTCCTCTGAAACACAGCAGACACAGGCCAAGACCATGACTGTTTGTCTCCAAGGTTCATCAGTGACTGACATTTGTTCACAGCACAATATTCTCTAAAATAAATTTAGATGGACGAGGTAGCTACTGGGCCCCTATTAGCTCACATAGGGTATGTCAGAGAACAGCGTGTGTTACCTGGTGCACCATAAGAGACTGGACCTGCCTCTTGAGGACCTGCATGCGAGCTGTGGTGACCACTGAGCGGACATCAGGCACTACGATCTCGCTGAGGATGTCGCTGATGAGCCGGTGGTTCCTCTGGAAGCGAGCGGCTGCTGTGTGCTTCACGGAAAAACCGTCATCGTAGTCTGGACGGAGGAAATAAAGTTAATTTAACACAGGACACCCAACCGCTTTCAGTTACACAGACTGGAGATATAAAAAGAATCTAACACTGACCATCAGGGTCTTCAGCGGGCTGGATGCTCATGTACGGCTCTCCTTTGTCCATACGACTCTGCCTCTGCCTGCTCTCCTCCTCCATCGCGGCCTCGGCTCGGTTCTTGGCGTTGACGTAGGCCAGGTAGGCTGGTGAGTTATGGTACGCCTTCAGAGAGTCGTTATACTCAATCTGAGAGAGGAGGAACAGAAAAAAGATTAAATGATCATTTTGTTAACATCTTTTGAGGAGTCCACAGTATCTGGTGTCTGTCTACAGGTGTGGACCTGAACCTCAGCTCACCTTCTCGGCTTCATACTCGTTCAGGTAGTCCTGTTTCTCCTCATCAGTCAGGTCCCTCCACATCCCTCCGATAATCTTTCCAATCTCCCACAGCTTCAGGTCGGGGTTGGATGCCTTCACTTGGTCCCATACCTTGCATGTGCAAAAAAAACATCGCCCCACACGCACACAAACAAAAATAACAAGCAGTCACTACAGTGCGACTGAAGTTAGCAGTACATTAGGTCACTACAAGAAACTAAAGGAAATAAAGGGGGGAAAGTGCAAAGGAAAGAAGTTTAACTCCAGATCTACCAATTGACCAACAGTAAAACATTTACAGTGGTCCACAGAGCTAACCCACTGCAAAAAAATGCTGCAAAATGAGAAAACACAAGCAAATATTCAAGTGTTTCTATGAGACAATAAAAAGTGATGGACACACCTGGGTGAGGTGTGGACAAGCTCTCATCTTAGCTCTTTCTTTAGTCCACTTACAGGCAGGTGACTTTAATAACCTCATGAGCCGCAAAGCATAGCAACAAGTGTGCCCCAGCCATGTTCACTTTTTACTGTCCCCTGGAAACGGCTTCCGTTCTCTTAAGTTCCACTTGCAGCATTTTTGAATGTGCTGGATGGAATGGAATGAAACCTTTTGTAAGGTTTTATGTCGATGAGTACATTTTGTCTTTATGCTGTATTCAATGGTAAAAATTGAGCTCTTAAAGTAGAGAAGCAGCGAAAGCGACGAGCGCGAAGGGGGAGGAAATGAAGGCAGGAGCAGAGCATGCATGCAGAAGAAAACAGATGTTTAATTTCTGTCGCGTTGACAAACACAGCAGGACTGTAAAAGCCAACGGGATAACCGAGTGGAGAGTCTCCACAAGGTGGTTGAGGTGGTGATGAAGGCGTCATGGCTTGGCTGTTTCCCACCCTAAAGCCCCTGCAACTTTTCAGGGGATGGGAGGACAAGCAGTAAAAGCAGACACCGTGGATGGGTGTCTTACCTTCCTGCTTACCTTCCGGCTGTACCGCATGTAAGGCATCAGAGGCTTGTCTGGAGGTTTGGGAGGCTTCGGGACGGTGATGCCCGAGGAGTTCTGTGGAAGGAAGACAGAGGGGGACAAAGGGGGGAAGTAGAGGGTGAGTAAGGGGGGTTGAACAAAAGAAAAAAGGACAGGTTTAAAGATTTAAAACAAATAAAAAAAAAAAAAACATCAGCTGATTATAATGATGATGGAGAGGTGTATGACAACTACAGACATGACAAACTAACTCAAGTGGTCCTGAATGCTTTTTACAGCTGGATGAATGCATTTATGATGCGTTCTAATTTAACGCGGATTGAGGTGAAATACAAAATACGTCATTGGGGCCCCGTTTCTCCACTGCACAGGTCTAGTTCTCTGCGAGGTTGGCCCATGACTCTGAATGAGGAGCACACCGGACTGTATCCTGCAGTCCACATTGACAATGTGACATGAAAATTAGTGATGATGGAGCTTTTATCTCTGAGATATGCTGCTGGTTTAGCTTGTCTCCATGTTTGGCTCATCTGTCTTCTCTTCCTGTAGTATGAGTAAACTGAAGAGTCGCATCACACCATTTATATTTCAGTTTGTTGCCTCTGAAGGAAATAATCCCACACTGAGCTTCAGACTCAGACTATTAGCTGGGGAAGCAGATAACACAGCAACATGCGCAACCGGTCAAAATATTCTCATTGGTATTGGTTAGCCGTCGACGCCTAATGGTTGGTATTTTAGGGACCAACGATAAGAAATCAAACCATTACTGAATAGACATCAATTATAAGTCCTGCTGTGCATTCCTGTTTGTCTTTAACACATTAAAGAACCATGAATAACTTGGAAAATTACATGGTTTTGGTTTTTCACAAGCAGCAATCAAACATTGTGTAATAAATACCTCAACGACAGCCCAACAACAACAAAGGTGAACAAACGTGTTGAATTCATTGTTCTGGACAACAAACTCACAGGCTGTCAAAACTATAATTAATTTATATATATATATATATATATATATATATATATTTTATTTATTTATTTGGAAGTCAGTGAATGTTCTGTACTGTATCCTTTTTGTGTGAGTCTCTGTGACACAAAGCTTCATTCAAATGATGGGAAGTTTTTGTGATAATATGAAACAGAAAAATGTCCATCATCAGTCAATGTGTAGCGTTATTCCAGCAAGATTTCAAAACCGAACGTCAACACTGCGATGTGTCAACGAGGTGGAACAGCACGTTTTATATGGTCCATATTCTAATGGAGCAGAAGGGATCGATTTCATCTCATGTGGGCTTCGCTGGAGAAAACCTTTTTAAGAACTGAGCAGACAGCTCCTCCACCCCTCTGCAGCTTAAATCATCCCCTTATCAGAGTTTTAAAAATGTTCTCAGACAGAGACATGGCTGTCAAAAGGAGGTCTCCAGACCAAGACTGATCTCAAGTACTGCAACAATGTGCTCATGTCACATGAGCAGTCCTGCTGCCAAAATCACGTCACCATGCAAGGAGATCACGAATATATAGCAGAGACACTAATGGAAGTCTGATGGTACAAATAGTCTTAATGAGCAGCCTGGAAGCCAAACGTGTTAGCCAAACAGAACGGTTTGCGTCATGCACTGAGCCCAACTACAACTACATGACTGGAGAAATGATGGTGACTGTTTGAAAAACAAACTGTGGGAGCTGTAAATGTATAAAGTGAACACAATGACTCCCAGCTCATCTAAAACCCAAATTATTAAGAAATATTTAGCCTAAGACAGTTTTTTTGCTACCCTCCCCGTTTAACCTGCACCCATCCCCTCTTCTGTCTTTTCTTTTTTAAAATCCCTCCATCAATTCATTACCCTGCTGGAGCCTCCGGAGCTCCCTCCCAGTCGGAGGTTGTTGTAGGCCAGATGGCTGTAAGGGTTGTAGCCCACAAACCCTGGGGTGGAAGGCATTTGCTGATGGAAGACAAATGAGACAAAACACGAATGAGAAATGGCTCACAAACAAGAGGAGGAATAGGGATAAACATAAATAAGTGAAAAAGGGGAAAACGTGAAACTAAATGTATCTCGTTTTGCTTGTTTGTTTTCCATGGCGTAATCATGCAAGGCAAAAAAAGGCAACTGGTCGTGAGGCTGGCTTCAGCATGAGTGCACAATAGGTAAATGCTGTATGTAAATCAGGACTTTGCAGCGAGTTCACATCGTCCCTTTTAGGTTGCATTTAATAAGTCTACACCGTTACATTTCAGCTTGATGCTGTGCCTGCTGCTGCATGGAAGGAAATAACATTAAAACAAGCATGTTGATTCTACAACTGTACACACGTGCTCTGAAATGTTGAACAGGTCTTCAAGATTTTAAACTTCTTCCCCAGTAGCAATAATATTAATAAAAAAAGCTTTTTCAAGCACACGAGGCACATTGGCCTCTTCTGCACGAGGCCGTCGATAAGTGGTGGTGTGACAGGAAAAGGCAGGAGTGAGAGCGACGATGGAGAGCTGAACGGATCTGTGGCTACCTCCGTGTGTTCGCACAGAGGAAATCAATTTAAATGAAAGAAATGCAGAGAAAGAGAGAGGAGGACAGCAAGAGAGAGAAAGATGGAGAGGTACTGAACGGAGAGCTCAGAGCTATCGTGACCCCCTTGGCCGATACACAGTAAGAGCTGAGAGCATAACAGAGCCGGACACTTACTGTTGTCGGGGCAGGGGGGAGGGGGAGGGGCGTAGGATGGTCGCTCTGTGCAAAGAAGAAAAAGACATTAGTTATTTAACAACCCACTGTGTGTGTTTCCATAGAAACATAAGGGTTTGGTGTGCATTTTTTCCCCTTCATAATATTGTAAATTCAATATTTTAACTAGGAATTTTAAATTTGTGAAAATATCAGAATCACTTTAACACTTTGCTCTCATAGTACAAACATATATAGACACAGTTAAAAACAAAAACAGAACTTGATAAGTAAACATTCATATTCACATTCCTACCAACTGTTATCTTTGTACAATGTCTCCCTCTGTGCAAAGAAAGTTGAGCTCAGGGGCGCACATTTGTACAAGTTATTGCACATATGTATATTTTTCTTATGTATATTTTGTAGAGGTAGAACCATATGTTCTTCCTCCTCAGAGTTTATTGATTCCATTTATACTGTGTCACCATTTTTACCTCATACCTGTATATAGTGTTACTTGTAATGCTGCTGCAATTAAAGAATTTCCTTTGGGGATCAATGAAGTCTATTTACCAACAAAAAGAACATTTTTTACACTGTGTAGAAATGTGCAATGAATTGGTGCAGTGGAGCACAGTGCAGGGATGACATGATAAACAGATTGTACAGTAGGCTGACTTAAGGAGGACAATATTTGGCATATACAGTATGCACAGTATGAGTGTAAGTGATGATATTTACATAAAAAATTCATCATTTACAGGCAATGTTACTGTTCAAATACGTGTAGTCCATGTGTTCCCACACAGGTACACACTATTTAACAGCAGCATGACTTTGACTTTCTTCTGTTTATTTTTCACTTGTGAGTAATTTCACATCAGCCGCTGCGGTCACAAATTCATCTCCCCAAAGTGGGATCATGAACGTCTATCTCATCGTAAGCTGTTTCTCCATGCTGAACTAATGGTTTATTTGAACCAAACCACAGATTTGATTAGGGTTTTTTTAAGTGCTTCTGTAAAGTTTGACTAGAGTGTCAAATGTCTATCAGTGAGGACTGGAGGCCTTCAACACAGCAATTACTGCTTTTTCTGGTATAATTTGAGAAAACTAATCTTACAGATCCTATATAATAAACTGAGCTCTTACATTGGATGTACATGGACAGTGCAAATTCCCCCAATTAAAACAAGGTTGCTCCCGTTAGACACTAAAACGTAGCAAAAGGTGTTTCACTATTAACACCGTGAGTGTTTGCTTACTTGACATCGTGGCTGGATATGGGGCTAAGGAGAGGGGGGTATTTCCATATTGATTAACCTAAAGAAGAAAACATAAGAGAGAAAAAATGAGCCACACACACATTAACTGAACGACAACCAACCTGCTGCTGACGTTAGTTTGCTTCACTAAATATCTTCCAGACGTCGCTAAATGACCGAGAAGGCCCGAATAAAGATTAATGACAACAATGGCTGACGGCGCTCACACAGCTCGCTCACCCGGCCTGGCCTTCGAGGAAAACCCGCACACAACATAAATAGACACTTTACCTTAAAATGATGCAGAATTTGAGTTCTGGCACAACGAATTTCGAAGCTAAATATTTCTACAAACCCGCAAACACTCGAAACGTGTCTTCACGCCGGCTCCTTCACACCTGTGAAGTGTGTAAAATCCGCAAGACGTTTGAATAAACCGTGCTAATGCAGCTAGGCTAACGGACAATACAAGCTTCGCACATGGAGCTAATTAGTTAGCCTTACTAGCTGAGTTAGCTGGCGGCCAAACGGCTGCACACAAAGTCGTTTTTACGTAAACGGTACGCAATGATAAAACTGAAACATTTTCAGGTAATTCCGCTGGAAACAGTGTAAACACACTCACTCAGTCGTCCTTTGTTCCCTCCACAGGGCCGCCGCTTGTTCCGCCTTACAAATTGGGACCGGAAGTATTGTTTTCGTTCTGGCGGACGGAGAGGGTGTTTTCAGAATAAAAGCACAGCTACTTCATATACTTTTCCGGTTGAGATAATAAACCTCAAAATAACTCTTTTTGCCTCCCCAGATTTTCCACACTCTGTCACACCATAAATTTCATTGACCACTGTTCCTAACTTCACAGCCCTGTACTCTGTCATACCTTGGACATGATATTAGTATATCTTCTTTTACTGTTTCCCTTGCCCACAGTTACATTGCCCAGTTGGATGTTTGCCTATAATAAAAAAAGTGTGCTGTTCAGATTACTGTTCCCCTAATTCTTATTCTACTCATGATTACTTGTTCTATCCTAAATATAAATAATAATAAAAAAATACAATGGACCAGCATCCATATTAATACGTAATAAAAAACAAGTAAGAATCTTACTGATGTTTCAGATAGACATTCACATTCACATGTAACACTGCAACCCCTTCAGCACCATTTTGGATCGGTTTCTGTGATTGTGGTATGTAGAACCACAGCTCTGAAGTTTCAGGCCACTGCAGAAATCCGCAAGAGCATTTATCTTGAATAAAAACCAGCATCTGTTTTAAATTGCTAACAATGAAATCAATCCAACAAAAAGAATAATAGTAGCTTAAAAGGAACCATATGTAACTGTACAACATAATCACACAACTTTGTCATCATGATCTGTATGAATATGTATCCTCCTCACAAAAAGATAAAGCAGACCTGACTTTGCTACTAAAAAATAAATATAATTTATTTTATATCATCAATATATTTTGGGAAAATTAAAAGTAGCTGTCTTTGTAGCCAGTCAAAGCCCCTCATTTGTTGTGTGAAGCACCTTTATACTAGGTTATAAACAAAACTAAGCTGCTATGATAGGGAAGCTTGCAGCTTGGGGGGCCTCTAGTGGCTGTGACTAGAATGTTTACCATTGCTTGACAACATATCAGCCACTCTGTGTCCTTGTCTTTCTTTGGCCCAGAAAGTACAAATAAATCAAGAAATTTTATTTACATAGCACAATATCCACAAATCACAGTTTGCTTCAGGGAGCATTACAATCTGTACAACATATGATACCCTCTATGCTAGGTATTTCTAGTCTATTCAGAAGAGGAAAATCAAATCTGATCACTAACTTTGCTCGATCTGAATGCATTATCTTTAAGTTTTACTTGTTTACTCCAACAGCCCTGACCCATCAAGTCATGAGCTCCACTAGATCTCTGAAGGTGTTCTGTGGTATCTGGCACTGAGATGTAAGCAGCAGACCTTTAAGTAAGTAAGTTGTGAGGTGGGGCCTCTATGGATCGGACTTATTTGTCCAGCACATTGCACAGATGCTCGATTTAATTTCACCTTGAACTTGTTGTTGTGTTCCTAAAACCAACATTAACCATTTTTGCTTTGTGGCAGGGTCCACTACCCTGCTGAAAGAAACCAGTGTGATCCGGGAGTACAGTTTCTATGAAAGGGTTTACATGGTTTGCAACAACACTTTGGTAGTTGGTACATGTCAAAGTAATGTCCACATTTTACTTTTGAAAGGTGCGGAATAAATTAAGTTTATGAAAGTAGATTGTGGGGGTATCGGCCGACGACCTGTATAGGTCCGGTAACGGTACCCTAGCACTGCTTTCTGTTACAGTGAGATGAATGAAGAGGACTATGAGATTGATAAAGGGGGTAGTGAATGGGAGCAAGTAGGGAGAGGAGGAAGGGGTAGAAGGGAAAGTGGGAGAAAGAAGGAAGAAAGATAGTCTGGAAGGCACGGAGAGTGAGGGGCAGAGAGATGAGGTAAAGAGTGGGAAGAAGGGTTTACTTAATGTAGTGGTAAGATTTGACGGAGAAGGGGGAATAAAGAAAATGGACCCACTAAAAATCACAAAAATAATCAGAGCACAAGCAGGAGAAGTTAAGTACGCTAGTACTTTGTAAGTGTTAGGAGATGGGAACTTGCTAATTGGGTGTAACACAGAAACACAAGTAGAAAAAGCTCAAAATGGTGAGTGTAGGAAAAATGAAGGTTACAAAAACAGTGAAAGTTGGAGAGCAGAGAAATATCGGATGTAAGGGAGTGATAACAGGGCTTCCCCTTGGTATCAGAATAAAAGATCTAGTGGGAAACCTAAAAATGAGAAATAACACAGTTAAAGATCTTAAAACAAGAGGACCTAAGAAAAAAGAATCAGAAGTAGTCGTAGAGTTTGATACAAAAAATATCCCAAGAGAACTTTATTTTGGATTTGTAAAATATAATGTGAGAGAACCAACGAGGTGCTTCAAATGTCAGGAATATGGACATATTGCTAACCTGAGGAAGGCAAAAGAAGGTGTGCTAGGTGTGGAGGGGACCATGAATATGGGAAATGTGGGTTGGGGGTGAAACCAACATGCTGTAACTGTGGAGGAGAACATACTGTAGTGTAGCATACCGGGGATGTGAGGCTATGAAGAGAGAAATAACGGTGCAACAGATAAAAGTAAATGAAAAAGTATTTTATGCTGAAGCTGCCAAGAGAGCGGGACAGGGGAATTTCAGTGGCAAGCAACAGAACAGAGAGAAACAAGTGATGACAAGTATTGTACACAAATTGAAAAGAAAATGTTGGAGGAGAAAAAGAGATTGGTGAGTTATAAATGCGACCACAGATGTTAAATCTAAAACAGAAAGAATACAGATTATAGTCAAAGCAGCAGTCCATCACCTGGGTATGAGAGGGATAAGATGGGAAGAGGTAAGAGAAGAGGTAAGAAACTTATTTAACTGGGTTATGGATTTTCTAAGGGAAAGGGTCATCCAGGTAAAATTGGGTTGGAGATCTCAGAAAGTTATATTGTAGAGAATGGTACGCCGCAGGGGAGAGTTATAAGTCCTACACTATTTACAATAATGATAAGTGATATATTTGACAATATACTAACAGGAATGGGAAGATCTCTGTTTGCAGATGATGGCAATATAGATCACATAGTTAAGAAATTACAGGAAGGGATAGATCGGAAAAACACAATAATACCAGAATGGATTCTACAAGAAACAAGCGTAGATCTAGAAATATGGGTATCAGGAGAAGAAATAAAACAGCGGATAAATAAAACAGGGATTTTATAACTCCGCAGATGGAAAGTTTGGGGAATATGTTTACATATACACAGATGGATCCAAACAGCCAAAAATAGGAGCAACAGGCGCAGCAGTGGTGGTTCTCAGTCATCATATCACAATTTAAAAAAGAACATCAGATCATTTAAGCATATATGCGGTGGAGGCTATGCGCAATATTACTGGCAATAGAATGGGTGGAGGACAGGGTGGACAGGAAGATAGTCATATGTAAGGCAAGGCAAGGCAAGTTTATTTGTATAGCACAATTCGTACACAAGGCAATTCATAGTGCGTTACAGAGGCAAGGAAAGAACATTTGACATTAGGACAAGCAATAGCAATAGAAATAAAAAAAATAAAAAGAGAAGAAAATTTAATTAAAAACATCAGAATGTCATTTAAAATCATTAAAACAGCAAATTTGAAAACAATTTAAAACATTTAACGAATCACAGGATTATGATTGATAATTCTTTAAAAGAGCTCAGCTATAAGCACGTGAAAAGAGAAAAGTTTTTAACCTGGATTTAAAAGTGCTAAGAGTTGGGGCTGATTTTAGTTCTGCTGGTAGTTTGTTCCAGTTGTGAGCAGCATAACTGCTCATACTGCTAAATGCTGCTTTACCGTGTCTGGTTTGAACTCTGTGCTCCACTATCTGACCTGAGTCAGTAGATCTCAAAGCCCTACTGGGTCAATATTCTACTAACATGTCGTTTATGTATTGTGGGCCTAAACCATTCAGTGATTTGTAAACGAGTAGCAGAACTTTAAAATCTATTCTGTGGCTAACTGGGAGCCAGTGTAAAGACTTAAGAACTGGGGTGATGTGTTCTGATCTCTTTGTTCTGGTCTAATCTTGGCTATAAAAGGAAGATTTGAGACAGGTCTGTAGTTGGTTAACTTGGAAGTATCCAGCGTTCGCTTTTTCAAGAGTGGCTTGATGGCAGCTACTTTTAAGGGTTTAGGAAACGTGCCTGATTTATTATTTGCTGCAGATCTGTTTGGACAGATTTTACTTAGTTTATTTTTTTTACTTAGATTTTACTTTTAATAGCTTTAAAAAAGTCATTGGCAATGGCATTGTGTCAAGACAGCATGTCGATGATTTAAGATGCTGAACTGTTTCTCCTGTGTTTTAAACAACTGTATTAAATTCTGACATCACAGTTGATTCATTCCTAGGCGGTTTTAGGGATTGCGTCCCTTTATCATTTTGTAGATTTGTGTTGATATTTAACCTTATAGATTTGATTTTTTCATTTAAAAAGTGAGCAAATTCATTGCATTTTTCTTTTGAGGAGAGTTCTGAGACTATCTCTTTTGGGGGGTTTGTAAGCTTATCAACTATAGCAAACAGAGTGCAAGTGTTGTTGATGTTCTTGTTAATAATTTTAGAGAAGTGTTGCTGTCTAGCCTTGATTAACTCATGGTTGAAATTACAGAGACTTTGTTTGTAGAGGTCGTGGTGAATTTGGAGTTTAGTTTTTCTCCATTTACGCTCTGCTTTCCTGCATTCTGTTTTCAATGCCTTTACTGTCATAGTGTTCCTCCATGGTGATCTCTGTCTACTCAAGGTCATCTTAGTTTTAATAGGTGCAACAGCATCCATGACATTTGAGATTTTCCAGTTGAAATTATCCAGAAGTTCATCAACTGTCACTGCGCTCACAGTTGGTGACATTGCTATAGCCTCCATAAACTTAGCACTAGTATTCTCATTTATGTACCTTTTCCTAACAGACACAGAGGTTATCTGAATTGTCTGTAAGTCAAAGAACACACAGAAATGATCAGAAAGAGCCATGTCCTTAACAACAACTAAAGAAATGTCAACAACTTTAGAGAAAACCAGATCTAGAGTGTGTGTGGGCCCTTTCACGTGTTCATGGTGTTGTCTATGTGAATGTTAAAATCCCCACTTACGATAAAAAAGTTGTAATCAGTGCAGATAACTGACATCAGATCAGCAAACTCATCAATACATTTTCCTGAGTACCTTGGTGGTCTATAAATGATTAGAAAAAAAGGACTTTTGGATCACGTTTCATTAAAAAACAGAGATATTCAAAAGAACTAAAATCACCAAATGTAATGTCCTTGCACTGAAATACTGATTTGAAAATGGCAGCAACACCCCCACCCTTCTTGCCATTTCGACTCTTACTCATAAAACTGTAATTTGTTGGTGCTGCCTCATTAAGAATGGTAGCACAACTACATTCAGTCAGCCATGTTTCACTAAGAAGTAAAAAGTCTAGATTATAGGTCATAATCATGTCATTTACTATCGGTGATTTGTTGGCTAGTGATCTGATATTAAGTAGGGCTATCCTTGTGAGGATAACAGGAGACACTGGTAAGTTTCGTGGTTGACATGCTATACTCTATAGATTGGCAGATTTAAATGAACCCTTTTTATTTCTCACCAGTTTAACCACTTTTCTGTTACCTGTCATCACAGGGATTGAGAAGGGTATTTGAACTCCATAGTTCAAATAGTCATGCTATCATGTAGTGATTCAGTTTCATCACTCTTAAACATTAAAAACAGAACAGCGACAACACACCAGGAAATATTATATGAAATACTGTTAAAAACATCCAGATTAACACAACAGGGGAGGGAAATAATGTTCATGTGGGATCCAGCTCACTTAGGGATACAAGGGGAAAAAAAGCAGATAAAATTGCTAAGGAGGCAGTAAAGAAAGAGGAGGTGGAAATAAAAGTAAAATGATCAAAAGTTTAATAAGGAAATTACCAATCAATGGAAACAACATTGGAAGAACCAGGAAAAACATTTGAGTTAGGGTGTTGTGGTGGTAGCTTAGCAACCGCACAGCAGGGGATCATGAGCAGCAGCAGCATTAGCATCAGCAGCAACATCAGCAGCATCTGCAGCATCAGCAGCAGCATCAGCATCAGCATCAGCATCAGCATCAGCATCAGCAGTGTCATCAGCATCAGCAGCAGTAGCAGCATCAGCAGCAGTTAACCACTGCCAAGTACTGCACCACTGCTAACCACCACACCACCGTGTCTGTTCTGACTTTCAGACTGAAGACCAGCTAAGGTAAGTCTTCAGGAAGTTGGTATAAAGTTAACGTGTTTGTGTGTGAAGTGCTGGAATATGTGAGCCATTGGAGAAGCTTGAGCTGCCCCAGGGTGGGTTGTTGCTCGGTGTCTTTCAAACACGGTCACAAGAAATCCTGACAATCTGTTTTTTTTGTTTCAGTATTTTCTGTGGGGGGGAACCTGAGCACCAGGGGAAAACATGCAAACTAGTATCTCCCCAAAGTGACCCAAGCTGGTTTAAATGAGCCATGAGTGAAGCCTGAGCTGCTCCAAAGTGGGACGCTGCTCAGGGTCCTTATCCAAACACTTTCCCAAGAAATCCATGCAATCTGTTGAGAATGATGAAAAACAAAGGTGGGGGTGACCACAGTGATCCATCAGAATGAACAGGTATTGTATCTGCTGAGAGATTTGCTAAGAGTCATTTTTTCTTACCACTGGACACCTTGTCTTTGATATCCAGCTCGTCTTTGAAGAACTTGATGATATTAAATCGTGAGGCAAGGAGGATTTCATACAGGACCACACCCATCTGCCACACTGTGGTGGGGCCAGGCTTGTAGACAGAGGTCATGTACCACTCTGGAGGGATGTGCTCAACGGTACCTGGAATACACACACAGGACGTGAGGATGAGTAAAAGCTTTGTTTGAATGTAAAAGTATCAGAGAAAAGCAGGACTATAAAGTTCTTACCATGGAAGACACTGAAAGATGACTCTTTCTCGAAGAAACAGCTCAGCCCAAAATCAATGAGTCGAACCTGCGGAACATCTGAGCCGGTCTCGATCAGGATGTTTTCTGGCTTGATGTCCCGGTGAAAGATCGAATTATCCTCGAGATGCTTTGCTGCCTCAACCAATTGTTTTATTATGATCTGAAAGAAAGAGAGTGGAGAGGCACTCAGAGATGGTGGTTTGACATTTTTTCATGGGTGGTACTCTCTAACGGCTTTGATACAAAGCTGAAGAATGGCAGTGCTGAGATGCTCAAGAGTTTCAGCAGGATGAGTCATGTTATTTTTTTCCCAATTAGTTGGTGTGGAGTTTTGTTTAAAACCTGTTTCATTGTATACACTGCCTACGGTTTGAGACTTCTCTTTAGTGATGACACCATGTTCCCAAATCTCAGCAATTACAGTGTTCACATAATCAATAATAGAAGAAAATATAACAGAAACAATTGCACAAATACAGAAAGAAGAAAAAAGAAAATTGCTTTAAGCCCGAGATTTCAATTCCAATTGGGGTTCTGCCAACATGGCCTGAACTTTTCCTCTTCAGGAACTCTACCCATAACATGGAGCTTCCCATGACTTTAAGTTTGGAGAACATTTTGGTTCTAGGTTCTGCTTAGTGTTTCCATTGCACATTTTGTCTAGCTGTGACAATGGCTATATGTTAAACTCTGGTCGTGGAAAAGGCTTTAAACACATGCATCTTCACAAAGATCCTCCAGCAGCTTACCTTGGCCTCCTTCTCATCTAGGTCGTCTTCTTTGTTATTAACATAGTCCAAGAGGTCTTCTGAAGGGACCGGTCTCTCGAGCACTAGGATCAGCTCCTCGTCCGCATTATACCAATCGAGTAGGGACACCGGTGCTGACGTCCCAACTGATCCTTCCTTTCCATTCCCGAGTTTCAGCATAACTGCAACCTCTGCTGCGAGCCTCTGTCCTTCGAAGTCCTGAAACATCACAACAAAGTGAAAAGTGAGGAAGAGAAGCTCCACTGATTCAAAGATAATTCATTAATATTATGTTTCATAACTAAGTGCAGTGATGAACACAGCACGTTTCAACAACTGGTGTTGCTCACTTACTTCAGTGCAGGATACTTTATCTTTTGGGATGTGTTTGATCGCTACCTGCAAGACACAAACAAGACTTTGGTTAGCACTTTCAGATGATACTGCGTGTGTGTGTGTGTCTGTGTGTGTGTGTGTGACACTTACAGGTAAATTATCTGTTCTTCGATAACCAGCAAACACCAATCCAAAGCCTCCTTCGCCAAGTGCATTGTGTTGTGCATATTTTGCCTCAAACTCAGATTTTGGGTCAAGCTTCTTGGTTTTCTTGCTCCTTGGCACTTTGTCACAGTTTGTGTTGGTCTCTACAGATGAGAAAAACCCAGATATTTCAAGATCAGCTAGATGGCAGTCATCACATTACATAATTCAAATACTTATTTAAAAGAGCAGTTTATCATTTTAAGGAAATGCACATCAGTGTGGCTGGAGTTGTGGATGTGGTTAGTTGAGGTTAGCATAAAGATTTTTAACCAGGGGTAAACAAAAAATAGTTCAGTCATTAACAAAACATCTTTTTTGTGGTCATCTAGGGGTATCTGTCCATGAGACATGAGATTACTGTGGCTACCCAAATACAGTGGAGGTAAATGGATTTAAGTTTGTGATGCTCACGGCATTAAATGAAAAGCAACATCTAGATCAGCCCACAGGCCTCACTGTCAATAGATCTATTACTAAGCAAACAGTTCAAGAGAAACCACCCTCAGTGTGTCTGGTGGATTAGTTGATCTTTTCAGGGCACTGTTTTTGCCACTGGTTGATTCAGAGAGCTCAAAATGTGGATAAAACATCTGCCACTAGATACCACTACAGTGATGCTTTTCTTTGCAACACAGGTGAACTGAAGTCTATTAAAATCAATGTACCAATTCCCCAGTGGATGGAAATTTCTGTGTTTTCTGTAATAATGAATCTACTAAACCTGAACATATGTTCTAGAAACTGCAGAATAATCAGTCATTTCAGCCTAATTATCAGCCTATCTCTGTCAGGATACACTCACTTTGACTTGATTGTCCCTCTTCATCTTCTCTGCCTTTCCTCTTTGATAATCTCTCGCAGAGATTATACTCAGAGGCCGTCTGGGGTTCAGATTTATGCACCCTAATTCTCTTTCTGTGGCTGTTCACATCAGGACTGGCCTCCCTTTTGGCTCCTTTAGTTCTGCTATCTAATGCAGGCACTTCACTTTGTTGTGTCGTGCAGGTCTTGGCCTCTGCAAATGAGAAAAACACATTGAAACATCAGTTTGCTGTGAATTGTAGACAACTGACCAACAGTTTGAAATTTTTCATCATCACAGTACAGACTTAAATCTCAGATACTTCTGAAATAATGCTCACTCATTAACAGGAGTGACTGCAGATTTCTGACTAGATTTCTCACTTACTTCGAACACATGAACGGCGATTCTTCATCTTGTCTGTAGATTATTCGACTACTATGATGTTAAAGTGCTTTCAAACTCAATAACTTCAGATTCACGACTATTATGACGTTAAAATGGTTTCAGACACAATAACTTCAGAGTCACAAGTGAAAGTAGAACCAACAAGTGTATCCTTCTTATACTGTGGTGGAACACAGAATGCTATGACATCATGGTGTTTTATAGTTAGTGTTCTAGAATATGCAAATTAATTTGAGATTTAAATGTGCATGTGAGACATTTGAATCTGTGGAATTATCCATATTAAAGTTATTATGCCACATTTCAAATGATGCATACAATACAAGCATACAGTATTTTATATTAGCTCATTCTTAGCTCATTCGTGATTCCTGGCTACATGCTCCAAAAATAGAATAATATAAGTTGCTACATTCATCTTTGGCCAGGCCTCAAAGTTTACTGTACAAAAGCACAACTTCATTCACTGATTTTATTTTATTTTTATTTATTCACAATGTATTGTTGCTTAGTCCAAGTGGGGCAGCTGTGACTGTCCACTAATCAGAAGAGTCAGTCCCTGGCTCTTCAGTCTGCATGTAAAAGTGTCCTTGGGCAAGATACTGAACCAACTTACTTACAACCAACTGAACCACCAAATTGCTCTTGAGTTTGTGTGTGAATACAGTAGGTGAATGTGATATGTAGTGTAAAAGTGTGTTAGGGACCCTAAATGCTGATTAGAGTGACCATGGAGGAGGTCCATAGAAATGTAAAGGGCTTCCAGATGTGAATTGAGCCAAAAGTTAACTGAGGCCGTATCTTTCTATGTTCAAGGACATTGTCTGTGGTCTCCCCAGTGCTGATATTAAACTGTCAACTAAAGATCAACTTGTTGTTATTATGGAATTTTCTATCCTTAGTTACACAAAGTTACGTGTGGACTTTGAGGTCCTCTGCAATATTATTGAGCTATAAAGCGCATCGGCTTTAAGACTCATCTGATTATAAGGTGCATATGATTATAAGGTGCATCTGATTATAAGGTGCATATGATTATAAGGTGCATCTGATTATAAGGTGCATCTGATTATAAGGTGTATATAAGGTGATGTGTTCTGATATCTTTGTTCTGGTCTAATCTTGGCTATAAAAGGAAGATTTGAGACAGGTCTGTAGTTGGTTAACTTGGAAGTATCCAGCGTTCGCTTTTTCAAGAGTGGCTTGATGGCAGCTACTTTTAGGGGTTTAGGAAACGTGCCTGATTTATTATTTGCTGCAGATCTGTTTGGACAGATTTTACTTAGTTTATTATTGTGTCAAGACAGCATGTCGATGATTTAAGATGCTGAACTGTTTCTCCTATGTATTAAATTCTGACATCACAGTTGATTCATTCCTAGGCGGTTTTAGGGATTGCGTCCCTTTATCATTTTGTAGATTTGTGTTGATATTTAACCTTATAGATTTGATTTTTTCATTGAAAAAGTGAGCAAATTCATTGCATTTTTCTTTTGAGGAGAGTTCTGAAACTATCTCTTTTGGGGGGTTTGTAAGTTTATCAACTATAGCAAACAGAGTGCAAGTGTTGTTGATGTTCTTGTTAATAATTTTAGAGAAGTGTTGCTGTCTAGCCTTGATTAACTCATGGTTGGAATTACAGAGACTTTGTTTGTAGAGGTCGTGGTGAATTTGGAGTTTAGTTTTTCTCCATTTACGCTCTGCTTTTCTGCATTCTGTTTTCAATGCCTTTACTGTCATAGTGTTCCTCCATGGTGATCTCTGTCTACTCAAGGTCATCTTAGTTTTAATAGGTGCAGCAGCATCCATGACATTTGAGATTTTCCAGTTGAAATTATCCAGAAGTTCATCAACTGTCACTGCGCTCACAGTTGGTGACATTGCTATAGCCTCCATAAACTTAGCACTAGTATTCTCATTTATGTACCTTTTCCTAACAGACACAGAGGTTATCTGAATTGTCTGTAAGTCAAAGAACACACAGAAATGATCAGAAAGAGCCATGTCCTTAACAACAACTAAAGAAATGTCAACACCTTTAGAGAAAACCAGATCTAGAGTGTGTGTGGGCCCTTTCACGTGTTCATGTTGTTGTCTATGTGAATGTTAAAATCCCCAGTTACGATAAAAAAGTTGTAATCAGTGCAGATAACAGACATCAGATCAGCAAACTCATCAATACATTTTCCTGAGTACCTTGGTGGTCTATAAATGATTAGAAAAGGGACTTTTGGATCACGTTTCATTAAAAAACAGAGATATTCAAAAGAACTAAAATCACCAAATGTAATGTCCTTGCACTGAAATACTGATTTGAAAATGGCAGCAACACCCCCGCCCTTCTTGCCATTTCGACTCTTACTCATAAAACTGTAATTTGTTGGTGCTGCCTCATTAAGAATGGTAGTGGGGCAGGTCGGGTGTTGCTCTGCTCCACCCCCTCCCACTTAATCAGTATCACCGGTGCTTGATTGCGCATTGGCAGCACCTGGTTAACTACTGCGTTCCTCTGGGGCGCATTCTCTCCCTGGCATTCACCTGGAAAGGCTCTGGGTCGGCGTGCTCCAGTTTGGTTGGTGTTCGGTGTGATTTCGCCAGGTAAGCGTGTGTGCTTTAACTGCATCTTTATTGCACAGTATGGTGCGACAACCGCCGTGATTTTGTTTTCAGTTTTGGCCGTACTGGTTGGGTTGCAGCTGGAGGAAGTGGTGTCCGCGTTCTGCTGTTGTTGAGGACTGTTTTTTTTTAGTGCGTAAAGCTCTCTCCATCGGTAAGCATGCTCGTTGTTAATCATGGTGAACTATAGTAGCCCTTTGCTAACAGCTGTTGCCCTCTGCTCTGTCCTGCTGTAGCTGCTGAATTTGCAGCGGTTCTGTCTCTCCTCCTGCGCTCTGTGGATCCACGGCACAGCCTATTGATGACCACCGCAGCCACCTACGCATAACATCCGCTGCCTCCAGCCTTGGTGCAGCCGCTCCGTTTTCACGCTGTCTTCCACACCGTAGTTTCTTTTTCTTAATGTCCTGAGTTCCTGTTGTGGCTCTCACGCAGCACCAGACTCAAGCCCCACTGCCACTGACTTATTAGTGTTTCTTTGTTTGTTTGGTTTATTTATTTCTCGTTTATGTACTTGTTTTGGGTAATCAGTTAATTTGCAAGCTCTTTGGTTTCTTTATTTTGAATTACAGATGGTTATTTTGTTTAGCTCTAATTTAGTTACATTTCTGATTTTGTTTATTCTTATATAAGTAAATTTTCTTTAAGCATTTCTATATAGGTTAAAACGATTAATGTGTATTCTTTCTGTTGGTGTGCATGTGGGTGTGAATGTTGTGTGCGAGTGTTTTTAGAATAGGACATTTTAATAATTCATATAGTTCGACCTTTGAGTGTCGCTCCACCTAATTTTGTGTGTTTCCTTTCTGGACAGGAGCTGGTGTAGTGCGTGGCAGACTCCCTGGTGGTGGTCCCATCTCACCTCCCTTAAGTTTGCTGTGGCACGTGGTGGTTTGGTTTGGTAATATTGTTTTTGTGTGTTTTTAAGTTTCTTTAGTCTGTCCGCCTCACTGAGCTGTCCCTGCTCCTATTTTTGTTCATTTTCCCCCCTAAACGAATGGTGGTATAGCAGACACGCAGGTTGTGACGAATATGTTCATTTTACCCATAGTAAATCATTGTTAAATAAAATAATTTATATTTTTGGAAGTCCGTCTCTTGTCCTCTCTATATAGGTGTAACGAGTCTGTGTGACCTCATAGTATTCCCCTTACAGGGTTGAGTGAATTTCCTGGGGTGCAATTCCCCAGGTGGCGTTGTCGGACAAATCCCCCCCCTCTCTTACCACGTCTCGCCACAAATTGGCGTTGTCGGCAGGATGCACTGTTAGAGGACAGAGGCGTGACTTCCATTTTTTTTTTTGTTAGTGTGAATTTGTTGTTACGTTGGTGTGTTAGGGCAGCAGTGAAGACGGAGCGGCAGCATCTTTTTTTTTTTTTCTTCTTCCTCTTTTTGTTCTTGCCAGTGGTGCAGGTTTCCATTTTGAAAGCGGTGGGTGTGGCCTCTGCGGTTTGCCATGGAGGAGGAACTGCAGCAGCTCAGAGAGCTGGTGGCACAGCTTAAAGCAGATAATGAGCAGCTGTCTCGAGTGAGGGATGCTTCTCAGGCCGGTTCCAGCAGAGCGGACCCCGCTTCTGTCACTTCAGGTGCTAATCCTCCGGCTGTAAGTACTAGCGCCACAGTCACTGAACGGTTGGTTGTTATGCCTAGAGATCGCAGATGCACCATGTTTAATGGCAGAACAGGTATAGGCATAGTGGAGTGGAAAGAGGAAGTGCAGGCCTGTATGCGGGCACGCCACTTGTCTGTTCGTGATCAGGCCTTTTTCATTTTTGACCATCTAGAAGGTGAAGCCAGAGAGGAGATTAAATATCGCCCCTGTGTGGAGAGGGAAGACCCAGACAAGGTTCTGGCTATCATGACTGAGCTTTATGGCTGTGTTCAGTCATATGTAACACTGCAACAATCTTTCTTCTCTCGAAAGCAGCAGGAAGGGGAGACGCTGTTAGAGTTCTCTTTGGCCCTGATGGCCCTGATGGAACGTGTTAAACAGTCTGCACCAGGTGCCTTGCCGAATGCTGATGTTCTTCTTCGTGACCAGTTCATAGAGCATGTGCTCGATGGTGCCCTTCGCAGGGAATTGAAGCAGTATGTTCGCCGCCATCCCACTGCTTCTTTGCTCGAGACACGTGGAGAGGCCATTAGATGGGAGAGGGAGGGGTCTCCAAGGGGTGCTAGGGAACGTAGCCACTCTCTTCCCTCAGCCTATGGCCTCCAGTATGGGGTCCAGGGTGGCTCTCGCCCCACCCCACTTGTCTCACCCCATGATTCAGAGTTGAGTGAAGTGAAGGCACTCTTGAAGCGTCAGCAGGAACAGCTTGACCAGTTGACTCGGGCCATGGCTTCTTTTCAGGCTCGTCCCTTTCCATCACGGCCTCCTCGCAACGGCCCTGTGATCTGCCGAAGGTGTCAACAGCCAGGTCACTATGCCAGCGATTGTGATGGGGAGCGGGTTACCCCTCATCCCCGTACTGGTTCTGCCACTGGTCGGTCTTCTAATGTGGCTGGGTCTTCACGCTTTGCACCCCAGCCGGAAAACTGACGCCCACTGAGCTGAGGAGCCAAAGCTCAGATGGGGAGGCTGGAGGCTCACAACAAGACCTCATCAGTCGGATAATGGCGCCCTGTCCACATATTAATGTCCTGATGGGTGGGATCACTGTTCCGTGCTTGTTGGACAGCGGGTCCATGGTGTCCACGATCCCTGAAAGTTTCTTTGCCGAACATTTCGCACCATGGGGCCAAGAGCGCCTTCGGTCTTGTAATTGGCTGCAACTGCGGGCCGCAAACGGTCTTTGTATTCCTTACATCGGCTATTTGGAGCTGGATGTCACCTTGTGTGGGAAGGTGGTCCCTGGTTGTGGGGTCCTAGTGGTAAAAGACCCTCCCGGTGCTGCATCTGTTGCCCCTGGGATTTTGGGGAGCAACGTCATCCGTCGATGTTATCGGGAACTCTTTGAAGAGTATGGTCCTGCTCTTTTTGATGCTCCCCTAGTGGTTCAAGCTCCAGTAGCTGTCCTTGAAGCTTTACAACGGTGCCATCAGGCCACCACAGAACCCCCGAGGAACCTTACGGGTTTCGCCAGGGTCCGCGGTAGATGGGCGGTACGCATACCTGGTGGGGTAATGAGGCTTGTGGCCGCCACTTGTCCAGAACAGCTGGCTGGTCAGGCTGTGCTGTTCGAACCAACAGAGTCCAGCCTACCTGCAGGGTTATTGGTGTCTCCTTGCCTTGTCCAGGTCAGCCGTGGTACAGCTCATGTCCCCGTGGTCAATGTGGGGACGACTGATGTTCTCCTTTACCCGCGCACTGGTCTTGGTACTTTAAGTGGGGCCCAGGTTGTCAGTTTACCCACTGGTGTGACTGAAGTGAAGCTCCCGACAGCCTCGATCTCATCTCAGACAGCCTCTGGTGTGGCACCTGATGGGGTCCAAACCATAGACCTGTCTGCTTTGAAAGAACAAGAGCAGATGGATGTACATGCTTTGCTGCAGAGGTATCAGTCAGTTTTCTCAAACCATGAAGGTGACTTGGGTTGTACCAACCTCCTTTCGCACGAAATCCCCTTGCTTGATGAGGCTCCAGTGAGACAGCGGTACCGAAGAATCCCCCCCTCCGAGTATGAGGAGGTGAAAGCTCACATTGATCAGTTGCTTGACGCCAAGGTGATCCGGGAAAGCAATAGCCCTTTTGCTTCCCCTATCGTCCTTGTCCGTAAAAAGGATCGCAGTCTTCGCATGTGTGTCGACTACCGCCTACTCAATAGTAAAACACGGAAGGACGCATTCCCTCTACCTCGTATTGAGGAGAGTCTGAATTCACTTGCCGGAGCTTGCTGGTTTACTACTCTCGACTTGGCAAGTGGCTATAATCAGGTCCCTGTTGCAGAGCAGGACAAGCCGAAGATGGCCTTTTGTACACCTTTCGGGCTCTTTGAATGGAACCGGATGCCATTTGGCTTGTGCAATGCGCCAAGCACCTTTCAAAGACTCATGCAAAGGATGTTCGGGGATCAACAGTGCCAGTCCTTGCTCTTGTACTTGGACGACATCGTTGTCTTTTCTTCTTCCATTTCACAACACTTGCAGCGACTCGAAGTGGTTCTCAGTCGGCTGCAGAGAGAAGGTTTGAAGGTGAAACTTGAAAAGTGTGCCTTTTTCCAAAAAGAGGTTCGTTATTTGGGGCACATTATCTCCAATCAGGGAGTTTCCACAGACCCTGCCAAGATTGAGGCAGTGGCGAAATGGCAGCGGCCCCGTCATGTGTCAGAGCTGCGCTCATTCTTGGGGTTTGCCAGCTATTACAGGCGGTTTGTGGAGGGGTTCGCTAAGCTGGCGACCCCTTTGCATCAGTTGGTGGCAAAACTCGCAGGTACCAAGTCCAAGCGAGGATCTGGGCAGGATCTGAGCTCTGCATGGACACCCCGGTGCGAGCAAAGTTTTGAAGCCTTAAAGGCGAAGTTGGTTTCAGCCCCAGTGTTGGCCTATGCCGATTTTTCACGTCCATTCATTTTGGAAATTGATGCCTCTTACAGTGGCCTGGGGGCCGTCCTTTCACAGGAGACTGAGAATGGTATTCGACCCGTCGCATATGCGAGCAGAGGGCTTCGACCCACAGAACGCAACATGGAAAATTACAGTTCGATGAAGCTGGAGTTCCTTGCGCTTAAGTGGGCAATGGGAGAAAAGTTCCGGGAGTATTTGTTGGGGCACAAATGCGTGGTTTTTACAGACAACAATCCGTTGAGCTACCTCAATTCAGCTAAGTTGGGAGCCATAGAGCAGAGGTGGGCCTCCCAACTAGCTGTCTTTGATTTTGAGATCAGGTATCGCTCCGGACGCATCAACAGGAATGCTGATGCGCTCTCCCGCCAGTATCTATCGGGGTCTAGCTTAGCTGAACATGTCTTACCTGGCACTTCAGTTCCATCATTTGCTCAGCCAGCTGCAGTCTCCGCCACAGTGGTACCTGCTGCCCAGGCGATGGTGTCTGTCTTCCGGAGTCATTCTCCAGCGGACCTTCGTTCCTTGCAAGAGGCGGACCCTCTTTTGTGTGATAATTTTCTGCCCTTTTGGAAGAGGTGGGCTAAGCCTACTTTCGAAGAAAAGAAGCAACTTCCTGCTGCTGCTTTGACACTCTTGAAACAGTGGGACCGCCTGATCGAACAGGAGGGCGTACTGTACCGCCGGACTTTTCGGTCGGATGGAGGAGAAGAGTGTTTCCAGCTTGTCTTACCTGCTGTTCTTAAAGAGGAGATCCTGGCCCAGTTGCACCAAGACCATGGTCATCAGGGTATTGAGCGCACCATGGAATTGGTGCGGCAACGCTGTTACTGGCCAGGGATGTCCGCTGACATCAAGCAGTGGGTTCAGACATGCGAGCGTTGCCAAGTGGCCAAAGATTCAGGGCCGGTGCCCCATAGTTTTATGGGCCACGTTCTGGCGTCTCAGCCAAACGAGATTGTCGCCATTGACTTCACATTGTTGGAACCTTCACGGAACGGGTTGGAGAATGTCTTGGTAATGACCGATGTGTTCAGTAAATACACGGTGGCAGTCCCAACACGAGATCAGCAGGCAGCAACTGTGGCTCGTGTCTTGCTGACCGAATGGTTTTTTCGGTTTGGTGTTCCAAATCGCATTCATTCTGACCAGGGTCGGAGCTTCGAGAGTTCTCTGATCCAACAACTGTGCCGCTTGTATGAGGTAGCTAAATCACGAACCACTCCTTACCATCCGGCCGGCAACGGGCAGTGTGAACGTTTTAATAGAACTCTCCATGACCTCTTGCGGACTCTGCCAGTCTCCCGGAAGCGGGATTGGGTTTCTTGTCTCCCACAAGTGTTGTTTTGTTATAACACTACGCCACATCAAAGTACAGGAGAGTCTCCCTTCTTTTTGATGTTCGGTCGGGAACCAAGGCTCCCTGTGGACTTCCTTTTGGGCCGAGTCCGGGATGCTGAGCCAGGGGAAGTACAGGACTGGATGACTGAACATCAGGCAAGGCTTAAGGTGGCGTTTGAGAATGCTCGTGGTAGGCTTTTGGCTGCTGCAGGTCGACGAAAAAAGCGACACGACGAGCATGTTCGAGAGGCTCCTTTGCAGGTGGGCCAGCACGTCTACCTCAGAGATCTTGGTGTTAGGGGTCGACACAAGCTTCACGACAAATGGAGCTCCATTCTCTACCAGGTGCTGAAAGCCCCACCCGGAAATGGGGCAGTTTACACCATTGCTCCTGTGGAAGAGTTGCATAGGGCTCGGCAGGTGCACCGAGACATGCTGAAGCCCCAGGTCGTGTCTGGTACCCATCCCCCTAGGGCGCCGCTTCCATCAGCTTTGGCAGCGCCTGCAGCTCCCCCAGGTTCACCTGAAGGTGGTGAGCTATGGTTGTTGGTCCCTGACACTGTTCCACCCTCTGCTACTGAGGCACCAGCTCAACCCGGTTATACAGGGCTGGCTGTGAGGACACCAGCCAGTATTGAGCCTAGTACAGGCTCAACTGCAGAACCGGAACATCTTCACTCTGTGTCCCCTCCTTCTAGCGATCAGTCCATTCCTCCTCAGTCAGTTTTGCGTCGAACCGGCCGTTCCACCGCCGGTCAACACTCTAATGTCCATCGTCTTCCCCAGTCTGTTGGCACTAGGGGTAATGTAGTGCCTGAACCTTCACAGCCAGTGGTAAATTCGCAGTCAGTTCTGTTTAGGCCTTGGTCCTAGTTTGGCATATTTCAAAGTGTAATTCGCCGTCGGGGCGACGACGCAGAAAGCGGGGGTGGAATGTGGCAGGTCGGGTGTTGCTCTGCTCCACCCCCTCCCACTTAATCAGTATCACCGGTGCTTGATTGCGCATTGGCAGCACCTGGTTAACTACTGCGTTCCTCTGGGGCGCATTCTCTCCCTGGCATTCACCTGGAAAGGCTCTGGGTCGGCGTGCTCCAGTTTGGTTGGTGTTCGGTGTGATTTCGCCAGGTAAGCGTGTGTGCTTTAACTGCATCTTTATTGCACAGTATGGTGCGACAACCGCCGTGATTTTGTTTTCAGTTTTGGCCGTACTGGTTGGGTTGCAGCTGGAGGAAGTGGTGTCCGCGTTCTGCTGTTGTTGAGGACTGTTTTTTTTTAGTGCGTAAAGCTCTCTCCATCGGTAAGCATGCTCGTTGTTAATCATGGTGAACTATAGTAGCCCTTTGCTAACAGCTGTTGCCCTCTGCTCTGTCCTGCTGTAGCTGCTGAATTTGCAGCGGTTCTGTCTCTCCTCCTGCGCTCTGTGGATCCACGGCACAGCCTATTGATGACCACCGCAGCCACCTACGCATAACATCCGCTGCCTCCAGCCTTGGTGCAGCCGCTCCGTTTTCACGCTGTCTTCCACACCGTAGTTTCTTTTTCTTAATGTCCTGAGTTCCTGTTGTGGCTCTCACGCAGCACCAGACTCAAGCCCCACTGCCACTGACTTATTAGTGTTTCTTTGTTTGTTTGGTTTATTTATTTCTCGTTTATGTACTTGTTTTGGGTAATCAGTTAATTTGCAAGCTCTTTGGTTTCTTTATTTTGAATTACAGATGGTTATTTTGTTTAGCTCTAATTTAGTTACATTTCTGATTTTGTTTATTCTTATATAAGTAAATTTTCTTTAAGCATTTCTATATAGGTTAAAACGATTAATGTGTATTCTTTCTGTTGGTGTGCATGTGGGTGTGAATGTTGTGTGCGAGTGTTTTTAGAATAGGACATTTTAATAATTCATATAGTTCGACCTTTGAGTGTCGCTCCACCTAATTTTGTGTGTTTCCTTTCTGGACAGGAGCTGGTGTAGTGCGTGGCAGACTCCCTGGTGGTGGTCCCATCTCACCTCCCTTAAGTTTGCTGTGGCACGTGGTGGTTTGGTTTGGTAATATTGTTTTTGTGTGTTTTTAAGTTTCTTTAGTCTGTCCGCCTCACTGAGCTGTCCCTGCTCCTATTTTTGTTCATTTTCCCCCCTAAACGAATGGTGGTATAGCAGACACGCAGGTTGTGACGAATATGTTCATTTTACCCATAGTAAATCATTGTTAAATAAAATAATTTATATTTTTGGAAGTCCGTCTCTTGTCCTCTCTATATAGGTGTAACGAGTCTGTGTGACCTCATAGTATTCCCCTTACAGGGTTGAGTGAATTTCCTGGGGTGCAATTCCCCAGGTGGCGTTGTCGGACAAATCCCCCCCCTCTCTTACCACGTCTCGCCACAGTAGCACAACTACATTCAGTCAGCCATGTTTCACTAAGAAGTAAAAAGTCTAGATTATAGGTCATAATCATGTCATTTACTATCGGTGATTTGTTGGCTAGTGATCTGATATTAAGTAGGGCTATCCTTGTGAGGATAACAGGAGACACTGGTAAGTTTCGTGGTTGACATGCTATACTCTATAGATTGGCAGATTTAAATGAACCCTTTTTATTTCTCACCAGTTTAACCACTTTTCTGTTACCTGTCATCACAGGGATTGAGAAGGGTATTTGAACTCCATAGTTCAAATAGTCATGCTATCATGTAGTGATTCAGTTTCATCACTCTTAAACATTAAAAACAGAACAGCGACAACACACCAGGAAATATTATATGAAATACTGTTAAAAACATCTAGATTAACACAACAGGGGAGGGAAATAATGTTCATGTGGGATCCAGCTCACTTTGGAATACAAGGGGAAAAAAAGCAGATAAAATTGCTAAGGAGGCAGTAAAGAAAGAGGAGGTGGAAATAAAAGTAAAATGATCAAAAGTTTAATAAGGAAATTACCAATCAATGGAAACAACATTGGAAGAACCAGGAAAAACATTTGAGTTAGGGTGTTGTGGTGGTAGCTTAGCAACCGCACAGCAGGGGATCATGAGCAGCAGCAGCATTAGCATCAGCAGCAACATCAGCAGCATCTGCAGCAGCATCAGCAGCGTCAGAAGCATCAGGATCAGCAGTATCAGCATCAGCATCAGCATCAGCATCAGCAGTGTCAGCAGCATCAGCATCAGCAGTGTCAGCAGCATCAGCAGCAGTAGCAGCATCAGCAGCAGTTAACCACTGCCAAGTACTGCACCACTGCTAACCACCACACCACCGTGTCTGTTCTGACTTTCAGACTAAAGACCAGCTAAGGTAAGTCTTCAGGAAGTTGGTATAAAGTTAACGTGTTTGTGTGTGAAGTGCTAGAATATGTGAGCCATTGGAGAAGCTTGAGCTGCCCCAGGGTGGGTTGTTGCTCGGGGTCTTTCAAACACGGTCACAAGAAATCCTGACAATCTGTTAAGAAAGAAGCACAAGAAAGGTGAAGGCGACAGCTACAGTGATCAGGATGGGACCTAAAAGGAACATTCTTGTGTGTTCTTGTTTTTTTTCCTTTTTTTCTTACTTTTGGACAGTTTGTTGTTGATTCTCAGCTTGTTTCAGAGGAACTTCTTGGTCTCAAGTGGCATGAAGTGAGCAGTGCAGTGAGTTTTTTTTTGTTTCAGTATTTTCTGTGGGGGGGAACCTGAGCACCAGGGGAAAACAGGCAAACTAGTATCTCCCCAAAGTGACCCAAGCTGGTTTAAATGAGCCATGAGTGAAGCCTGAGCTGCTCCAAAGTGGGACGCTGCTCAGGGTCCTTATCCAAACACTTTCCCAAGAAATCCATGCAATCTGTTGAGAATGATGAAAAACAAAGGTGGGGGTGACCACAGTGATCCATCAGAATGAACAGGTATTGTATCTGCTGAGAGATTTGCTAAGAGTCATTTTTTCTTACCACTGGACACCTTGTCTTTGATATCCAGCTCGTCTTTGAAGAACTTGATGATATTAAATCGTGAGGCAAGGAGGATTTCATACAGGACCACACCCATCTGCCACACTGTGGTGGGGCCAGGCTTGTAGACAGAGGTCATGTACCACTCTGGAGGGATGTGCTCAACGGTACCTGGAATACACACACAGGACGTGAGGATGAGTAAAAGCTTTGTTTGAATGTAAAAGTATCAGAAAAAAGCAGGACTATAAAGTTCTTACCATGGAAGACACTGAAAGATGACTCTTTCTCGAAGAAACAGCTCAGCCCAAAATCAATGAGTCGAACCTGCGGAACATCTGAGCCGGTCTCGATCAGGATGTTTTCTGGCTTGATGTCCCGGTGAAAGATTGAATTATCCTCGAGATGCTTTGCTGCCTCAACCAATTGTTTTATTATGATCTGAAAGAAAGAGAGTGGAGAGGCACTCAGAGATGGTGGTTTGACATTTTTTCATGGGTGGTACTCTCTAACGGCTTTGATACAAAGCTGAAGAATGGCAGTGCTGAGATGCTCAAGAGTTTCAGCAGGATGAGTCATGTTGTTTTTTTCCCAATTAGTTGGTGTGGAGTTTTGTTTAAAACCTGTTTCATTGTATACACTGCCTACGGTTTGAGACTTCTCTTTAGTGATGACACCATGTTCCCAAATCTCGGCAATTACAGTGTTCACATAATCAATAATAGAAGAAAATAAAACAGAAACAATTGCACAAATACAGAAAGAAGAAAAAAGAAAATTGCTTTAAGCCCGAGATTTCGATTCCAATTGGGGTTCTGCCAACATGGCCTGAACTTTTCCTCTTCAGGAACTCTACCCATAACATGGAGCTTCCCATGACTTTAAGTTTGGAGAACATTTTGGTTCTAGATTCTGCTTAGTGTTTCCATTGCACATTTTGTCTAGCTGTGACAATGGCTATATGTTAAACTCTGGTCGTGGAAAAGGCTTTAAACACATGCATCTTCACAAAGATCCTCCAGCAGCTTACCTTGGCCTCCTTCTCATCTAGGTCGTCTTCTTTGTTATTAACATAGTCCAAGAGGTCTTCTGAAGGGACCGGTCTCTCGAGCACTAGGATCAGCTCCTCGTCCGCATTATACCAATCGAGTAGGGACACCGGTGCTGACGTCCCAACTGATCCTTCCTTTCCATTCCCGAGTTTCAGCATAACTGCAACCTCTGCTGCGAGCCTCTGTCCTTCGTAGTCCTGAAACATCACAACAAAGTGGAAAGTGAGGAAGAGAAGCTCCACTGATTCACAGATAATTCATTAATATTATGTTTCATAACTGAGTGCAGTGATGAACACAGCACGTTTCAACAACTGGTGTTGCTCACTTACTTCAGTGCAGGATACTTTATCTTTTGGGATGTGTTTGATCGCTACCTGCAAGACACAAACAAGACTTTGGTTAGCACTTTCAAATGACACTGCGTGTGTGTGTGTGTCTGTGTGTGTGCGTGTGACACTTACAGGTAAATTATCTGTTCTTCGATAACCAGCAAACACCAATCCAAAGCCTCCTTCGCCAAGTGCATTGTGCTGTGCATATTTTGCCTCAAACTCAGATTTTGGGTCAAGCTTCTTGGTTTTCTTGCTCCTTGGCACTTTGTCACAGTTTGTGTTGGTCTCTACAGATGAGAAAAACCCAGATATTTCAAGATCAGCTAGATGGCAGTCATCACATTACATAATTCAAATACTTATTTAAAAGAGCAGTTTATCATTTTAAGGAAATGCACATCAGTGTGGCTGGAGTTGTGGATGTGGTTAGTTGAGGTTAGCATAAAGATTTTTAACCAGGGGTAAACAAAAAATAGTTCAGTCATTAACAAAACATCTTTTTGTGGTCATCTAGGGGTATCTGTCCATGAGACATGAGATTACTGTGGCTACCCAAATACAGTGGAGGTAAATGGATTTAAGTTTGTGATGTTCACGGCATTAAATGAAAAGCAACATCTAGATCAGCCCACAGGCCTCACTGTCAATAGATCTATTACTAAGCAAACAGTTCAAGAGAAACCTGGTGTCTGGTGGATTATTTGATCTTTTCAGGGCACTGTTTTTGCCACTGGTTGATTCAGAGAGCTCAAAATGTGGATAAAACATCTGCCACTAGATACCACTACAGTGATGTTTTTCTTTGTAACACAGGTGAACTGAAGTCTATTAAAATCAATGTACCAATTCCCCAGTGGATGGAAATTTCTGTGTTTTCTGTAATAATGAATCTACTAAACCTGAACACATGTTCTAGAAACTGCGGAATAATCAGTCATTTCAGCCTAATTATCAGCCTATCTCTGTCAGGATACACTCACTTTGACTTGATTGTCCCTCTTCATCTTCTCTGCCTTTCCTCTTTGATAATCTCTCGCAGAGATTATACTCAGAGGCCGTCTGGGGTTCAGATTTATGCACCCTAATTCTCTTTCTGTGGCTGTTCACATCAGGACTCGCCTCCCTTTTGGCTCCTTTAGTTCTGCTATCTAATGCAGGCACTTCACTTTGTTGTGTCGTGCAGGTCTTGGCCTCTGCAAATGAGAAAAACACATTGAAACATCAGTTTGCTGTGAATTGTAGACAACTGACCAACAGTTTGAAATTTTTCATCATCACAGTACAGACTTAAATCTCAGATACTTCTGAAATAATGCTCACTCATTAACAGGAGTGACTGCAGATTTCTGACTAGATTTCTCACTTACTTCGAGCACATGAACAGCGATTCTTCATCTTGTCTGTAGATTATTCGACTACTATGATGTTAAAGTGGTTTCAAACTCAATAACTTCAGATTCACGACTATTATGACGTTAAAATGGTTTCAGACACAATAACTTCAGAGTCACAAGTGAAAGTAGAACCAACAAGTGTATCCTTCTTATACTGTGGTGGAACACAGAATGCTATGACATCATGGTGTTTTATAGTTAGTGTTCTAGAATATGCAAATTAATTTGAGATTTAAATGTGCATGTGAGACATTTGAATCTGTGGAATTATCCATAATAAAGTTATTATGCCACATTTAAGTTGCTACATTCATCTTTGGCCAGGCCTCAAAGTTTACTGTACAAAAGCACAACTTCATTCACTGATTTTATTTTATTTTTATTTATTCACAATGTATTGTTGCTTAAACCAAGTGGGGCAGCTGTGACTGTCCACTAATCAGAAGAGTCAGTCCCTGGCTCCTCAGTCTGCATATGAAAGTGTCCTTGGGCAAGATACTGAACCAACTTACTTACAACCAACTGAACCACCAAATTGCTCTTGGGTTTGTGTGTGAATACAGTAGGTGAATGTGATATGTAGTGTAAAAGTGTGTTAGGGACCCTAAATGCTGATTAGAGTGACCATGGAGGAGGTCCATAGAAATGTAAAGGGCTTCCAGATGTGAATTGAGCCAAAAGTTAACTGAGGCTGTATCTTTCTATGTTCAAGGACATTGTCTGTGGTCTCCTCAGTGCTGATATTAAACTGTCAACTAAAGATCAACTTGTTGTTATTATGGAATTTTCTATCCTTAGTTACACAAAGTTACGTGTGGACTTTGAGGTCCTCTGCAATATTATTGAGCTATATTATTGAGCGCATCGGCTTATAAGACTCATCTGATTATAAGACTCATCTGATTATAAGGTGCATCTGATTATAAGGTGCATCTGATTATAAGGTGCATCTGATTATAAGGTGCATCTGATTATAAGGCGCAATAAGCGAAACAAAATGTGTATCAGATAGGTCGAACTTTAACTAATTCACAATATCTCTGCCTTCGTAAAAGCTCAGACGACACTTGAGACTGATACCTTAGCCCATCCACGATCCATTGGCAAATAGTGGCGTAACTCGCCCGGCGTTGCCTCCCTGTCTTTGTGAATATGTGTTTGCCTTCTGTCATCCAACGCTCCCATGCAGCTCGCACTTTAACTTTAAATGACCTGTTGACACCAATATCTAGCGGTTAGAGTTCTTTAATAATCCACTCGGAATGATGGCATGCACCGAATTAGTTTGCTTCACTTGAGTTTTGACATTATAAGTGCGATGGGCGCGAGTCGTAGATCAGTAGGGACGGAGATTTGTGGAAAAGCCATAAGTATTACTCTGCGGGGCTCCTGACTACGGTAGCCTACGGTAATGTGTACCACATAAAATCGGTTTGAGGTTAGTAAACACAACCAGAATTAATACATAAGGCGCACTGGATTATAAGGTGCACTGTTGATTTTTGAGAAAATAAATGATTTTAAATGTGCCTTATAGCCTGAAAATATGGTAATTGTTTGTCTTTGACTAGGTCGCCAGGGTCAAAGATACCTGTTGCTGCCTTCCTAGACATAATAGATGGCTTGTTGTTGGCATTCCAATCTATGTAATCAGACATCTGTGTTTCCAGACTAGAATATGCTGACAATAACACCTGCATGGGTAAAGACATTCTCTTTGACTAATTCTGGGGCGTGTAGTATTTAGGGTGTGGTCTTTGGGTTTAAAATCGATCAAGAGTTTGGCAAAATGTGAGACCAACTCAGACACATATGATGAACTTTGAGAGTGTCTCTAATTCTCCTTGATCAAGCATCAATAAATGATACAGCATAAGATATCCTGAACACTTTCTTCCTTCATGACCTCACCATTGACCTTTGACTTCAGCAATTTCTAAACAATTAAGTAATCTATTAGCCATTGAGCCAAGTTCACACCAAAAAAAATACATTAATTTAAGATGAGGAAACAATGTAAGCATATTATACTATGGAACAATTCCCCATAATAACACAGAAGAAGGACTTCAAATTACACATAAAACCACAAAGCCAAGAGCCAAGAGAGCCCCTGTCCACAGATCTGTACATACAAAGAAGACAGAATTTCCTTTTATGTCACAGATTTTAAATGCACATCCCCAACGGTGTCCCCACATGTCAGGGTTTTTTCCATTTTCCCATAGTAAATTAGGTCGCAAACGTGTTGGTGTTATTCAGGGGAATTCAGCACCTCTTTGTGGACAAGTGTTGAAAAAGCCTCAATCTTGCAGCATGGTGTCTGTAACAAGCACACAGTTATTAATTTATCTTTTCCTTGGTGAGTTTTGGATTACAAAATGTATGTCTTATTTTGCCTGACACACATTTGCAAGGTTAATTTTTAAAGCTTAATTAAAACCCCGGTCTGTGAATGAATCACCTTCATAATATTATACATACCACATATAGTTGTAACATAAATGTAATGTGTTTTATACTTTTTTAAGTTCTTCAGTGACTGGGCTCAGGTGTTCCATATGGCCCCCAAACACACAAGGTTTGTGATAAAGTTGCTTTGATGTTCATAACATTTGGAGTAATGATTGCTGGCATTATAAAAAAAACATTTTTTTGTGTTTGTCACATTGAGAATGGTCGCTCATGTTCAACATCCTGTCCACTCAGTTCTAATCATATTAGCAAGATAAAGCAAAAGATGAATGATTAAAAAGCAACAGTAACTTCCATGATGACCTGCAGGGACGTTGGAAATCCATCACAGTTAGTCATTGAGGTTTTATATCTTAATTTGAATGGACAGGATAGTTCACAGCCCATCTATTTAATATCAACTTTTTACAACATCTTGAGAAAGTTTTTCACTGCTCTGCGTGTCAAAGCAGCCCCACAGTCAACAACACAGAACAGATGTGTCAGAGTGCGGAACAGGAGACCCAAATGCGTGTGCGAACAAGTTGAGTTTTATTGAGTTCAGGGGAAAAGGTAGAGGGAGAAAGTCTCTGAGGTGGTGAACGGGCCGGAGGGGAGACTGTACCGTCTGGGGGTCCGCAGGGAGTGGACTGGGGCAGGTGGTGTGGCAGGAGTGGGTAGACGGGCTGGAGGGTTGAGGGCTGACGGGCGTCTGGAGGTCTGCAGGGAGTGGACTGGAGTCTCAGAATCCACAGAGCGCCGGCACGGAGACAGGTGGAGATACAGGATCCTGGCGTTGGGAGCCGCAGGAAATGAGTGGTCAGGTTCAATGCAGGTTCAGGGTCTGGGGCTCAGTCTTCAGCCAACGAACAGGAATAACTCTTTCTTCGAAGACGAACTGACACTGACTGTGGAGAGACCTGGGCTTAAATGCACAGGGAGAGCAGAGGATAACGAGGGACAGGTGTGGAAAACAGGTGTGCTGAGTGAGTGTGATTAGTGGCAATTAACAGGCCTATCTGGTGAGTCCATGACAAGATGACTTTATCTGATTCTAGCTCGTCCACATTCTATGAACTGATTGTGGATTGTGGCTCATCCACTTTTAGAATTTTTTTTAAGAATGTAGTGCAGTGAGAACACAGGCAAGGTTCATATCAAGTCAACATGTCTGCATCACACATTTTAAATGACTGGATGTCTGTCTGTGAATGACAAGTAGACATTATAAAGAGTAATGACCGAAGTGTGTGTCGATTTTTCGTTATCGTTAAGGATGGTCCGGTATCCTATGTTAAAGGAGATTGGAGCATTGGAGTTCCAGTGAAAAAAAGTTTCATTAAAATGCAAAACAAAGCAAAAAACGAAATGTTCTGTTGCCGTTTATTCGACAAACAGCAGTAGTTATTCTCTGTGGTGTTCACATGTTGGTGTTATGTAACTGAGATATTAATGTTCTGTTTGTGAAGGAAGTAAGGGCCAGTGTGTAAATACAATTACTATTATCACTATTATTACTACTATTTCTACCATATCTCCATTACAGTTTATAGTTAGCTTATAATTTGCTGCTGCTGTGCATCTGTGTCTCTCTATCTCTATCACAGGTTCCACTGCTACTGTGATCATTTTATCAGTCATTGTAATTGTACAAAATGTTTGTGTTGATTGTCCTGTACACGTGACATCTATTGCACGTCTGTCCGTCCTGGGAGAGGGATCCCTCCTCTGTGGCTCCTCCTGATGTTTCTTCCACATTTTTTCCCTGTTAAAGTTTTTTTGTGGGCGAGTTTTTCCTCAATCGAACCGAAGGTCTAAGGACAGAGGGATTCACTCCCTGTACAGATTGTAAAGCCCTCTGAGCCTCTGGGCTAAACAAATAAAATCTGATTTGATTTGAAATTCTCTGGATGAGTGGAGTCATACACCATGTTCCTGTGCCTGAAGCTAACAGATTATTATATACATTCAGTGGTGCAGTATGTTATGCAACTATGCGTTTTGTCTGTGTGTGTGTGTTTGTGTGTCCTGGAAGAATAGGTTTGCTGTCATGGCCTGTATAAAAAGGCTGGAGTCAAGGCTGACTCCCAGAGCTTTCAGCTGTCCCTCAGAGGTGTTCATCCCATCTAAGAACAGCCAGGTAGGTGTGAGGACAAGACTCTGTACTATGCACTTCTTATCACAATATGTTTCTTACAGGAATCTTATCTACTCTCATTGTGCTGCATCCTGAAGGTCTAGATAATACATTTTAGATAAGTAAATACTGTAGCCGACCCTTAGAAGCATACACATCCATTTAAACCGGTGAGATTGTTTCTTGCCTTTTGTTCTGAGTGCCAATTTTACATCTGTTTATGTCAGAACAACACAATAATGAACATTAAAGGTTAGTTTTGATCTCTCTGTCTGAACAGGTCTTTCACTTGCACAGCCATTATGAATGATGTCATAGATGTCGGTGCTAAACTTGCTGGACTCATTCCGACAGATCGCTTGTGCTCCGTTGAGGTTACAAATAAATGCTCTAACTACGACCTCTGTAACCCAGGGTAACTCATTTTTTTTCCTGTATTTAAATAAATCTACCATGAACGCCCGTGGAGCTGTTGGCGTCTTCACGTATGATCTACTACTCGACAAATTTACAAAGGAGTACACTGAGAAAATAGCTGTCATGTTCTCTGTGCCCTATGATTTCAACCTGTACTCCAACTGGTATGCAGTGGGAATCTTTGACAAGAGCACAGAGTGTAATCATGATCTTTATCATAAGATGTACAACAACTCAGACAACTCATTTGTCAGAGGTAGAGCAGGCGGCCCCTGTCTCGAACACAAGAACAATCGAGTTATCATCACGGCATCAATGGAATGAAATTCAAAAGTGCTGAAATGTAGATTCTCCTGCAGGTATATTTATATGTTTTCTAGCTTTGTTTCCTAACCAGTTTGTAGTGGATTGTTTACTCACTACAAATACATGTTTAAATGGTGTAAGTTGGTGCAAAATAATGTTTTAGATGAAATAATACGTTGTACGTCAACATTGTAGCTTAAAAAGCCTAACATGCTATAATCATTTTTAAAGTAGCATACAGTTTCTTTCTATTTGTATTTGTATTTGTATTTGTAGATGTAGGAGCCTGAATGCCGTTTTTTGTTGATAAGTGTTTGAATAATAATTTAAGTTAACATGTGAAAAAAGATTGTTGTTAATTTTGATAAAAGGAACGTTATTTACAGGTGGACAGTTCATATTAATAAGTTAGTATTTAATTTGTTTCACTTAAAAATACGTGGATGTTTGTAGGCTTAGAAAATCACACATATAATCTTTAATGCGGAGGAGTAGGTGTATGTTTACGTTGTTGACGTAAAACAGGTTGTCAGGTCTGTGTCATGGAGGGGAGCCACACAGTTTTTTGACCTCTCTCTCTCTCTCTCTCTCTCTCTCTCTCTCTCTCTCTCTCTCTCTCTCTCTCTCTCTCTCTCTCTTCTTCCTCACTCAGTTTTAGACTCCGCATTCTGCCCTTTTTTGGTTCTTGCCTTTTTTGTTTTTCATAATGTTGGATTGTTGTATCTTGCCTTATTTTTTTGGAGTAACGCGCTAAAAGAAACGAAGTGGATCGTGTGGAGTTTTTCTGGTCATTCGGTAAAAGTGGATAACGTAGGAGGAGAGCGTCAAGCTCATGGCTTCGCTAAGTAGGAACTTATATTAGTCAAAAAACTTGCTCTTCGTGGATTTATGGAACGTGGAACAGCCCGACAAGTCACGGAGACTTTTGAGAAGGAAAAAGTGACAAGTGGGAGAGGGAAATCAACGGCCTGGAGTCGGATCGTAAATGGATGCGAGTCTACTCGCCGACGCGTGTGAGTAAAAAAAAAAAAAAAAAAAAAAAAAAAAAGGATCGTTGTTGAATAACGAAGTCAGACTCTACGGCGCTTCGGCTTCTTTATTGATTAAAAGTGGAAACAATACTTGTTATGGATGAACAAGACGGTGGAAAGCGGACAGTAAAGATGACTGAGATGGCCATAGAGGAACAAATATCCAGACAGATCCAGGCACGCAGGTACAAGCTCTCCCAGATAACTAGATTAAAAAATAACATTGAACAATTAATGGAAGATGATGCAATGATGCATCAAGTATTTGTGGAGCTTAATTCTGGCCTTCAGAAATTAATGAATGATGAGGAATATGTGGAAGATCAAAGCAACTGGTTTGATCCAAAGAATAAATCAATGGATGACTTTTTCTGGAAATGTGAGGATTGGATGAAAGAGGTTTTGAAGCGTGTTGAGCAGGCTGAAGAGTGTGACAGACAGGTTACACCTGCAGACAGCAGGTCTACATCCACAAAAGTGTCCACTAGTGGTCAAAGTAAAGTTACATCACGGAGTGGAAGTTCATGTTCATCAGCGTCTTCAGTCAGATTAAAGGCGGAAATGGAACAAGCATCATTAAGAGCGAAGGCTGCAGCGTTACGGGAGAAACTGGCCATAGAACAGGAAGAGGTTCAACTTCAAGCAGAGTTTGAAGCCCAACAAAAAAGAATGGAAGCTTCAATAAAGGCTAGAAAGGAAATGCATGCTATGCAGACCGCACTGGCTGAGTCTGATGCTAAAATGGAGGTTTTACAAAAATATGAGAACACACAACCAAATGGTAGCGCAGTTAACAGTCAAACAGACACAAAACCCACCCTTCAACCACCATCAAGACCCACCTTATCAACGCCCAGGGTTAAACAAAATGCTTCAGCAGCAATGGCTCAGCTGGTTACATCCGCGCCAAAGACTGAAATTAAAGAGCCACAGGGACCAGTGCTTGATGGGCTTTGCCAAGCCATCTCTCAGCAAGCCAACGTCACAGAGTATCTTGTGAGGAGTCACAAAGCTTCGCTACTTCCTGATCTCACCATCCCAACATTTAAAGGAGACCCACTGGAATACAAATCCTTTATCAGAGCCATTGAACATGGAATTGAAGGCCGCACAAGTGACAATCGTGATCGTCTTCAATTTTTGCTTCAGTACACAACAGGACAACCACACGAGTTGGTTAAGAGCTGCATGCACATGGAGTCTTCAGCAGGATATGCTAAAGCAAAACAAATGTTGAAAGAGTTCTTTGGAGACGACTTCAAGATAGCAGAAGCATACATAAAGGAAGCTTTGGACTGGCCCACAATTAAGCCAGAAGATGGTGCTTCTCTTCAATCCTTTGCACTATTCCTAACAGGCTGCTCTAACACAATGACAGATATCAGCTACATGGAAGACTTGGACAACACAGCTACCATTAAGGCACTGGCAAATAAACTTCCATACAAGCTCAAGGAATCTTGGAGGAAGTTTGCTTGCGACCTGCAAGAAAGAACAAAGAAAAGAGTCAAGTTCAAGGACCTTGTGGACTTTGTGAATCGGCAAGTTAAGTATCTTCTGCATCCAATCTATGGAACCATAAGAGAAAATACAATAAACACGAAAGAGCCTGTAAAACAAAAAACGAAACCACAATATGCAGAAACACTCAAGTCAAGGAAAGTGTTCACAACAGTTGTTGTGCCCCCCAAGACAGAAAATGAAAAACAGACAGCAACAAAAACACAACCTGTCTCAGTCGATGGTTTCAGCAAACCTTGTGTTTATTGTAATGGAGAGCAACACAGTCTCACAGTTTGCAAGAAATTCAAGAGCAAGCAACATAAAGACAAGATTGATTTCTTGAGGGGCAAAGGTCTGTGTTTTGCATGTTTGAAGCACGGTCATATGAGCAGCAGTTGCAAACAGAAGCCTCAATGTGAAGAATGCTCCAGACCGCATCCCACATCATTGCACATTACTAACAAAGACACAAGAGAAGGTACAGGAAAGGACTGTTGTGATCAGCAATCTGTTTCAAGTGCTCTTGTACAAATGGCTGAAGCAGGGGCCGGTAAGGACGATTGCATTCTTTCCATCATTCCAGTGTGTGTCAAGGCACAAAAGGGAACCAAGACAGTGACAACCTATGCGTTTTTGGATCCTGGTAGTTCGGCTACTTTCGCTACAGAGTCACTGATAAACCAACTGAACATTAATGGACGCAATGTAAACATCTCATTGCGAACTATGGGACATGAATCAGTCGTGAACACACGCATTGTGGCTGGTCTGGAGATCAGCAGTTTGGACAGCAACCAGTTTGTTGAGCTTTCGGAGGTGTATTCACAGAAGGACATTCCTGTAGCTAAAGACAGTATTCCCCGCCAAGAGGATATTGACAGTTGGCCCCACCTAAAGGAGGTGAAAATCCCCACTATCCAGGCAGAAATTGGATTGCTCATTGGACCAAATGTTCCCAAGGCGATGGAACCGCTACAAGTGGTCAACAGTGTGGACAATGGACCATACGCCGTGCGGACAATATTAGGCTGGACAGTGAATGGACCACTCAGAGGTGGAAGTGACACAGTGGAGGCAAACACACTGACAGGAATTACTGCAAACAGAATCTCAGTAACCAAGCTTGACGAACTTTGGCAGCTGCAATTCAAGCAGGACTTTCCTGATGCTGGACAAGACGAAGACGTTGAGATGTCTAAGGAGGACCATCAGTTTATCAGCATGGTGTCACAGTCTGCTGAACATAAAGACGGTCATTACAATGTTTGTCTTCCAGTGAAGAAAAAATGTGTATGTATGCCGAACAACAGAGCAGTTGCGGAGCAACGTGCACTGAACTTACGGAAGAGGTTCTCAAAGGACAGCAAGTTCTATGGAGAATATGTGACGTTCATGGACGACATGCTTAAGAAAGGTTATGCCATAAAGCTTGAAGGTGATGAGTGTGAACTTACTGAGGGGCGAACGTGGTATTTGCCACACCATGGAGTCAGACATCCAACCAAGCAGAAGTTGCGTGTTGTGTTCGACTGCGGCGCAAGCTTTCAAGGAACATCGCTGAACCAGCAGCTCCTACCAGGCCCGGACCTTACAAGCTCGCTGGTGGGGGTCCTTATGAGGTTCCGCCAGGAGGCTGTGGCGGTCATGGCAGACGTGGAGGCCATGTTCCATCAGGTTAAAGTGTGTAATGAGGACACGGATCTCCTGAGATTTCTATGGTGGCCTGGCGGCAACTATGAGCAGGATCTTGTTAAACATAAGATGCTGGTGCATATCTTCGGTGCAACATCATCGCCAAGTGTCGCCACCTTTGCACTCCAGAAATGCGCAACGGATTTCGCAGAGGAGTTTGGACAAGAGACGGCTAAAACAGTCAGGAAAATTTTTTACGTGGACGACTGTCTTAAGTCGGCTTCTGATGAAGATACAGCCATCACACTGTGTGCTGAGTTGAGAAGCATGTTGGCTAAAGGAGGATTCCGTCTGACAAAGTGGTCAAGCAACAGCAGGAAGTTGCTTAACTCAATCCCAGAAGAGGAAAGGGCACAAGGCTTTCAAGATCTGGATTTAGATGAGGACAACCTGCCCATGGAGAGAGCATTGGGTATCCAGTGGTGTGCCGAATCAGATCAGTTCAGGTTCAAGATCAACCTCAAAGATCGACCACACACTAGGAGAGGTCTGCTTTCCTTAGTCAGTTCAATTTTTGATCCACTGGGCTTTCTCGCTCCAGTAATATTGCCCGCCAAAAGAATCCTGCAGGATTTGTGTCGACAGAAGTATAGCTGGGATGAAGACCTGCCAGACACTGTAGTTAAAGATTGGAATAAGTAGATCTCAAGTTTGCCTCAGATTGAGAGATTTGGAGTTGAAAGATGTGTCAAGTCGAAGAAGTTTGGGACGCCAGTCTTTGCACAGCTTCATCACTTTGCTGACGCTAGTGAAGATGCCTATGGCACCACAAGCTACTTGCTGCTACACTTTTCAACGGGTGAAGCTCAATCCACCTTGATCCTAGCAAAGTCAAGGGTCGCTCCCTAAAGTCACCAACTATTCCCAGAATGGAACTGACGGCAGCCACAGTTGCAATAAAAATGGACAAGCTTCTGAGGAAAGAGCTTGAGTTGGAGCTTCACGAATCAATTTTTTGGACCGATAGCACGGCTGTGCTAAAGTACTTGAATAGTGAGAGCGCCAGATTCAAGACGTTCGTTGCTAACAGGGTTTCAGCAATCCTGGATCACTCTGAGACATCTCAGTGGAGATACATCAACACCACCCTGAATCCTGCCGACGTTGTCTCAAGAGGACAGACTGTGGAAGCATTTCTGAAAAATGAGAGCTGGCTTTCAGGACCAAGTTTCTTGCTCAGCTCACAAGACCAGTGGCCCAAAAATCCAGATCCGGGCATGCTGGATATCGACGACCCAGAGGTCAAAAAAGTGACTCAAGTGCATGTCATTCAGGCACAAGAGCTTGAGAATTTCATGGATCAGTGGATGAACCACTACTCCTCCTGGACAGCGTTGAAGAGCGCTGTAGGCTGGTTTCTGAAACTTAAGGATTTACTGAAAGAGCTAAAGGAAAAGAGAAAAGAGCTAAGAGCAGTAGACAGAGAAAGCCAGATGACAGAGTTCAAGAAAGCCGTTAAAGGAAAGCATCTGACTTGTGATGATTTGACTGAAGCAGAAACAGAAATCGTGAAGTGCTGTCAGAAACAAAGCTTTAAAGAAGACTTGGCTACCCTAAAGGAGTATCAAAGAGTGAAAAAAAGTAGCTCGCTCTTTAAGTTGAACCCAGTGCTCCAAGATGGAGTTATGAGAGTCGGCGGAAGGCTGAGTCGTGCGGCAATGCCTGATGACTCCAAGCAGCAAGTCATCTTGCCTAAAGATTCACACGTCACAAGACTTGTGTTGAGACACATTCATGACATTACAGCTCACGCTGGAAGGAATCACATGTTGGCTCAGTTACGGCAACAATTCTGGATTCCTGGAGCCAATGGAGCTATCAGAAGGTTCCTGTCCAAGTGTGTCATCTGTAAGAGACTACATGGAGCAGCTGGCAAGCAGCTCATGGCAGATCTACCAACATGCAGAGTCCTGCCAGATGACCCTCCTTTTACGAGAGTCGGCATAGATTACTTCGGTCCGTTCCTAGTGAAGAGAGGACGAGTCCAAGTAAAGAGATACGGTGTTATCTTCACGTGTCTTGCTATACGAGCAGTGCATCTGGAAGTTGCTTCTTCTCTCGACACTGATGCCTGTCTCAACGCAATCAGAAGATTTCTTGCTAGGAGAGGACAAGTCAGAGAGATGTATTCTGATAATGGAACCAACTTTCGGTCAGCCGACAGTGAGATGAGGAAATCAATCAAGGAATGGAACACCAACAGGATTGAGAAACATTTGCAACAAAAGGGTGTTCAGTGGCATTTCAATCCGCCAGCGGGTTCTCACCACGGAGGCAGCTGGGAGCGGTTAATCCGTTGTGAGAAAAATCCTTAACATCACGGTCAAAGAGCAACTGCTGGATGAAGAAGGTCTCCACACCCTGCTTTGTGAAGCTGAGGCGGTCATAAACAGCAGGCCCATCACAAAGGCATCATCAGACCTCAATGATTTGGAGGCCCTTACACCTAACCACTTGTTGTTGCTCAAGGTCAAGCCTGAGTTACCACCAGGAGTATTTCATAAAGATGACCAGTATGTCAACCGCAGATGGAGACAGATTCAATACCTCGCAGATGTCTTCTGGAAACGCTGGTGTAAAGAGTATCTGACACAGCTCCAAGAACGTCAGCGGTGGTCTTCACCTAGAAGAAACCTTTGTGTCGGTGACGTGGTGCTGATCGTGGACGATACATCACCTAGAAACTCCTGGCCACTTGGAAGAATAGTGGAGACTTTTCCTGATGGAAATGGTTTCGTTCGTCAGGTTAAAGTGAAGACCAAGACCAACGAGCTTTGTCGCCCTGTAACAAAGCTGTGTCTTCTTCAAGAATTAGAGGATAACTGATGGACTGTTATGAAGATCTCATCTTGAATGGGACTAAGAACACAGAGCTTCCTTCACTGAGTGATAGTAATGTTATTCAGGCTTCTTTTATTTAAGTTGACACTTTTGGAGTAATTGTTTCAAGAACCTTGATAACAATTAGGGGCCGGTAATGTAGGAGCCTGAATGCCGTTTTTTGTTGATAAGTGTTTGAATAATAATTTAAGTTAACATGTGAAAAAAGATTGTTGTTAATTTTGATAAAAGGAACGTTATTTACAGGTGGACAGTTCATATTAATAAGTTAGTATTTAATTTGTTTCACTTAAAAATACGTGGATGTTTGTAGGCTTAGAAAATCACACATATAATCTTTAATGCGGAGGAGTAGGTGTATGTTTACGTTGTTGACGTAAAACAGGTTGTCAGGTCTGTGTCATGGAGGGGAGCCACACAGTTTTTTGACCTCTCTCTTTCTCCCTCACTCAGTTTTAGACTCCGCATTCTGCCCTTTTTTGGTTCTTGCCTTTTTTGTTTTTCATAATGTTGGATTGTTGTATCTTGCCTTATTTTTTTGGAGTAAAGCGCTAAAAGAAACGAAGTGGATCGTGTGGAGTTTTTCTGGTCATTCGGTAAAAGTGGATAACGTGGGAGGAGAGCGTCAAGCTCATGGCTTCGCTAAGTAGGAACTTACATAGATAGTTTTTTCAGATATATTTGACAATATACTAACAGGAATGGGAAGATCTCTGTTTGCAGATGATGGCAATATAGATCACATAGTTAAGAAATTACAGGAAGGGATAGATCAAGTGGAAAATCACAATAATACCAGAATGGATTCTACAAGAAACAAGCGTAGATCTAGAAATATGGGTATCAGGAGAAGAAATAAAACAGCGGACTAAATAAAACAGGGATTTTATAACTCCGCAGATGGAAAGTTTGGGGAATATGTTTACATATACACAGATGGATCCAAACAGCCAAAAATAGGAGCAACAGGCGCAGCAGTGGTGGTTCTCAGTCATCATATCACAATTTAAAAAAGAACATCAGATCATTTAAGCATATATGCGGTGGAGCTATGCGCAATATTACTGGCAATAGAATGGGTGGAGGACAGGGTGGACAGGAAGATAGTCCTATGTAAGGCAAGGCAAGGCAAGTTTATTTGTATAGCACAATTCGTACACAAGGCAATTCATAGTGCGTTACAGAGGCAAGGAAAGAACATTTGACATTAGGACAAGCAATAGCAATAGAAATAAAAAATAAAAAGAGAAGAAAATTTAATTAAAAACATCAGAATGTCATTTAAAATCATTAAAACAGCAAATTTGAAAACAATTTAAAACATTTAACGAATCACAGGATTATGATTGATAATTCTTTAAAAGAGCTCAGCCATAGGCATGTGAAAAGAGAAAAGTTTTTAACCTGGATTTAAAAGTGCTAAGAGTTGGGGCTGATTTCAGTCCTGCTGGTAGTTTGTTCCAGTTGTGAGCAGCATAACTGCTAAATGCTGCTTTACCATGTCTGGTTTGAACTCTGTGCTCCACTATCTGACCTGAGTCAGTAGATCTCAGAGCCCTACTGGGTCTATATTCTACTAACATGTCGTTTATGTATTGTGGGCCTAAACCATTCAGTGATTTGTAAACTAGTAGCAGAACTTTAAAATCTATTCTGTGGCTAACCTGGAGCCAGTGTAAAGACTCAAGAACTGGGGTGATGTGTTCTGATCTCTTTGTTCTGGTCAAAACTTCGAAGTATTCAGCGTACGCTTTTTCAAGAGTGGCTTGATGGCAGCTACTTTTAGGGGTTTAGGAAACGTGCCTGATTTATTATTTGCTGCAGCTCTGTTTGGACAGATTTTACTTAGTTTATTTTTTTTACTTAGATTTTACTTTTTTAATAGCTTTAAAAAAGTCATTGGCAATGGCATTGTGTCAGAACAGCATGTCGATGATTTAAGATGCTGAACTGTTTCTTCTATGTTTTAAACAACTGTATTAAATTCTAACATCACAGTTGATTCATTCCTAGGCGGTTTTAGGGATTGCGTCCCTTTATCATTTTGTAGATTTGTGTTGATATTTAACCTTATAGATTTGATTTTTTCATTGAAAAAGTGAGCAAATTCATTGCATTTTTCTTTTGAGGAGAGTTCTGAGACTATCTCTTTTGGGGGGTTTGTAAGTTCATCAACTATAGCAAACAGAGTGCGAGTGTTGTTGATGTTCTTGTTAATAATTTTAGAGAAGTGTTGCTGTCTAGCCTTGATTAACTCATGGTTGAAATTACAGAGACTTTGTAGAGGTCGTGGTGAATTTGGAGTTTAGTTTTTCTCCATTTACGCTCTGCTTTCCTGCATTCTGTTTTCAATGCCTTTACTGTCATAGTGTTCCTCCATGGTGATCTCTGTCTACTCAAGGTCATCTTAGTTTTAATAGGTGCAACAGCATCCATGACATTTGAGATTTTCCAGTTGAAATTATCCAGAAGTTCATCAACTGTCACTGCGCTTACAGTTGGTGACATTGCTATAGCCTCCATAAACTTAGCACTAGTATTCTCATTTATGTACCTTTTCCTAACAGACACAGAGGTTATCTGAATTGTCTGTAAGTCAAAGAACACACAGAAATGATCAGAAAGAGCCATGTCCTTAACAACAACTAAAGAAATGTCAACACCTTTAGAGAAAACCAGATCTAGAGTGTGTGTGGGCCCTTTCACGTGTTCATGTTGTTGTCTATGTGAATGTTAAAATCCCCAGTTACGATAAAAAAGTTGTAATCAGTGCAGATAACTGACATCAGATCAGCAAACTCATCAATACATTTTCCTGAGTACCTTGGTGGTCTATAAATGATTAGAAAAAGGACTTTTGGATCACGTTTCATTAAAAAACAGAGATATTCAAAAGAACTAAAATCACCAAATGTAATGTCCTTGCACTGAAATACTGATTTGAAAATGGCAGCAACACCCCCGCCCTTCTTGCCATTTCGACTCTTACTCATAAAACTGTAATTTGTTGGTGCTGCCTCATTAAGAATGGTAGCACAACTACATTCAGTCAGCCATGTTTCACTAAGAAGTAAAAAGTCTAGATTATAGGTCATAATCATGTCATTTACTATCTGGTGATTTGTTGGCTAGTGATCTGATATTAAGTAGGGCTATCCTTGTGAGGATAACAGGAGACACTGGTAAGTTTCGTGGTTGACATGCTATACTCTATAGATTGGCAGATTTAAATGAACCCTTTTTATTTCTCACCAGTTTAACCACTTTTCTGTTACCTGTCATCACAGGGATTGAGAAGGGTATTTGAACTCCATAGTTCAAATAGTCATGCTATCATGTAGTGATTCAGTTTCATCACTCTTAAGCATTAAAAACAGAACAGTGACAACACACCAGGAAATATTATATGAAATACTGTTAAAAACATCCAGATTAACACAACAGGGGAGGGAAATAATGTTCATGTGGGATCCAGCTCACTTAGGGATACAAGGGGAAAAAAAGCAGATAAAATTGCTAAGGAGGCAGTAAAGAAAGAGGAGGTGGAAATAAAAGTAAAATGATCAAAAGTTTAATAAGGAAATTACCAATCAATGGAAACAACATTGGAAGAACCAGGAAAAACATTTGAGTTAGGGTGTTGTGGTGGTAGCTTAGCAACCGCACAGCAGGGGATCATGAGCAGCAGCAGCATTAGCATCAGCAGCAACATCAGCAGCATCTGCAGCAGCATCAGCATCAGCATCAGCATCAGCATCAGCATCAGCATCAGCAGCAACATCAGCAGCATCTGCAGCAGCATCAGCAGCGTCAGAAGCATCAGGATCAGCAGTATCAGCATCAGCATCAGCAGTGTCAGCAGCATCAGCATCAGCAGTGTCAGCAGCATCAGCAGCAGTAGCAGCATCAGCAGCAGTTAACCACTGCCAAGTACTGCACCACTGCTAACCACCACACCACCGTGTCTGTTCTGACTTTCAGACTAAAGACCAGCTAAGGTAAGTCTTCAGGAAGTTGGTATAAAGTTAACGTGTTTGTGTGTGAAGTGCTGGAATATGTGAGCCATTGGAGAAGCTTGAGCTGCCCCAGGGTGGGTTGTTGCTCGGTGTCTTTCAAACACGGTCACAAGAAATCCTGACAATCTGTTAAGAAAGAAGCACAAGAAAGGTGAAGGCGACAGCTACAGTGATCAGGATGGGACCTAAAAGGAACATTCTTGTGTGTTCTTGGGTTTTTTCCTTTTTTTCTTACTTTTGGACAGTTTGTTGTTGATTCTCAGCTTGTTTCAGAGGAACTTCTTGGTCTCAAGTGGCATGAAGTGAGCAGTGCAGTGAGTTTTTTTTTTTGTTTCAGTATTTTCTGTGGGGGGGAACCTGAGCACCAGGGGAAAACATGCAAACTAGTATCTCCCCAAAGTGACCCAAGCTGGTTTAAATGAGCCATGAGTGAAGCCTGAGCTGCTCCAAAGTGGGACGCTGCTCAGGGTCCTTATCCAAACACTTTCCCAAGAAATCCATGCAATCTGTTGAGAATGATGAAAAACAAAGGTGGGGGTGACTACAGTGATCCATCAGAATGAACAGGTATTGTATCTGCTGAGAGATTTGCTAAGAGTCATTTTTTCTTACCACTGGACACCTTGTCTTTGATATCCAGCTCGTCTTTGAAGAACTTGATGATATCAAATCGTGAGGCAAGGAGGATTTCATACAGGACCACACCCATCTGCCACACTGTGGTGGGGCCAGGCTTGTAGACAGAGGTCATGTACCACTCTGGAGGGATGTGATCAACGGTACCTGGAATACACACACAGGACGTGAGGATGAGTAAAAGCTTTGTTTGAATGTAAAAGTATCAGAAAAAAGCAGGACTATAAAGTTCTTACCATGGAAGACACTGAAAGATGACTCTTTCTCGAAGAAACAGCTCAGCCCAAAATCAATGAGTCGAACCTGCGGAACATCTGAGCCGGTCTCGATCAGGATGTTTTCTGGCTTGATGTCCCGGTGAAAGATCGAATTATCCTCGAGATGCTTTGCTGCCTCAACCAATTGTTTTATTATGATCTGAAAGAAAGAGAGTGGAGAGGCACTCAGAGATGGTGGTTTGACATTTTTTCATGGGTGGTACTCTCTAACGGCTTTGATACAAAGCTGAAGAATGGCAGTGCTGAGATGCTCAAGAGTTTCAGCAGGATGAGTCATGTTGTTTTTTTCCCAATTAGTTGGTGTGGAGTTTGTTTAAAACCTGTTTCATTGTATACACTGCCTCTGGTTTGAGACTTCTCTTTAGTGATGACACCATGTTCCCAAATCTCAGCAATTGCAGTGTTCACATAATCAATAATTGAAGAAAATATAACGGAAACAATTGCACAAATACAGAAAGAAGAAAAAAGAAAATTGCTTTAAGCCCGAGATTTCAATTCCAATTGGGGTTCTGCCAACATGGCCTGAACTTTTCCTCTTCAGGAACTCTACCCATAACATGGAGCTTCCCATGACTTAAATTTGGAGAACATTTTGGTTCTAGGTTCTGCTTAGTGTTTCCATTGCACATTTTGTCTAGCTGTGACAATGGCTATATGTTAAACTCTGGTCGTGGAAAAGGCTTTAAACACATGCATCTTCACAAAGATCCTCCAGCAGCTTACCTTGGCCTCCTTCTCATCTAGGTCGTCTTCTTTGTTATTAACATAGTCCAAGAGGTCTTCTGAAGGGACCGGTCTCTCGAGCACTAGGATCAGCTCCTCGTCCGCATTATACCAATCGAGTAGGGACACCGGTGCTGACGTCCCAACTGATCCTTCCTTTCCATTCCCGAGTTTCAGCATAACTGCAACCTCTGCTGCGAGCCTCTGTCCTTCGTAGTCCTGAAACATCACAACAAAGTGGAAAGTGAGGAAGAGAAGCTCCACTGATTCACAGATAATTCATTAATATTATGTTTCATAACTGAGTGCAGTGATGAACACAGCACGTTTCAACAACTGGTGTTGCTCACTTACTTCAGTGCAGGATACTTTATCTTTTGGGATGTGTTTAATCGCTACCTGCAAGACACAAACAAGACTTTGGTTAGCACTTTCAGATGATACTGCGTGTGTGTCTGTGTGTGTGTGTGTGACACTTACAGGTAAATTATCTGTTCTTCGATAACCAGCAAACACCAATCCAAAGCCTCCTTCGCCAAGTGCATTGTGTTGTGCATATTTTGCCTCAAACTCAGATTTTGGGTCAAGCTTCTTGGTTTTCTTGCTCCTTGGCACTTTGTCACAGTTTGTGTTGGTCTCTACAGATGAGAAAAACCCAGATATTTCAAGATCAGCTAGATGGCAGTCATCACATTACATAATTCAAATACTTATTTAAAAGAGCAGTTTATCATTTTAAGGAAATGCACATCAGTGTGGCTGGAGTTGTGGATGTGGTTAGTTGAGGTTAGCATAAAGATTTTTAACCAGGGGTAAACAAAAAATAGTTCAGTCATTAACAAAACATCTTTTTTGTGGTCATCTAGGGGTATCTGTCTATGAGACATGAGATTACTGTGGCTACCCAAATACAGTGGAGGTAAATGGATTTAAGTTTGTGATGCTCACGGCATTAAATGAAAAGCAACATCTAGATCAGCCCACAGGCCTCACTGTCAATAGATCTATTACTAAGCAAACAGTTCAAGAGAAACCACCCTCAGTGTGTCTGGTGGATTAGTTGATCTTTTCAGGGCACTGTTTTTGCCACTGGTTGATTCAGAGAGCTCAAAATGTGGATAAAACATCTGCCACTAGATACCACTACAGTGATGGTTTTCTTTGTAACACAGGTGAACTGAAGTCTATTAAAATCAATGTACCAATTCCCCAGTGGATGGAAATTTCTGTGTTTTCTGTAATAATGAATCTACTAAACCTGAACACATGTTCTAGAAACTGCAGAATAATCAGTCATTTCAGCCTAATTATCAGCCTATCTCTGTCAGGATACACTCACTTTGACTTGATTGTCCCTCTTCATCTTCTCTGCCTTTCCTCTTTGATAATCTCTCGCAGAGATTATACTCAGAGGCCGTCTGGGGTTCAGATTTATGCACCCTAATTCTCTTTCTGGGGCTGTTCACATCAGGACTGGCCTCCCTTTTGGCTCCTTTAGTTCTGCTATCTAATGCAGGCACTTCACTTTGTTGTGTCGTGCAGGTCTTGGCCTCTGCAAATGAGAAAAACACATTGAAACATCAGTTTGCTGTGAATTGTAGACAACTGACCAACAGTTTGAATTTTTTCATCATCACAGTACAGACTTAAATCTCAGATACTTCTGAAATAATGCTCACTCATTAACAGGAGTGACTGCAGATTTCTGACTAGATTTCTCACTTACTTCGAGCACATGAACGGCGATTCTTCATCTTGTCTGTAGATTATTCGACTACTATGATGTCAAAGTGGTTTCAAACTCAATAACTTCAGATTCACGACTATTATGATGTTAAAATGGTTTCAGACACAATAACTTCAGAGTCACAAGTGAAAGTAGAACCAACAAGTGTATCCTTCTTATACTGTGGTGGAACACAGAATGCTATGACATCATGGTGTTTTATAGTTAGTGTTCTAGAATATGCAAATTAATTTGAGATTTAAATGTGCATGTGAGACATTTGAATCTGTGGAATTATCCATATTAAAGTTATTATGCCACATTTCAAATGATGCATACAATACAAGCATACAGTATTTTATATGAGCTCATTCTTAGCTCATTCGTGATTCCTGGCTACATGCTCCAAAAATAGAATAATATAAGTTGCTACATTCATCTTTGGCCAGGCCTCAAAGTTTACTGTACAAAAGCACAACTTCATTCACTGATTTTATTTTATTTTTATTTATTCACAATGTATTGTTGCTTAGTCCAAGTGGGGCAGCTGTGACTGTCCACTAATCAGAAGAGTCAGTCCCTGGCTCCTCAGTCTGCATGTGAAAGTGTCCTTGGGCAAGATACTGAACCAACTTACTTACAACCAACTGAACCACCAAATTGCTCTTGGGTTTGTGTGTGAATACAGTAGGTGAATGTGATATGTAGTGTAAAAGTGTGTTAGGGACCCTAAATGCTGATTAGAGTGACCATGGAGGAGGTCCATAGAACTGTAAAGGGCTTCCAGATGTGAATTGAGCCAAAAGTTAACTGAGGCCGAATCTTTCTATGTTCAAGGACATTGTCTGTGGTCTCCTCAGTGCTGATATTAAACTGTCAACTAAAGATCAACTTGTTGTTATTATGGAATTTTCTATCCTTAGTTACACAAAGTTACGTGTGGACTTTGAGGTCCTCTGCAATATTATTGGGCTATAAAGCGCATCGGCTTATAAGACTCATCTGATTATAAGGTGCATATGATTATAAGGTGCATCTGATTATAAGGTGCATCTGATCATAAGGTGCATCTGATTATAATGCGCAATAAGCGAAACAAAATGTCTATCAGATAGGTCGAACTTTATTCAACTAATTCACAATATCTCTGCCTTCGTAAAAGCTGAGACTGATACCTTAGCCCATCCACGATCCATTGGCAAATAGTGGCGTAACTCGCCCGGCGTTGCCTCCCTGTCTTTGTGAATGTGTGTTTGCCTTCTGTCATCCAACGCTCCCATTCAGCTCGCACTTTAACTTTAAATGACCTGTTGACACCAATATCTAGCGGTTAGAGTTCTTTAATAATCCACTCGAAATGATGGCATGCACCGAATTAGTTTGCTTCACTTGAGTTTTGACATTATAAGTGCGATGGGCGCGCATGGAGTCGTAGATCAGTAGGGACAGGCCAGGGAAAAGCCATCCGTATTACTCTGCGGGGCTCCTGACTACGGTAGCCTACGGTAATGTGTACCACATAAAATCGGTTTGAGGTTAGTAAACACAACCAGAATTAATACATAAGGCGCACTGGATTATAAGGTGCACTGTTGATTTTTGAGAAAATTAAAATGATTTTAAATGTGCCTTATAGCCCGAAAATATGGTAATTGTTTGTCTTTGACTAGGTGTCCCCATATCTCAACACTGTGGTCGCCAGGGTCAAAGATACCTGTTGTTGCTTTCCTAGACATAATAGATAGCTTGTTGTTGGCATTCCAATCTATGTAATCAGACATCTGTGTTTCCAGACTAGAATATGCTGACAATAACACCTGCATGGGTAAAGACATTCTCTTTGACTAATTCTGGGCGTGTAGTATTTAGGGTGTGGTCTTTGGGTTTAAAATCGATCAAGAGTTTGGCAAAATGTGAGACCAACTCAGACACATATGATGAACTTTGAGAGTGTCTCTAATTCTCCTTGATCAAGCAACAATAAATGATACAGCATAAGACATCAGAGGCTCCTAAACACTTTCTTCTTTCATGACCTCACCATTGACCTTTGACTTCAGCAATTTCTAAACAATTAAGTAATCTATTAGCCATTGAGCCAAGTTCACAACAAAAAAATACAATAATTTAAGATGAGGAAACAATGTAAGCATATTATACTATAGAAAATTCCCCATAATAACACAGAAGAAGGACTTCAAATTACACATAAAACCACAAAGCCAAGAGCCAAGAGAGCCCCTGTCCACAGATCTGTACATACAAAGAAGACAGAATTTCCTTTTATGTCACAGATTTTAAATGCACATCCCCAACAATGTCCCCACATGTCAGGGTTTTTTCCATTTTCCCATAGTAAATTAGGTCGCAAACGTGTTATTCAGGGGAATTCAGCACCTCTTTGTGGACAAATGTTGAAAAAGCCTCAATCTTGCAGCATGGTGTCTGTAACAAGCACACAGTTATTAATTTATCTTTTCCTTGGTGAGTTTTGGATTACAAAATGTATGTCTTATTTTGCCTGACACACATTTGCAAGGTTAATTTTTAAAGCTTAATTAAAACCCCGGTCTGTGAATGAATCACCTTCATAATATTAACATTATACATACATCATATAGTTGTAACATAAATGTAATGTGTTTTATACTTTTTTAAGTTCTTCAGTGACTGGGCTCAGGTGTTCCATATGGCCCCCAAACACACAAGAGGTTTGTGATAAAGTTGCTTTGATGTTCATAACATTTGGAGTAATGATTGCTGGCATTATAAAAAACAACATTTTTTTTGTGTTTGTCACATTGAGAATGGTCGCTCATGTTCAACATCCTGTCCACTCAGTTCTAATCATATTAGCAAGATAAAGCAAAAGATGAATGATTAAAAAGCAACAGTAACTTCCATGATGACCTGCAGGGACGTTGGAAATCCATCACAGTTAGTCATTGAGGTTTTATATCTTAATTTGAATAGGACAGGATAGTTCACAGCCCATCTATTTAATATCAACTTTTTACAACATCTTGAGAAAGTTTTTCACTGCTCTGCGTGTCAAAGCAGCCCCACAGTCAACAACACAGAACAGATGACTTTATCTGATTCTAGCTCGTCCACATTCTATGAACTGATTGTGGATTGTGGCTCATCCACAATCAGAATTTTTTTAAGAATGTAGTGCAGTGAGAACACAGGCAAGGTTCATATCAAGTCAACATGTCTGCATCACACATTTTAAATGACTGGATGTCTGTCTGTGAATGACAAGTAGACATTATAAAGAGGAATGACCGAAGTGTGTGTCGATTTTTCGTTATCGTTAAGGATGGTCCGGTATCCTATGTTAAAGGAGATTGGAGCATTGGAGTTCCAGTGAAAAAAAGTTTCATTAAAATGCAAAACAAAGCTAAAAACGAAATGTTCTGTTGCCGTTTATTCGACAAACAGCAGTAGTTATTCTCTGTGGTGTTCACATGTTGGTGTTATGTAACTGAGATATTAATGTTCTGTTTGTGAAGGAAGTAAGGGCCAGTGTGTAAACACAATTACTATTATCACTATTATTACTACTATTTCTGTCATATCTCCATTACAGTTTATAGTTAGCTTATAATTTGCTGCTGCTGTGCATCTGTGTCTCTCTATCTCTATCACAGGTTCCACTGCTACTGTGATCATTTTATCAGTCATTGTAATTGTACAAAATGTTTGTGTTGATTGTCCTGTACACGTGACATCCATTGCACGTCTGTCCGTCCTGGGAGAGGGATCCCTCCTCTGTGGCTCTTCCTGAGGTTTCTTCCACATTTTGTCCCTGTTAAAGTTTTTTTGTGGGCAAGTTTTTCCTCACTCGAACCGAGGGTCTAAGGACAGAGGGATTCACTCCCTGTACAGATTGTAAAGCCCTCTGAGCCTCTGGGCTAAACAAATAAAATCTGATTTGATTTGAAATTCTCTGGATGAGTGGAGTCATACACCATGTTCCTGTGCCTGAAGCTAACAGATTATTATATACATTCAGTGGTGCAGTATGTTATGCAACTATGCGTTTTGTCTGTGTGTGTGTGTTTGTGTGTCCTGGAAGAACAGGTTTGCTGTCATGGCCTGTATAAAAAGGCTGGAGTCAAGGCTGACTCCCAGAGCTTTCAGCTGTCCCTCAGAGGTGTTCATCCCATCTAAGAACAGCCAGGTAGGTGTGAGGACAAGACTCTGTACTATACACTTCTTATCACAATATGTTTCTTACAGGAATCTTATCTACTCTCATTGTGCTGCATCCTAAAGGTCTAGATAATACATTTTAGATAAGTAAATACTGTAGCCGACCCTCAGAAGCATACACATCCATTTAAACCGGTGAGATTGTTTCTTGCCTTTTGTTCTGAGTGCCAATTTTACATCTGTTTATGTCAGAACAACACAATAATGAACATTAAAGGTTAGTTTTGATCTCTCTGTCTGAACAGGTCTTTCACTTGCACAGCCATTATGAATGATGTCATAGATGTCGGTGCTAAACTTGCTGGACTCATTCCGACACATCGCTTGTGCTCCGTTGAGGTTACAAATAAATGCTCTAACTACGACCTCTGTAACCCAGGGTAACTCATTTTTTTTTCCTGTATTTAAATAAATCTACCATGAACGCCCGTGGAGCTGTTGGCGTCTTCACGTATGATCTACTCGACAAATTTACAAAGGAGTACACTGAGAAAATAGCTGTCATGTTCTCTGTGCCCTATGATTTCAACCTGTACTCCAACTGGTATGCAGTGGGAATCTTTGACAAAAGCACAGAGTGTAATCATGATCTTTATCATAAGATGTACAACAACTCAGACAACTCATTTGTCAGAGGTAGAACAATCGAGTTATCATCACGGCATCAATGGAATGAAATTCAAAAGTGCTGAAATGTAGATTCTCCTGCAGGTATATTTATATGTTTTCTAGCTTTGTTTCCTAACTAGTTTGTAGTGGATTGTTTACTCACTACAAATACATGTTTAAATGGTGTAAGTTGGTGCAAAATAATGTTTTAGATAAAATAATACGTTGTACGTCAACATTGTAGCTTAAAAAGCCTAACATGCTAAGATCATTTTTAAAGTAGCATACAGTTTCTTTCTATTTGTATTTGTATTTGTATTTGTATTTGTATTTGTATTTGTATTTGTAGAACTATGCCCACAAAACTCGGACTGTCTCTTCTCCTCTGCTCTCATGTGCACGTCCTGATTGGTAATCCAACATTAAAACAATAAAAACAAAGACGAAATGTATGTTTTGTTTTTGCTGAGAAGACAAGATGGGACTTAAATCTTAGTCATCTATTACATATTCCCAAAACTGTGCAGAGTGATGTGCTGGTCGGGCAGGTTCAGGACTACTTACGAGAAAGTATCACATGTTTAAGCAGGCGGATCAAGTGACAAAGCAGCACCTGCAATGTATCTGTGAGTTTATTTACGTTTATATCATTTATATAGCACTTTAAAAGTAACTATATTTGTCCCACTAAAATGCAAAATACAAAGACAGACACACAACATAATGAATAAAAAATAAAAATACAGGTTAAACACAGTTAAAATCCAGAGAAGAAAAGTGAGTCTTAAAAGCATCAACAGACCCAGCCTGTCTAAGTTATTCCAGATATGTGGCATAACCACCAGCTGGCATCAGTGTGGAAGGGGGGTGTGTGTTTTTGTTTCTGATTACTGGAAATTGGCTTTCAGTTAGTTTAGACTGAGCTTCCTGGAGAAACAGGTTTTCGGAGTAGCAGGTTGGCTTCCATGGCTTGTATAAAAAGGGAACCTTCAAGACTGACTCCCAGAGCTTTAGGCTGTCCCTCAGAGGTCTTCATCCCATCTAAGAACAGCCAGGTAGGTGTGAGGAGCCGACTTCATACCATGAGCATCATATCACTATCAGACTATCACATATCATGTTTCTTACAAGAATCTAAGCAAGCTTGTATTCTCATTGTGCTGCAGCTTGAAGGTTTGAATAATACATTTTAGATAAATTAATATTGTACTGTTGTTGATTATCAAATGTAATCTATGAATGTTATTATTAGCCTCTGCCACCTCCCAGCAAATCTAAAAATAGGTGGAGTGTGCGTGGAGCTGAAGCAGGCTGAATAACGCCCGGGTGCTCATACACATCACCTGTAACGGCATACACCTGTCAGTCAAAACACTCAATCAAACTGTTTTTGTACCAGGCTGTAAACAAGTGTATTTCTGCTGTGAAGTTGGGTATTTTAACATGGGGACTTATGGAGATTGATTTGTTGTTGTTGTTCTGTAGCCAGCCTCAAGTGGCTGTTTAAGGAACTGAAGTTTTTGGCACTTCCACAATGGCTTCAACTTCACAACTACGGAGGTTGCTGCTTGTCATTATTCATCCATAAAACATCATCCTCCATATTGTTTTTTATTAATATGCTGGCCTGTTGATGGAACTTTAACTTGCTGTTCAAGTTCTGTGTTTGTCTTGTTCATTTTTAATGTGTTCATGGGTATAAACAATAATGAACAATGCCAAAGGTCTGCTGCAGTCTGGTGTGTTGGTTAAACAGTTTAACTGTAACAAATAGTATTCGTATAGTTAGCCAAATTCAGCAGTATCGAGTAGCACTGAGTGGTCAACTGTGTTTTTGTGTGACTTCAACTCCTGTTCTGTGCTGTCTGTCTGAGCAGGGTGGTGACACTGCAGATATGGATGTTGGAGATGGTTTCGACATTGCAAATGGGACTTTGGATGCATCACTTTCAATTGGAACAAAAATAGCTACCACAATACCGACACAACGCAGGTGCACAGTTGAGCTCACAAATGAGAGTTCTCACTACAGTCTTTGCAACCCCAGGTAAGTGCAACTATTTTTGCTAAATGTGGGACTCATAGTAATGTTGGCAATATTCATAGACACCCCCCATTCTCATGTTGTTGTCATTATTTTTTATTTATTTGCAATGCGATATTTGTGCATAAGATCAACTAATATTTGCAGTAGGTTAAAAGGTGTATCCAATGTAAAGCTCTCACAGGTATGGTGAGGCAGCTTAAGGGTCCTTTTAGTGTAGTAAGATAGCGCCAATAAATTAATGGAGCCGCAGCCAGCCTGCATGTCGCGATGTCGTGCTGATGTGCTTGTGTTTCTGTGTTGACAGACAGAAGTAAAGAATCTAAAACTCATGCACGCTTGAGAGTGATCCTTTGTGCTCAAGTGTGTAACATATATTCATTTTTATTTAAAAAAATATTTTGATATCATTAAGATGTTTCATCTATTTCTATTTCTAGAGTATACGTCCATAGTGGACGCTGCAGCATCCCTTTTCCGCCTCGCATTCAACCGTCATCGACCGGGCAGGCATTGTTCAGCAAGGTTCCGCACACAGCAACTGGATCTATTGGCATCTTCACCTACGATCTCCACAATATTTCGACAAAAACCTCCTCCATGAAAATAGCTGTGCTGTTTCAGGTGCCCTTTAACCTTCATCTGAAATCCAACATGTACGCTGTGGGAATCCTTGACATCAGCAGAGAGTGTAACCGTGATCTTTTTACTGAGATGTCCAAAAGTACAACAACAACGTTTGTCAGAGGCAAAGCAAAAGGGCCCTCTCTCACTCACTCATGCCAAAATGTTACCATCATGGCAACAATGTCTAACTGCTACGAGCCTGTTATGAAAGTGCAAGTCTGTGACGACTAAGTGAAGGAAATGTGATGCGAATGCTTTGTTTTTATTTTTAGGGGTTAGAGTTAGGTTTCTGGGTGATTTGGTGATAACAGTCTGATGTGTTGGATTTAAGGTAGTTTTTTTAACCTGTTTTCACTGCTGTATTGTGTTTTTGTTGCCTCTGGCTTAATTAATGTTTTTTATTGTTCTTTTCATTATCTGTGCTCACAAATATAAGGTTTCAATTTGTATTTTAGCATCAGTGAATTTGTCAGCAACATGGCTACATAGATGCAGGTGTTCCCCTTTCAGCACCACTATCAGGCCAGTACCTGCCAAACATTCCCACCGTCCTCGCCCACTCTTCGTATTTAGAGCTGATTAGCAAATGTTGGCATGCTAATACACTAAACCATAATGTTGAACAGCATTAAACCTAATTAGCGAGCAAATGTTAGCATTTCTCTCAGAGCCATTAGCGTAGCTGTGGACACCTTTTATAAATAAGTAACAATGACAACAGATTTTTCTGGAGGTGAATTGAACACACCACATGGTTAATGGAAATCTATAAAAAACATTCAAGTACAAATGTCACCCCAGGACAGTCAGGAAGACTAAACATATATGTAAATATGATTCTTATGACTTTTATTATTGATGACAAGCATTAACAGTTATATTAATTCACACTATGCTTTAAAAATATGACCTGCTCTTACCATCTTATAGTTTGTAGACAGCATACACAGTCGGGTATTTAAAGAAGGGTTAAGTACACCAGGAGTTATCAACCTAGTCTAAAATAACTTTTATGTTAACTTTATTCACCTTTTATTTCACTTTATCAACTGTAACAAATTCATCCTTTCTGTTTCACTTATTATCATACTAGTAACTAGCGTTACGTTCGTAAAGTTTTGATTCAGGTTAATTTTGCAACAAAAAAATGCTGTGTTTTTGCCAACACCTTTTTTCCCCCCTAGTGTCTGGTCACGCTACTTTGTCATTTTTGTTATATTTATTAATTCTCACAATTTATTTTGGTGAAAATTGTCAATTATTTTGAATGAAAATTGGTGGAAACCCTGTAGTCACTGGTTGAAGACCTCTGAAGTAGACTAATCTAACAGATATAAATGAAATATGATTATGTAGTTTTTCTGCATTTTAATTATAACAGATTCCAGTCTGTTGTTCTGAATTTATTTGGTTTACACTGTTATAAATTAATCTATAGACCTTGCAACTTTTGTGGCTTTCAGAATCTGTTCATCTTCACCTGTCTTTGGGTGGAACCACTTTCACTCTTTTCCATTGTCATCTGCTTCTTTAAATCTTGAATCAGCTGCACTTTCTTTCTTTCTTTCTTTCTTTCTTTCTTTCTTTCTTTCTTTCTTTCTTTCTTTCTTTCTTTCTTTCTTTCTTTCTTTCTTTCTTTCTCTGCCTCCACTCCTACATGCTTTCTCACTCTCTGGAATTATAAAACACCTTTATTTTTCAAAATTTAATGATGAATGAAGCAACACTTGTGTTAATTTTTGTGCATGAAAGCTTATTGCTCTGAAGCTACTTGAAGTAGCTTGAAACGTTCTACCTGCTGGCTTCAGTTTGGAAGGTTTGTTTAATTTATATCTTGTATAGGACATAGTTTTTGATCAGGTGTAAAGTGTGTGGAATTTGAATAACTAAACATTGTCTGCACTACCAGGACAGCTTATGATTGGTCTTTTTGTTTTTGAGGCGGGTCTTCAGAACTATGAGGTCAAGGTAGAGGAGCTGATTGAGCACGGCAGAGGCGCAGAGCAGTCCACCATGTAGCGCTCCTGCCATGCCGTTGCAGAAAACGTCCTGACCTGCACACACACACACACACACACACACACACACACACACACACACACACACACACACACACACACAGAAACATTAAGCAAGTGTGTCGGTCTCTGTGGAAATCAGACCAGATGAGACTGTCAGTCACCCAGGTCACCTGTTAGATAGAGTCCATTGATGGGTGTCTGCGGCCGTGTCCTGGCAACCGTTTCAGGGGTGAAGCGCTCCACGTTGTGTTCAGCGCCATACATCTCACCTCTCGGCGCACCCAAATAGTGGCTGTTAGTTAGAGGAGTGGCAGCATCCACCATCACCACCTGAACACATGCATGCACACACCTACATGTCTTTATCACATTGTGAGGACCACGATCCCTTAGTTGTTTTTGAGGGCCACCACTTTGCACACACACATGCACGCATTGTATTTGTAGACAAAAGTACATTAACAGCACATAATGATAAATAGAATTGAGCTTTGCACAATCAATATTTGGATTGCACAATCAATATTTGGACTAGCAGTGTGTAAATTTACTATATACGACCTTATTATATTTGAGTGAGGTATTATTTTAATTAAATTTATGTTAAAAATACTGCCACTGCCCTCTACAGCAAAATAAATAATGATAAAGGCAAAAACCTGTGAAAAAGATTGGTACGGTAATGGTTTTGTAGTTATAGATGTAGCTACGTGTTCCAAAGGTCAAAAGCTACAGGTAATTACCACTCAGGTTTATTTAGGCTATTTTTTTTTCTGACTTGGGGGGGAGCGGAGCACACTGAAAACACAAAACTAATATATTACCACCGTATTATAATGATTTTGCAAATAGTCGCCTATCTACACATTCAACACACATCTTTTTTTTTAAAGATTTTATCTTTGGCCTTTTATGATAGTACAGGTGAGGATAGACAGGTAGCGAGGGGCAGAGGGAGAGGGGGAGTGACATGCAGTAAATGGTCGTCCGATGCAGGATTTGAACCGTGGCCAGCTGCAGCGAGGACTGTAGCCTCCACACATGAGGCGGCCGCTTAGCCCACTACGCTACCGACTGCCCCCCACATTAAGGTCTTTAAGGGTATTACCTGAAATCCAATCAAGCCTGTCCATTTTTAGTAAGCTATGACCCAGACCAATAAAAAACAGAGAAATTACAGACTTGGATCCAAAACGCACCTGTCTATTATTAGAAAACTGGGTCCCAGGCTGCAGAATCGATAAATGTCAGAACTGAATCAAGACCTGATTAAATCATTTCACAATTCCATTGCTCTTAACAAGTTAACATTAATCTACAAACTTCCTTGTTCACTGCCATGTTAACTAAACATTATCTGTGCTCTCTAAGAATAATCTGATCTCTGACCTCTGGCCCCAGCAGGGACACTTCTTTGCGTAGGTCAATTGGTACGTCCTTGTGATGCATTTTATTACACACAGCACTTTCATCATGATCCGCACTATCTGATGGTGGCCAGGTCTTCTCAGATCGACTTGGGTATTACACATGTTGAACAGCCCCGATAATAGAATAGAACCTGACCTGGACTTGATTGACCATATAAAATATAGAATGCGAATAGTTAAGGGTCCTGGGTCCTAGGGTTTAGGTAGACTTGTGAAGACCTCTATAGCAGACACATCTGCTCTTTGCTGCAGTTAAATAGCTGTGTAAAACACTGTTGATTAATAACTTTTATTTAGGCAAAGTGTATATTTCATCTATCTTCTCTCTTCTCTTCTCTTCTCTTCTCTTCTCTTCAGTACAATTAGTCATGTATATAGGAATCACTAACGTAACCAACAACATCACTGCATTAATGCACAAGCACACATTCTATATCCACATACAAACATTGTCACAGACCTTATCTCGCAACTGAGGAAAGATTGTTAGCGCCCAGTCCAGCAGCTCTTTGGCCATGCTGTTTTTCAGATCCAGGTAATCCTGTCCCCTTTTTCCAAGCTTTGTCCCCTCCCATTCTTCGAACCATTCATAGCGGGCCATAGTTAGCAACGTCATACAGGACTTCCCTGCAGAGAGGTACGAAGGGGACTTTAGAAAGAGTGATGAAGATATTTTAATTCATTAAAACTTTTATCTTTTTGAATGAACACAAACCCTAACCCAAAACCTAAAATTTGCTGTTGCTGATGGCGGTATCAGATTTGATGGCAAGTTTACATTTCTGTACATGTAAATGTATGTTACCTGGATGTCTTGTGTTAGATGTAGGATCTTTAGCGGATGGAAAGGTGATGAACATCATAGGAATGTTGCCCAGTACCTCCTCTCGGCTCAGAGAAGAGTATTGCTCCATACTTCACAAATCGTTGTATGTACACAAACACAGACACAGAAATATGCAAGCTTATTAGAACAGCAGCTGCTAAATTCAGAGTAAATGAAGATGAAGTGTACAATGGTACAAGCAGAGAAAGGAACATGAATACTATATTGTATGAAAAAATCGAAAATATTTTAAAAAACCTACAGCGTGTCCAAGTCATTGTCTTTATACATCCAGAAGTTGCTTGAAACAATGTCCAGCTCCTCTTTAGTTCCATCAAGACCAACAAAGACCAAGAAGGAACCCATACCGTGACGTACCATACCCAACAGTGACTGGATCTCTGCTCACACAGACACGTTACATGAAATACACAATCGAAAAACATAACAAATGAGAAAAATTGCAATTTGATGTTGCATGGCTGCAGTTGACAACAAGTCCACATACGACGTTACCTGGTTTTTCTTGTATGTGCTGAGGCAGAAACTTCTGGAAGGTGTTGAACATTCCAGCATTCGAAATGACAACTGGGGCATGGACCTCAATCTCTTCCTGCCCCTTAAGCACCGTCACACCTGACACACATTCACATTAATTTGTGTTAATCCCAGCTATCCAGCTTGAAGCAGCTTTTTTATATGTTCCTTGTTTGTGTCTGCCTTTTGGGAATCGCCGTGCTTCGAGTGGTTCCTTTTTAGGGGTTTGGGGTTGAAGTAAGTTATTGTTGACACCGTTTACCACTCTAAACCCATGCTTGAACACAACCAGCCTGTCATGGCCAACCTGTTAATATCCCCCCTTCCATAGATGCCAAATGTAAGAATTTCTCCAACATCCACCAAATTTCTAATAATTTTGCTAATGAAAGTTTTAATAAAGTTGCATGAAGCATGCCATTTCTTAAACCCTTTTGGAGGTTTGGACTACAGTGACATGGCATGGACAATAAATAATAACCTTGGTCCATGAAGTATTTTTGCTTAGTTTCTTTCAAGGCAAAGCTCGGGGGGTTGACAACACAAGAAGATGACTGAAGCCAGGTGGCCTCCATTATCCAGTCGAGTGAGTCAGCACTGCGGTAGACGAGTTAAGACCTGGAAGACATGCAACTAACTTTGGACTGCTACTGAAATTGAAGGCTCCTGACTTGAGCTGGACTTGCCCCAAAAATAATTAAATAAATAGCTTAATTGCTTAAATAACTTGAAGGGATAAGTAGTGTCAAAGAACAAGCTCTGCACACTTGGCACTACATCACAGAATCTGTCTTTCTCACCATATGCCTTCCCTTGCTGGTTGAGCAGGATGCGTTGTACAGGAGCCCTGACCAGCACAGCACCACCTCCCTGCTGAATGACAGGGATGATGTGAAAGGCAAACTCACTGGCACCCCCTCGCGGGTAGTATGCACCACGCTTGTAGTGGTGAAGAAGGAGAGCATTGATGAGGAAGCTGGACTCCTTAGGAGGGACACCTAAAATGACATAATACGGAGCATTGAAGAGGAAATACATAATGTGTGATGGTCTATGATGCATGTGAGTGTGTGTATATGTCCATCACCATAGAACAGGTAAGCAGACAGCGCCTGCAGGTCCTTGTTCTGTGTGATGCGGGACATCACTTTTGAATGGCTAGTTGCTGCAAGGCAGAAGACTGAAGATATATGATCTAATAGGCCAGTCCAAATCAGGAAGTTAACCAGCCAATATGGTATGATCTTCATGGTTGCAATAAGTGGCGTCCGCTTTGAGGCTAGCTGCAAGAGGAGGACATACATGCACATTTATTCATTAGAATCAATAATAAGTATTACTTGCTGCCAACTATACCCAGAGATGGTTGCTATAGCTGTTGTTAGCTCAGTTTGTTAGCCGGGCTGCCTGGACTGTGAGCTCAGAGCATTGGGGGAGTGTTGGGAAGAGGAGATTTTCAGAACCTAGGCACATGGAAAACGCTGATGGGCAGCGGAACCGGAGGTAGGAAATGTTTAAACTGGACATGGATGTGTAGAGTCAAACGAGAGAGATTCTTTTTCATGTGATGCAGTTGGGAAACGTGTAATTTCCAATTCAGTAAAGGGAGCTAAAATCATCAGAAGCAGCAGCTAGAGCTAGATTTTGGCAAACCGATGACCACTAGTGGTAGCATGACACGACAGAAAAGTGGTGGACTTTCAAATGGAGGTTTGTCAAAGATTTAACTTTTACAATCTCGTTTGTTGATCCATCATCCCATTATGATTATCATTGCACTTCTCTCTCTATACCTTCATCAATCTCATGAACTCGTCAATGGCTTCCTCTTCTCCTGGGAACTGCTTCTTCAGACTAGCTGCCATCTCAGTCTTCCCTGCATGGATATGGTACTCCCTGAGAATGACAAAGAATTAAGGTAGGGCTTCATAGTTTTTTGTAGATAAAACATTTGAAAAAAGATGATTTTGGAGCTTTGACTTTTATGTAACAAGACTGGCCCTACCTGCGCTGGTCATGCTGACCCAGGATAACCGTATCAAAGTGCTGCTCCAACCGTGTGAACTGCATCTTTCCATCTGTGATTTGATCTAGAGCGACTTTCAAAAGGCTGTTTTCATGGAGCTGGCCCAGGTAATGGATACCTGTTGGTGGCAGTGAAGTTTTCAAATTACCTAGATTCATATAATGCTGTAAAACAAAAAATCACTTTTGTCCACAGTGCGATGGGAATTATTCAAGACATCTTTTTAAAATTGATGTCCTTATGAAGTTTTAAGGAGAGGAAAGGAGTAAAACTGAAGCCAAATCCATACTCTAGTATTTAGATAACCATGTTGTACTGTTTCGAGAAATTGTTAATTCTGCTACAGCTCAGTGAGATTTGGTTCAGACAAGGCCACTTTGTTTAAAATAATTAGATTACACATTACAAATCGATGAAAGTACATGAAATCCTTGATGATTGTGGGAGCGTGTATTTGTGGCTTGATTTTTGTTTTAACAACTGAGCCTTTGTATAATGTGTAATCAACTTTAGTCTTCTCTTCAAATTAACAGTGCTAAACTACATTGCACTTGCAGGGAAAGAAGGAATATACAGTACAGTCGTCCCTCACTATAACATGGTTCACCTTTCGCGGCCTCACAGATTTTTTTAGTGTGATTTTTGCATGCTTTTTTTACAGCGTACTGTACAGTATGAACGTGCATTGTGTTGGCCGTCCTGATTAGCTAAGGGAGTACTGTACAAAATGTGGAACCAGGACAAAGAGGAACTGTGAAATACGTGTGAGTTACTGATAATTTCTTATGTATCAAACCTCGTAGATTAAATTAAATTAAATTTGTTAAAAATATTTGGGCTTGAAAACAGGTTTTGATCTTTGGTTTCCTTTACTAATACAGTATTGTACTTTTGTTAAATCTGCGAATGTTTAAAGTTTGAGAGTGTTTAAAAAAGAGAGATGTGAGAAAATGTTCATGCGTCTTCATCCGTCTGAGAAAAGTGTATAAGTGTGTGGTTAGGGGTTTTACAGCCTTAAAACATGTAGAAAATTTGTAAAACTTACTTTGCGGATTTTGTTTATTGCGGGTTATTTTTAGAACGTATCCCCCGTGATAAACGAGGGACCACTGTATATACCAGTGTATGTCTGTTTGTGTACTTTGGCCTCTTACCCACATCAAACTCAAATCCCTTGTTCTCAAAGGTGTGTGTGCAGCCTCCAGCCTGGTCATGTTGCTCAAGAACTACAACCTTCTTTCCAGCTTTTGACAAAAGTGCTGCTGCAGTCAAACCTCCCACACCGCTGCCAATCACCACCGCATCCAGAGCAGGGGGGACGCGGTCCACACGGAACCCTGTGGGGAGCACACGTCACATTTGAACACTTTCATGGCATTCATTCATAGCCAGGGCATCATTAAAGTCGCTAGAAAGCCTTGTTCTGATCCATTTGTTGCATGTTATTTCACTGAATAAGTAAAACTTTGACCTACTTGCAGCACTATGCAAAAAGTTCAGAGTGAGTTCAAAGATCATTAGAAGTAACATCTAGCTCTTGTGAATATCTGTGAACTCTGAACCCCAAATCTCCTATCTCATGGCGACACTGGAGCAAAAGTCAGAGGAACCCTAAAGTCATGCAAGTGTGCAAGGATGCCTCTATCATTCTGGCCAGGGACAGATCATCACTGTGGAGGATTACTAGAATCTAGGATTACTAGATTACTAGTAGTACTGTCAACATTTGGCTGGCAGTGTCCAGTGTTCCCTGCAGTAAAAAGCCCCAAGAGATGCTTGACATTGCAGATGCCATAGATCAGGCCTTTGCAAAAGGGACTAACCCTGATCTCCCACTCACTATTCTATTGCATCACAATCAACTTTCTGCCAACTTCAGCAGATCAGACAGTCCCCAAAGTCAGTAGGTTTCATCCTCTGCCAGCCATCAAGAGACACAAGTTCCAGTCTCTGGATCTTACCTTTCTTCAGCCTGTCGTCCCTCTGCTTCCTGTCTGTGACCAAGGGTCCTGATGGCCTCAGGCATGTCTCACTAAACACCTTGTAGCGTTGCGCGGTGGTCAGGAAGAAGATGGTCCCAGCCAGGAGCAGCAAACAGCTCGATATGCCTAGCAGCCACCACCACATCGTAGGGATGAGAAGGAAAACTGAAGAAATGATTCCGAAAGAGAAGATATAAAGAGAGGAGTGAAGGATAAAGAGCTATCGTCCAACAAAGCTTTCCCTCAAGAAGAGGGGGAGGTGACTGAAGTGAGGGGTGGAGAGAAGGAAAAGGAGGATAGATGGAGGTAGACGCTTACTAAGGTTAAAGGGGATGCGTAAAAGGACATATACCATGTGACATTTTGGAAATTAAGACTCCACAAAGAGCAAAGCGGATAAACCATTCGCCACACCAAGAACATGAGACTAGCAGAGAAGAGGGCACTGCCTGTTCATCACTTTGTCTGGCTCCATTCAGACCTGTGCACAGACCCAGAACCAATTTTTGTCTGGTTGCTAAACTGCCTTAGGATGAATATATTTTACAAAAATCTGACTGTAGAGCTGATTGTGGTTTCACTGCATCACTGTGAACAAAGATGCTTTCAGAGCTGAGATGCTGTGACTCGGATATCTGGCTTTCTGGATAAATGCGCTGAGGAGCTTGCAAGTCCATTATCACACAGTGAGTTCACTACTGGCCATGTACTAATGTGTAATATTTTACTATTTAATTGAAGGTTTTGCAACACTGGCTTGATATTTTGTGTAATATAAGACCATTTACACATTTTTCTTTATTGATACATCATCCCAGCCCCCATTTTGAAACTTTTTTTAGTACTTATCTAACAGCTGTTCCATTTTCTTTCCATGTAAACTGTAATCCTCACTTTTTGATATATATTTGTTTCATTTTAAAGATGTTTTTATGTTTACCTGCAGAGAAATATACCATTTAGGGGCAAGGCTAAACACCAACACCGAATGTCCATGACCAATGTCAATTGATTGACATGATTGTATGAAGGATATTATTACATGGAATAAAAATTTAGGGAAAGTGGTCTCCATACAAAGAGAAAGCCAGACATCAACATCTAGAAATGCTGCTCATGTGAGACAGACTGACAGGAAGTGAAAAATATGTAATATTCCGTCATGTCCTCTGGCTAAAGTGTCCCAACTTTCTTAAAATCTGGGTTGTACCAAGCCTTTGCGGCACCTCTGTTTGGTGGTGTGACTGCCCACCATGACCACATGAGATCTGACAGTCAGGAGGTCCAGGATTTCAGCCATGCCATCTTGATGTTGTATAAGAATACAAATAGTGTCTTGTAGAAACTGTGACTACACTGAGGAAGATTCTACTGAGAAAACAAAACAAAATTACAAATGGTTTCAATCAAATCAATACTTTATTCAGTATGGACAGAAGCATGAACTGTTTCACTCTACAATTATAAGTCCTACAACAAAATTACAAATTCAAGCTTTATTCACTGTGCATTTTACTGTAGACATTCTGTTTATTGAATTTAAAGGAACACTCCACTGGTTTATACATCAATATCATGTGAGAGAACTATTTTGCCTTTGAAAACATTTGTATAATGTGTTTTTTGCTCTCAGGAGATCTCTCGAAAACGTATGAAAATAACCCAGATGATGTCATAGTGAGCACTGGAGTACACCTTCATGGGGTCTCAAACTGAATATGCAGCATTTTGGAAATCCTTCAATAGTACATATGTACAGTACGTAATCATATACTACAGAACTGTCAATCATTGTGTTTCTGAATACAAAATTGGTAAAGACAAATTACTTTAAAACTATAATTGTACTTTTAAATGTACATCAGATATAAGATACAGTGAGAAAAATTGTTTTATTGCATTCATGAGATTTCGTAGAAAAAGGGACAGTGAGGTTTTGGAATGTCGAGAGAGCAACAAATTTAGTGTATCCCAACACTGATCGCTCCAGAAATCTAAATATAGCTGCCAGACAAACAACACTTGTAAAACCTAGAGCTTTTCAAAGGATGAGCCACTAAAAATGTCTCCTCCAATACATCTATGTTTCTTATATCGCTAAACAGTTAATTGTGCATTAGAAGGATTCAGTAGCTGCCACAATAAAAGATTAAGAGTACAAACAAGCTGCTCAATGAGCTCTCTGCAGTTGGCACCATGGACAGTGTTACATGTACAGATGCCTAAGTGTGTGACACAACATTTGGAAAGCATCAGAATAAAAAAAAGATGACACTAATGTCTTGAAATTTCAATTTTCTTCATAATAATGATTTCATTTTGTCGTTTTCTTGTGGTTGTGTTCTTCCCTCGTAGGCTGCTGTAAACATGTTGTTACTGATGACATTCTGAAAGTTATCACCAAAGTGTCACATACAGTAAATACTAGACAATCTCATACTTACTGAATTGGTATCTATTATATCGTTGTGTATCTACATGCTATCTACAAACTGTTTACAGCTTTACAACTAAATACAGCAGGTAGGTAAGAAAAATGAAAAATAAATAAAAAGTGCAATTTGGAAAAGATTGTATGAGTGTGAAATTCAGATGAAATACAATGTGGTAGTAAAAGAGCTTCTGTTTTCTGTGTTTGGGGTTACGTGTCGAGGGGTTTGCAAAGCCTCCTCTCTGAACCACGCTTGGGATTTTTTAGATCTCAGGCTGTTTTCATGATCAATGACCTTCTTCAACTGATATATCTAATGCATCTGATCTTGTGTTTAGATTGGGAGTTGCTACATCATGTCAGAGTTAACTGTTCCATATCAAATAGGTAGTTGTGTTGTTTGATTGAAGGGTTTAGTTGATACTGTGATTGGCACACTGCTCAGACACCAATATCTTATTAATAGCAAACCTTCGAGTTTCTATTTCTAAACCGTTATGTGGTCGACGAGATTCAGCATCCACTAATAAAGACCTAGTCACACCCGTAAGTGGTGCAGCGAAATCAATATTTGTGCCGTTGCTTGGTCACCTACTAGCTATCTGGACTAGCGCTAGTCAGTCACAACAGCTCCCTCAGCTTCCATATTTCCCTCTGTTGTTCTGTTTTTTTCCACAAAAGAACAAAAACAAAGCTCACTTGGCTAACAAGCTTAGTACTGTTTAGTTAGCAAATTCATGGACTTGCTTGTTGGCTTGATAATGAGACAATACCAGAGAATTTGATAGACTTATGAGCACCATTAGGTCAACTCAACTGCCTTCAAACCTTTTCTCTTTTGGGGAGGTGTTGGATAAAGGTGGATGGTTTAACACAGATAAAATAGTGTCATCAGCATACGTAGATGTGAGGTTGGCATTCGATTATACGTAATCAAGTATAACATACTGTAATAAAAACTAATGTGGCATGAGGAACTCTGAGGCTTCTGCATTGTTCTTAACACAGCAACTGAAGTGCTGCATGTGTTCAAATAATCATAAAAAGATTAACAATAATAGAAACTGCTTGTCTATTTCATTTCACGTTGTTAACAGACTTTTGGTTGTTGTTTTTGAACTGCCAGACAAAGTCATTAGTTTTAGATATCTGTATGGTGACTTGTGAATTATGGGCAATGTGTTATGTGAGCAACATTTTAGGGAAAACCTTTGGTCAGTTCAATGAAAAATAATCAATAAATAAGGTTTTTATAGTAAACTTTACTAATCCTGGCAGCTTGCAGATCAACCATTAGTACTGACCTGTCTGATCATGAAATGTAAACAAAGACAAAGTCTGCTGATGATTATCAGTAATGGCACAATGAATTAAAAAACATACAAGTCTTTGAACGAAACTCACACACACACACACCGTGATGTGTTCAGGTAAAATTTGTTGAATTTCTGACATTTAGGACTTGCATGATTTTTCCTCCTCCTCACTAGAACACCCAGGTGACGGGGACCCACTGGGGGTTTTTAGAAACCGTTTCCAGGGCGGCCTTGACGGTGCGGTACGTCTCATCCAGGTTGTCGTTGATAATGGTGAGGTCGAAGTAGTGACCGAAAGCTGCCTGAATTTTTGTGCTCTCGTCGCAAGTCCTCTGCAGCTCCTCGTCCTGAGACAGAAAACATGTGACATGGTTACTTACTGGACTCTTATTGGAATCACAGGGCCTCTTCTCTATACAAGTGTTTCTTACCGTCAGTGTCTTAGCAACCACCCCTGCCTCTGCAGCTGATTGGTTCATTGCCTTGAGTACTTCGAAGTCTGGAGACTGAAGGAACACCACATAGGGCAAGAACTCAGAGGTCCTCAGCACTTTAAGAGACTAGAATGAAACAGATTCCAGAGTTTAAACAACCATGTTCAGAGATTCCTGACTGGTCACAGTCAATGACTAACTTAACACCAGTTGATGTAAGATGGCCTAAAGCAAGGCACATGACACTCAACTGACTGAATGGAGTTCCTTGGTGGCCAGCGTGGACTGATTATACCGGCTTCAAGATAAACTACCACTCACCCTCAGCCTTAGAAAGTATTTTAGCCCAGAACTGGTTTCACAGAACTATGTTTTATTCACAGCCTTGATTTCACCCACAGCAGGCAGCTGTTTTTACTGTCCAAATAGACAAAGTTAGAGACTATGGTGAACATACTGGATCATTTAGCCTCATCAGTTTCCCCTTATGAGTTTGCAGAGATCAACACACAGCTAAACAAGAGTGAACATTTGACAGAAAATTCAAAATGATTGCTAATGTTGCTCCGTGTCTGTGTACCGTAACAACTTTATTTGCAGATGACACGACTGCATTTATGCTTAAAAAGGGTGTTAGGTTGCATCATAATGTGGTGGTGGTGCATGTGCAGACCTGAGGGTTGGCGTCCAGTATGCAGACACGTCCAGCCTCCACCACCTCATGTATGGAGTTGATCTTGAGTCCGTACAGGTTGCCGTCGTATTCTCCATGTTCAAGATAGTTCCCGTTTTTGATGTCAGCTTCCATCTTGCTGCGGCTGGTAAAGGCGTACATCCGACTCTCACGGTCGCCCTTTTTGGGCTTTCTGGACGTGTCTGAACACAAAAAGACACTCATAATTGATACATAAATCCTAAAGATTACAACTTCAATGTACCTAACAATATCAAACTTTAATATATCAGATTTCATACATGGAATAGTGGTTCCAAAGAGAAGCGGATCCCTCAGTAACAGCTTGTTCTTCAGTCGCCGCCTCCCCACACCTTGGGCACCAATCAAAATCAGAGTTTTTCTCTTGAAAGGCGGGACTTTGGCAACCTCCTCATACAGCAATATCTCATGTCTGTCGAACTCTGAGGGAGAAAGAAAGTAAGGAAAGATGTAAGATCAGGTAGTAGGGTCAAACAAATGACAACAGATTTTATTTCAAACAAATGACAACAGGTTTTGATTTATTACCTGCATTTTTAGTGGTCACATACATCATTTTCTTCTTCTTCTTCCCACCAACACCAGTACAAAGATTTCCTGTCATATAAATGGAGCATGGCACTATTCAGACACTGAAGTCTCATTGTCACATAGTATCATGATATGAAATAATGTCATTAGGGGAATTAGTTCTACCAGCACAGTCCTCTTTGCTGCTCAGATTTAAAAGATTCCTGGAAGACCAAATCTAACTGTGTAACTCTCGGCTATAAATGGTCCTCACTTGATGTCTCTGACTGAAAGAGAGATTTGTGGAAAATTACAACATCATGGAAGCAAAAGTTGAATATTTTAAGAAAAGCTTTCTTGAGAGTTAGACAAGAAGACTGATACCACTTTCATGTCTAACTATGAAGCCACGGCTGGCAGCTAAGGAAAAAAAAAAGGATTTTATTAATACCAATGTCATTACTGATTCCTTTATTAATTCCTTATTATTATTTGTAAGTTGGCAGTTCTTGATTCCCCCCACCAGCATCTCCAAACTCACTAACTAAATTTTTGCTGTTTTATGGAGAGAATATGCTCCAAACTATTTGCACACATTTTGCACAGCAATCCGTAGAGATTTCAAAAAGTGAAAAGTCCAACAGTGGTACTAAATTTCCCATTTAACTCTCCCTCAAAGGTTGGTGGGTATTATTAACGAGGTGAACTGGAAAAACCTTTACCTCACCCTTACATCTCTGGGCTTTGCTGCCATTTTGTTATTCTTTATTTATACTATAACTCACTACAGAACAGGAAGAAGGAAGAGAGAACAGTTGATTTAGAAATGTACAGTGTTCAAGTTTCTCTGATTATTTGTACTTTGGATATCAACTCAAACTATGCCATTTCTGCCATTTCACCACTAGATGGCGATGTAAACAACAAGACTAAAGATGGGAACAACGGCACAAAAAGTACAGTTGGAAAGGTATAACAGTAATAGAACAAGACACGCCCTAATTTTACCTTCAACTCTTAAAGGTCCAGTGAGTAGAATTTAGTTGCATCTAGTGGTGTAATCAATGCATTGCAATCTCCTCACATCCACATCACCTTCTTTGTATAAAAGGAATCTACACTTGAAAGGCCCTGTCTAGAGGAAGTATGTAGTTTGTCTGTTCATGGCTACTGTAAAAACACAGTGTTTCAACATGGTGGCCTCCATGAATGAGGACCTGCTCCCACTGTAGATATAATAAGATATTTTTTTGGTAACAAAAATGAAAAGATTCTTAATTTCAGGTGATAATACATGCATGGAATCATAGTTCTAAATATTATATTCCATGTTTACCTTATTCTGAAAAACAAAGGCCACAAATAAAACACACTGCCCTTTTAAGTCGACTCTACTTGCCCTAAATCTCTAAATCTTGTGTATCACTCATAAAATAAAGCATTAAAAGCTCCTGCTCACTGTCATCATTATTTACTAATTCACTTTTATTCTTTTAATTTTCCTTATTAATTTAATTAATTAATTTCATTGATCATCAGTATCTTTTTCTTCTTCTTTGCTGTTACCTGCAGGTGTCAGTTCCACATCTCTCTTGACAAATGCTTTCCTCTTCTCCTCAAGCATCTGACTGGGAATCAGCCCTGCGCTGCCACCTTCAATATGACGGGCCTGTATAACACACACACACACACACACACACACACACACACACACACACACACACACACACACACACACACACACACACACACACACACACACACACACACACACACACACACACACACACACACACACACACGTGCATAACATAACAAAAATACTGAAAATGACTGAAATTATCAATAGAAAATGAGCAGCTCTCTGAAGCTTTACAAAGAGCTGAAAAAGCATGCACACATGCACAAACAGTAAACTGTTTTTGTACTCCACCTGCCACCAGTTGACGTCATCCTGGTTAACTATCTGCAGGATGTCTCCTGTCACAAACCTTAAGGCTGCCTCCTTACATGGGATCAGGTTGTCATTGGCTGGGTCGTAGTCATAGTGACACTTGAAGAACACCTTGAAAAACACAGATGTAGACACATGTCTTTATCACATTATGCACTCTTGCTGTTTGTGTGTCCTCAGTGATGCATTTGACAATGTTTCATATATATTAGATATAATTTCTGGACATTTCATAATTCACAGCACCCAGCAACACACGTCTGGTATAAAGACCACCTGTGCCTTTTCTTTGTGCAGTGTTTGGATCTGTCACCTGTCTTGGTGGTATGGCTTCATGGTAGCTGGGCAGTATCTTCAGAACTACACTTCCACAGGCTGCTTGCAGCTCCTCCTGCAGCACCCTGGGGTCCTGGCCCACCTCTCGTCCATTCACCTGCCAACACATTGGATAACAGAAACTTTCTGATCTGATGTATAAATACATTTGGAGCATCTTGCTTAATGGGAGATGACCTTAGTGAGCCAAAAACATTAAAATGGTGGACCCAGGACAGAGCCCTGAGGCACTCCACAGTCATACAGAAGAAAGATTTGTTTACATGTAAACAAAGTAGCTCAGAACGTTACAACAAATAAAGCATCAGTATTTGACGACCTGGTTGCAGGAACACCACCTCACAAAAGATCAGAAAAGGATAAGCTATTACATTTATTTGTTTTTATTTTTGGATAAAACCATGCTGTTTCCCTCCACGTCCTTTTGTGCTAAGCTATCCTGGTTGCTGGCAGTAGTGTCATCGTACAGACATCTTAAAGACATAACAGTGTCTCTTAACGATCTTATGAATGAAGATTACAAATAAGCCCAGTTCTAAGGTTTCCAAAGTCAAGGAACAATTTCAAACTTCAAAAAAATGGCAGGGGTCAGGAAAGATCACACTTGGGTAATGTCTAAAAAAATCTATCTTACCTCTTTGATGATATCTCCGACATGCAGCAGTCCTTGTTGGTCTATCATCCCTCCATGGAGGATGCGAGCAATAATCAGCTCACCACCCTCTATCTTAAATGTCACACCCTGAAACACAATTAAGCCCATCATCATCATCATCATCATCATCATCATCATCATCATCATCATCATCATCATCATCATCACTGATAATAAAAATAGGCATCTACAGTAATAAGTAGAGCTAAACGATAAACCACTGTTGTCCACTGTTATTCAACATTTTGAATCTTCATCTTTAAATTGTAGATTAATTGTTTTTATACCAAACATAAAGAGAAAAAGTGGAATGAACTTCACCGTGTCAACTTATGTTTGAATGTTACCTACCAGATGCTCCCCCGCCACTTTGCGTATGCCCACCATGCGGATTGTGTCAGGTGGCGGATAAAGGCTGGGTTTGTGGCCTTCCTCTGGCTCGTTGTCCACAAAGTCACATGGGCTGGGGGGTGGGCTGTCACATGTCTGGGATGCTACTGAATCATGAGTCTCTAGTAAAGACTGACAAGGCAAATAAGAAAAAGAATCTTTATTAGACATAAAATTTTAAAATTAAGTAATCCTACTTTTTTGGTAAAATTCTAACTCAAAGTTTTAATGTGTGTGAAGGTAAGACAGTCTGATCTCTTGTTTGCAAAGGTTTACAAAAAACAATTTAGTGTCAGCAAAAGATTGTGGTGTTATAACAGGATCAAAATAGACAAAGGGTGGCCTATACTTTTCACTGTTTTATGCATGTGTGTGTTCTTCACCTGGAAATGAGGCTGTGTGAGGATGTGGGCGAGCTCAGCTGCAGTGTTGGATCGGTGTGTGAAGGGGTCCAGGTCTCTGAGGATCTCCTGCAGAAGCTCCATGTTGTTTTCCCTCACTGGAGACAGACGCTGCTCCTTCAGGCTCTTCTCTTGCTCCTAACACACACAGACATACACACACAAAGACACAAAAATGACATGAAAGAGACGCACAAATCCAAACCCCTATCTTAAAAATGTGTGTGTGTATTTGTGTACGTGTATCACACCAGAGGGCTTTCCATGATGCCTTTGAGGTAGATAAGGTCCAGGTCATTGGCTGTGGTGGAGCTGGTGGTGCTATCACTCATTGCGTCCAACACCTGGGGCACTACACACACACACACACACACACACACACACACACACACACACACACACACGCACACACACACGCACACACACACACACGCACACACGCACACACACACACGAGAGAGACAGAGAAACAGGGAATGAGACATGAGACAGTGACAAGTGAGACAGAGCCTTTCAGGCTGTGACTGTAGCAGTTTTTTCCAAGTCAAAGCCCTCCTTTAGCTACAAAGATAGTAGTAAGCTGCTGTTACAACTAAACATGTACGCTAACCATTCAGTGATGATGATACAAAAGACGCTGCACTTCATGATTTCTTGGTTTGTCTTGTATCAAAGGTTGTGACAAATCGCACGGGGCTTGGCATTCCCTTAATTTTGATGGAGCAAAAGAAAAAAAAACACATAAAATATAGAAAACGTTTTCATGAATCCCAAATCTCAAGTTTGAGTTAAGCCTCAAGTCTTTCGGGGGGAAAAGTCTCAAGTCAAGTCTGAACACTGATACGGGCCCTTTTCTCTCAGAATCAAGATAGAGCTGTAGTGTGTAAAAAATGTATGTGATTATATCATCTTCCACATTATTCTGATGGCACAGCTTTCCCTCAGGCACAGGTGTCTCAGTCAAATCTGTAGCGGGAGGAGGAGGAGTGCTGCCGTCTGCCACTGAGTACATATATGTGTTGATGCTGCCACTGAGATGTTCCAACGTCAGACTTCTTCAAATCACAGGGGGGCTTTGATCAAATGCACGTTTTTTTTTTGTAAAAGTAAGATCTCTTAATGAAGTAAAAGATGATATTAAATTCACTTCAAACCATCTTCAAAGAGCTACATCCGCAGCTTCTACTGCGCTGTTAGTTTAACTTCAGTTCGTTATTTTGAACTGGTGTTCAGTAAAAGAGTTTTTACCCATTGAAGAGCCCCTCTGTAAACTGGCCGTGAAGAGAATAAAAAAAACATCATATGCTGTGCTGCTAGAAGCTAACGTGTAGGAAGGTGTCTGGTCTCACCAGGTTCTGTCCTGGTAGAGGCCACCGGCATGGTATAGCTTCAGTCAATCTGAGAGAGAGAGAGGCAGAGAGAGAGGGCAGCTGAAAGGGTGACATTTTAGAAATATACACAGTCTTGTTACGTCGAAACAGAGAATTTACTTCACACAGTACAGCTCTAAACAGAACCCGGTGTTCAATCAAAGTCTAGACTCCGTCGGTGAAATTAAAGGAATGGTTTGACATTTTTGGAAACACACTCATCGGCTTTCTTTCCGAACATTAGATGAGATGATAGATGGCGCACGAACGTCATGTCACAAGCTACGGCCAGCTGGCAGTGTGCGTGCAATGCTTGTGTTATTCCACTGCAGCAGTTGTATGCAAACTCCTCCTTTTCCCACCCATAAAACACACACACACACACACACACACACACACACACACACACACACACACACACACACACACACACACACACACACACACACACACACACACACACACACACACACACACACACACACACACACACAAACACACACAGCAGGTGGTGACATCAGCAAGAGAAGGCGTAGCCCCCAGCGATTGTTCTGGAATTGAGCATCCACATCGAAAGAGCGCATGAGAGAGAGAGAGGGGAGGGGCATGTGGACGTAGCTAATCTATATATCGCCATGACAACAGACACAATACAATGGCAATTTGGGGAGAGAGAGGGGAACAAAGAGGCACACACCCCCTTTAACTATATATGAAATCCAGCTTTCTATCTATCTATCTATCTATCTATCTATCTATCTATCTATCTATCTATCTATCTATCTATCTATCTATCTATCTATCTATCTATCTATCTATCTATCTATCTATCTATCTATCTATCTGTCTATCTATCTATCTAAGTGCTATAGCCTGTGGCTGCCATGGAAACCACTCCTTGTTCAGTTTTTCCTTCACACACACACTTGTCCGTTGCTGTTTATGCTAGAGTAGACATTACACAACACATCAGCACAGAGCAGCAGGAGAGAGCAGAGAGAGGATGATGCAAAAGAAGAGCTTTGAACAGGAGAGAACACGAGGATGGAGGGATGGCTGAATAAAAGTTGTGATATACGTTTTTTTTTTCATTTGGTCTCAAATGAATCCAAATAATGAATCAGTTATCAAAACAGTGATTTTCATTTTAATAATTGACAAGTAACAAATTGGTTTTATTAATAACCAAAAGTAGAAAAGCGACATTTGATAAAGTAACTCTCCCAGAACTGAACCTTAAAGCAACATTATGTAACTATGTCGTAAAATAACAGATTAAAATCCTATTGATGTTCCACTGACTTCAGTATGTCCATTCTCACACTATGTAACTTTATTGCTCAGGGGACGATCATCCATGAAAAGTATGCAACGCTTTACAGCACTACGTCACACCCCCCCAACTAACTGACTGATTTTGGTGAAAGTGGATCATATTTTATGTCTCCATGCTGTGCATCAAATCTCTGTGATTTACAGTTTCCTGGTGGACAGTGAAGTAATCTGCTGTGAACTGTAGCTGCTGTTGGCCAATATTAGCTCAGTTCGTTAGCCAGGCTGCTCGGACTGTGAGCTCAGATCACCAGTATCTGTACTTTGTACTGCAAGTAGGAGGTTTTCAGGTGGGGGCCACGGCCAAATGCTGACAGGGAACAGAGCGGGTGCCAGAATCAGAGCTGGCCAAGTAAGCGATGAACTCAGCAGCCTCTATGGACAGAATGACAGAGACTGAAGAGGACGTTAAAGGAGGAAGCTAAGAAGGGGAAAGGAGAGAGTGAGCGAGCAAGTGGACAAGAGTAAATCTGGCACTGATGTTTAGTCGTCGGTGAGAGCTTGGTGAAACAAACGACTGAAAGACAGACGCCAAGCTGTAATTTTTCATGCTAAGATAGCAGGAAAATGGTGCTTTCAGCCTTATAAAATATGGACATTTCCAGCTTTTCTCTGTCTTACATGATGTTAAACTAAATATTTTTGAGACTGGGATGCACATTCACTATATTCTTGACCGTTTACAGACCAACAATTAATGAACTGATCTAGAATAATGTGCAAATAATAGTTAGTTGAGGTCCCAAAATTGTTGTAATTAACACAACTAGTGGGGAATCGCCGTTATTAAAAATGAGGAGGGGAAAAAAGCTGAATATGCACACACTAATTACTGATCTAACACTGCTGTGAACTCCATCTGCTCCTCACATACCTGTCTCCCTCCATCCTGTGTTATTCCACTTGTCTCCTTCTCTTTTTCTCACCCTTAGCTTTTTTCTTATCCTTTCTCTCTCTCTCTCTCTGTCTCCATGCTTTCCCTCGCTCACATGCCCCCTAATGATCCCTCCTCTCCTGTCCTCTGCCTAATTTACAACCCCCCCCTTCTCCAACACTGCCCCTCCTCCCTCCATCTCCCACCATCATCCATCTGCTCAGCTGCACCAATATGTAAAGAAAGAAGCAAATGTTCCCACACACACACACACACACACATTGTCTTGTAAACATAACTTGGTTTCAGCTGTGTCGTTGTCCATGTATTGAACCCATTTCTAATATTACATAATTCATGAATTAAGTTACCTTGATTTGAAGATACCAAACCAAATGCCCCATCTACGTTTAAAATAATAACATTTAAGATAATATTCCATCATTTTCAGTGCTGTTTACCATAATCTTCATGGCTGCATGGGTGTAGTGGAGGGTGTGTTTGACGGGTGGGGGTGTCAAGTGCGTGGTCACGGTTTCTTTTTGACGTCACCTGATCCCCATCAGCAGTGCTCGTTAGTGTTCCATATACTCTTACCTTTATTATTAACCCTTTTTAATGATGACGCTGGTATCATCTGCAATACTCAGAGTGTGTCCAGCACACACACACACACACACACACACACACACACACACACACACACACACACACACACACACACACGCCAGAAGGGTCTTGTAATTAGTCTCAGGGGTCACATATAACAAAGCGTGACGCACGCAGACACACACACACACACACAGACACAGACACACACACACACACACACACACACACAGGCTACCGACAAACACAATGCTAACATAACACCAACATAGATGCGTTTTGTTACAAACATTCCCACGCGCGCACACGCACGCGCCTTTGTAAAGCCAGTGATACGAACATGAGCGCGAGCCTCTGGAGGAGGCGAAAGAAGAAAAAGAAGCACGAGACGCTCAACAGTGACTGTAATAAATATATAAATAAAAATAAAGCGAATAAAGCCGCCGTGTTTGTTGTGTTGTTGTTTACCTACCTTTCTACACAATGAGACACGCTTCCCGCTGTCTGTGATGTCTCGTGCGCTCCTTGTTGTCGTCTGGCTTCTTCTCCGTCAGCGTCTGTCAGCTAAACATGTAAACATGCTAAACGACTTCCGTTATCATTTCAAAATAAAACCCCTTTTGGCAATAATACTCACTGTTTCAACGTAAATATACAATATAACTATTCTTGTTGACGTGACATCAAATAGGAATGAACCTTCACGAGTTAACCGCATGCCAACTATACAGTATGCAATATGTAGTAGATAAAAGTTTCATTTGGAACATTTAATTTGACGGCAGATTTGATACATTTCCGGTTAATTTCCACATATTTCCAGAAACTTTAGACCTATGGATGCGGTACCTAGTATTATAACCATTGGCGGCACAGTATATTACATGAGTATTAAAGGAACAATGCAGTAGTTTTTCCCCCCTATCTTTTTTTATTTTTTTTTCTTTTTTGTTATTATTAATTAAAATCTGCAGTTAATTTAAAACAGCTTAAAGTAGCCAGAGCTGAAACTGTAACACAGAATTTAAGGCTGGACCAGAGGGAATGACATGAGTGGGCTAATCAATAACCTATCAAATTAAGAGCCTGAACATTTCCTCTCTCTGTCACACAGCCACTTAGATTAAACTCTCTTTGGATGACCCTAAAAAAACTTTGTGACTGCATTGTATAAATAAACGTTCAATGTTCAATGAGTGTCTGTCGTTTTCATGTTATGTAATCTAGATTTTCTAGCTGATGAGGGAAAATGAACACAAGAAAAATCCAAAGTTGCAGCTTTGCAGTTTGAAGCATGCTGTAGCAGCAGGTATAAGCCCACATGTGAAAACAGTGCAACAGCATCATGCTGTGGAAAGATTTGATAATTACACCTAAACTGAGTCGACATATGTCAGCTGAGGTGATTTGATGGAGTAACAATGATGGGTATTGCTTCATACAGCTCAGCAAACATAATGGTAATGTGGGGTTTATTTTCTGTATTTGTGTTGTTGTAGCCCAGCTCGTGCTCTGCAGCAAAAATGGAACACCAGACGAGTTTACAAGCTGTGAAGAAGCATATTGATTTGCAAAATTATAAAAGGAGGATGGAAAGGATGGAAACAGTGTGTAAGTCAGCAGTTGGTAATATAAGCATTTATGGATGCATGGAAATGTCTGCAACAAACATCCGCCCTAGATGCGCCGTGCACCCTAGTCCTAGATCCTAGATTGCCGCCTGGGATCAGTCTGTCCGCCCCAGACCTGTAACTGTAACTGACCTGTAAAATCAGTATCACTTATAACATGGTAATAGTGGGGTAATAGATATAATAAAGATGCAATAACTAAGTAAGTAATGTAATTACCAAAGTAATAACCAAGTAATAGTTTGTATTAACAATAGATATATATTAATAATATTACACTAAATTCTATAGTAATGAACAACAAAAAAAATGCTTATATTGGTGCAATATTGTGTTTGAAATATTGGAACATGAATGGTTTAAAAACCTGCTGTTGATGTTTTCAAAATATTTTAAGCTGTTTAAACTGTTACTGTAATACCTTAAAAAAATCTTGTAAGTCAACATTGGTAATTAATGCTAAAAGTCATCCTTTGTCATGTTCCCGAAATTTCCCTTTTGTTTCAGGGCAGGTCCATCCTTGTGGTTGAACTGCACCCTAGAGCGTTTAGCCCCTTTTATGCTGTCTGTTTGGGTTTCTTGTGTTCATTTGACTACAGTTTAGCATGCTGAACTGTTTGTTCATCAAAAATGTATTTAGAAAACAAGTCAACCATCATATCGGGCACAGTGGATCAGTTGTAAATATTGCAGGGAGTAATGGAACAAAAGGAGCAGCTGTGAGATGAAGCACTGCAGGCTTCAGGCTGTACACCTTCAACATTTCAGCGAGGTAACCAACTCTTTTCACTATCGTTGTTCACAGACTCCCACGCTATGAGCAGTATAAAATCAGATCACAGTTGCTCACAGAATGATGAAAAGAAGAAGAAAATGCCAATTTCAGCCTGACTTTTTATTATAGTGACAATATTTTGGGACAGTTTTGCTGCCAAGAATTCCATGACCTGTAACTACAATTACCAGCAGTAACCCCAGGTCTGCACAGCAGCTTAATAAAACAGTTTAAAGTTGGTTCATACTTCCCGCATTCTGCTGTTATGTTTCCAGAATCACTCCTCCATGAGCTGCCTCCTGAATAATTGAACAACATTTCCATAACATGACTTTTGTTTTCTGGACTGTCCTGTTTAGTTTTGCCTTTGTGAACACAATTTGCACCAACAGATCATCCTTCATTGGCTTGATTCAGGAATCTTTGGGTACGACCCACCCTGGAGGCGATACTATACAAGTTTTATTCAGTGACTTGTTTTATTTGAGACAATGCGCAAATCTAATTTTGACAGTCACACAGCAGACTTGTACACGCCCTGTTGGGAGTGCATAGGCCGTTGGCTGGAAACCACTGTTCTAAAAAAGTCAGATAAACCAAACTATCTGATCATATCTTTTTTCTCTGTTAATGCAGAGACTGTCACTGTGGGGTTTTTAAATAGTTTATTTAACTTAAGTAGAAGAATATTCTCAACCCATTATCAGCAACACTTAATCCTTTATCTTATCAAACATTTAAATTGACCAAATCTGGAGATACATGGTTTTCACTGTAGGAAGGATGTGAAAAAAATGTAATAATTGTAAATTGACTACAGTGGAAAGACACAAGTAAAGTACACATAGCTTTGTATTTTACAGTACAGACTAAAGATAGATAGACTTTATTGATTCCCGAATGGAAATTCTTAACACAACAACAAGTAACAAGTAACACAACAGATGCAGGGCTGGATTAACCTAGATAGATAGATAGTTTTGGCATGTTGCTCAAGAGAGCTTGGCCTCGTTGGGCTTTTTGCCGCTGCGCTTTGCGCTTTTGGGCACCGCTTTCGTATTTTCTATCACTCATAAGTACTGTCGCTGTTCAACTACAGCAGGGGTCGGCAATTAAGTTTGGACGCGGGCCAAATTTTTTCTGACAAGTCCATCGCGGGCCATGACGGGGGGGGGGGGGGGGGGGGGGGGGGGGGTGCTGCGTCCTAATTGGCTGAGTGAGAACCGCACGTATGTTGAACGTCCTGATATATTAAGGGAGCACTGTACAAAATGCGTGTAACAAGGTGTATAAAAGTGTGTGGTTAGGGGTTTTACGGCCTTAAACGCCCACTGCATCTGTCATGAAACAGTCAACCTGCCCTAGCAACCTGCCGTAATTAATGTATACAGCAGCGCAGATCTGCCGACCTTGTTTGGTTTTGTTTTTTTCATTTAATAAAACATATTTGTTCACGTTGTCCGTTACAAGAGGGACACAGGACACTTTTATTTTCCACAGGTTACAGCGCACGCACGTGCCAATTAGCGTTCCGACCTGTGCGTCAGGTAAAGAGGCTGCGAGGATGTTCTGGCTGCTGTCACGTTACTTATCAGCTACTTTTCAATAAATGTTGTGGAATTGTTGTATTCTGAAGGGAAACATGAGGTTTAAAAGATATATTTAAAAAAATATATATATATTAAAATAAATCATCGTCATCTAGCGGGCCAGATATAATTGATGGCGGGCCAGTTCTGGCCCGCGGGCCGCTAATTGCCGACCACTGAACTACAGAGTCAGACTGACACAGTGCGTGACGCCTAACGTTTATATATGGAAGGCGGATTCCCCACAACCAATCAGTGTCCGGTTATTTAAATATTCATTTTGCGTTAATGAATATGAAAGTTTTTGTTTCTTTTGACCAATTGGGGGCCCCCTGGGCGGCGAGGGCGTGACTTTGAGCTAATGAATATGATATATATTTTTTTCTTTTGACCAATCGGGGGCCCCCTCCGAGGCGAGGGGGCGTGGGGGCCCCTAGGCTTAAGCCTATGAAGCCTGTGCGATGATCCGGCCGTGAACAGATGGCTGCAAAGAAGACTACACTCGCAACAACAGACTGGTGGAACACCTGCAACATCTTGCTGCACACATTAAACCTGAGCTTCCTCAAGAAGTAGAGTTCGCTCTGTCCCTTCCTGTAGACAGCCTCAGTGTTGCATCTTCAGTGCAGTTTGTTATCCAGGTGCACGTCCAAGTACTTATATTCCTGCACCACCTCCACCTTCTCACCCAGGATGAAAACTGTGCTCAGGTCAGACCTAGTCCTCCTGAAATCCACAATCATCTCCTTCGTTTTGGTCACATTCAAGACGAGGTGGTTGCTCCTTCTTCACGCCACAAAGCGATTAACCAGATCCCCGTACTCAGTCTCCTTCCCATCACTGATACACCCCACAACTACAGTCATCTGAGAATTTCTGCAGATGACAGGACTCAGAGTGGTGCTGAAAGTCTGAGGTGTACAGTGTAAAGAGGAAAGGTGCAGTACAGTCCCCCACGGTGCTCCATGTTGCTCACCACCGGATCAGGCACACAACCCTTCAGCTTCACAAACTGTGGTCTGCCCATCAGGTAGTCAGTTACCCAGGAGATTGTGGAGGTATCTACCTGCATCTCCTGGAGCTTCTCCCTCAGCAGTGTAGGCTGGATCGTGTTGAAGGCACTGGAGAAATCAAAGAACATGATCCCCACAGTGTTGCCAACTCTATCCAGGTGAGAGAGGGCCTGTTGAAGCTGGTAGATGATTGTGTCCTCAACACCAACCGAGATGCGGTAGGCAAACTGCAGCCGGTCTAGAGAGGTGGTCACCTGAGGTCTCAGATGGGCCAAAACCAGATTCCCTGTGGCACTGCTCATTGCCACCGTCGGTTCCTCAGCAATGGACACAGTGCAGACAGGTAACCGGTATCTATTTATTTGCACCACATGCAAACCCTAACTATATTGAATGATTGCAGACCCAATATGCAACCAGCAGAATTAGTTAAACAGTTCAGAAAGGTGGAATTGCAGAATCTCTGAGGACAGTGTGGCTATTGGTCTGTGATGACGAGGTGTCCAGGGAGGAGCAGGGCTGGTGTTGGCAAAAAGTCCAAGAAGCAGAAAAGGTGATGAGACTGGGCTGGATGTGGCACAACTCAAGACAAACTTTTAGGATTTTACACTTAAATTGGAATTTTGTCTGCAACAGTGAAATCTGGAAAGTCGTTTGGTGTATGGCCAGCATTAGAGTTTCTATGGAGGTCGCCAGTCCTTGCAATGTCTCTTCATGCCATTAAGCAATGTAAATAGATTTGCAACCCCTGCTGTGTTTTACCCATTATGTTTTTTTAACCAAACCCAAGAGAGTCTAATATATTTTCTTCCTCTGTGCTATAGAGCTCTATTGTTGTCCTGAACCATTGTTCGACTATATCGATTTGCCATCATCACTATATATATAAGCTGCTATTAAAATACCCCATGTTGTATGTAACCCAGCATCCAGAGTGGCAAGGGAGTAAACTCTGTACACTTCAATACATGATTCCTCCCCAAAAAAGATTCAACTTCATCAACAGATCAAACACAGAAAAGTTTTTATTAATTTATTCTGATGTTACTTTTTACAGTAGCAACAGTAAAACAAGAAGTTCCTCCTCTAAACAGTGTTACAGTGTTGGACAGTCGAGGGACGTTAATGCTCACACACACATGAACAGACACAGTTCCACCTTCTGATTAGTAGCGCTGATCTATGATATATATATATATTTTATATATATATATATATATATTTGACTTCAATAATAAATTATGTACAATTTTCTTGTAACGATAGAGATGTGAGGCAGTGACGAGAGAGACAGAGAGAGCTTGCGTTCCAGTTGGTGATGATCATTGGTTGGGTCGGTTTCAGGGGGCAGAGGTGAGAGGCACATGTTGGCCCCTCCAGGTGCATTGTGTGATGCATCCAGAGGGAATGCCTGATGAGGAGGGAGAGAGGTGGCGGAGTCACCACATGTAGGAGTCCTCATATCTGTGGAAGAGCACAAGGAAGAATGTATAAATTGCTTGTATGAATTACTAACATTCATACATACAGGTCACATGACTCCTTCACCTTATGTGTGTGAGGGTTTTTACCTTGATCTCTGGTCTCTGTTGCTGTCGCTGCCAAACAGCAGCTCTGCAACCACGTCCTCCTGCGTTGAACGCTTTCCATACCTGGAGAGAGTGATAAGAAGCGTAGATTTGAGCCACGGATGGATTGTCATGAAATCTGGCACTAGTGTTTATGACTGGTGTCCAGAGGAGGAACTCTACAGACTCTGGTGATCTCCTGGCTTTCAATCTAATGTTACCTATAAAGTCAATTGTTCACTTATCCAGTGAAATATCTCAAAATTATTATTATTATTATAACCTTTATTTAACCAGATAAAAAACCCATTGAGATCAAGACCTCTTTCACAAGGGTGACCTGGCCAAGAAAGGCAGCAGCACATGTCATAGTGATAAAAACAGACAAACAACAACAGTAACAGTTATAGATACATTTCCAATTTAAAAGCATAGGCACTGTTCAAATGATTTCCATTGTCTTTTTTTTAAGATGGAGCGGAATGCTTCCAGAGGAAGAAGTTCTGCAATTTTAAGTTCGCATTGGAGAGCGTTCCAAGCAGACGGGGCAGAGAAACTGAAAGCTTTTTTACCTGTTTCAGTTCTGACTCGCGGCGTAGCAAGATGTAGAAGATCACTTGAACGTAGTGCATAGTGACTTTCGGTTCTTTGAAGGAAGGTGCATAAAAAAGTGGGAGTTAAACCAAGAAGAGCCTTATACACCAGAGTTATCCAGTGAGTGTAGCGTCTCATCTCCAAGGAAGGCATGCCAGCTTTTGTATAAAGTTCACAGTGATGAGTGAGACGGCGACAACCAGTGATGAACCGTAGAGCACAGTGATACACAGGAGTCAGGGGAAGAAGGCAGCTGGTCGATGCAGACATATATACAACATCGCCATAATCAAGTACAGGTAGGAAAGTGGCTGATATTAGAAGCTTCCGAGCTTTGAGAGAAAAACGTGATTTATTTCTGTAATAGAAACCGAGCTTCACCCTTAGTTTTGATATCAAATTTTTGATATGCAATTTAAATGAGAGCACCTCATCAATAGTGAAACCCAGGTACCTATAGCTGGTGACTAGTTCTAGAGTTTCACCCCGGGCAGTTCTGATTGAAGGGATATTTTCAATGGGAACAGATGAATTTGAGAAAAACATTAATTTAGATTTATCAGCATTTAAAACCAGTTTTAGTCTCTCCAAACGGATCTGCACTGCATCAAAAGCGGACTGTAAAAGTTGAAAAGCCTGAGGAATTGATTGTGAAATCTCCATGGGTTGGCACAACATTTTGTGCTTTCATGGTTCCCAGAGGATCACTTTTCCTCTTGCGCCACCATGATGTTTCCAAAATGTTAATTTGTCCAAATACGCCATATACCACCAAAACAAATGACATATCCCATCAGTTCTGGCTGTAATTTGTGTTTAGTGCTAATTAAACAAATTAAGCATGCTAACTAGCAAAACCAAGATGGTCAGATTTATACCTGTTATTGTTAGCATACTGATGTTATCACCTCTGTGCTTAAGTGCAGCTTCACAGAGTTGCTATGCAGAGTGGCTGTACACTTTGTACTAGTCTATGTGCTACATCTCGTCTCAACACTATTACACCTTAAACATCGTCATGGAAACACAATATTATTTTAAAGTTGTTGAGTTCCTCTTTGTATGTGATCGAGACAAATGAAAGCAACTTTGCCAATAGAGGAAGCGCAACTAACCACTTTAATAACCTTGTGTTTGATGGTCCTAGTAGCTCACAGTCATATTTTATATACATGTTTTATGAGTGTGTCTTTTTGCCTACTTATTTCTCTTTGTCCATTGTTTGTGTCCTCTTCCCTGTCTGTCTAGCTTTTAATATAATGGTTAACTTCCCATCTCTTTATTCTTAATGCTTTAATTTCACACTCTCACAGATTTAGACTGTGCATGAAAAGTGTGCATGTGTGTGTGTGTGTGTGTGTGTGTGTTTGAATGTTGGTGTGTGCGTGTGTGTAAGAGGGTGTCATTTCCAAGTCTGGATGAGTCTTATGATTCTCTTGATAAGGAAACCAGAGCTCCAAGAGAGCCGTAAATGTAAAATCACAGAGCCGTTTAACAGAAAGTTTACTTCTTAATGTGTATGTGTGTGTGTGTGTGTGTGTGTGTGTGCGTGTGTGTGTGTGTGTGTGTGTGTGTGTGTGTGTGTGTGCATGAAACCATTCAACACAAACCCTGCAGAGCGACCTGCAGTTTTTCTGTTTTCTCATCAACCACCTGTTCCACTTCCCCCTATGACCCCTGCACCAAATCTTATGCTTCGTTACACACACAGAGAGGTCTGTGTGAGTGTGTGTTTAGGTGTCTTGCCCTGTAGGAAAGCAATGGAGCAGTTCACAGGCTCTGTCTCAGCTGTCACACAGTGCGACACATCAGGATGTAAAATGTGATAATGGCCCATCTGCACACAGAGATCTCCCTGAGTCTGTCTGGTTGGTCCGGCTCTTATTTTCTTTTTTATTTGTCTGGCTGTCTTACTCCGTGTTTCACTATCTTCACTCTATCTCTCTGATTTGTCTGTACCTGTCTCATTTTCTTTCTTTCTTGCGCTCCTCATCTTTTGCACTCTTCAATCTTTACCCTGATTTTTTAATAATCAGATATGACATACAGTATGTCCAAGCTCTTTTTGTAAAACATGAACAAAATGTAATAAAAAATTCTGGTAGGTAACAATAATATATGCCGGTCAAACTAAAAATTAAACTGCTCATTTTGGTTGAGACAAACTGAGGTAATATGATAATAATGGCTACAAACTTTGCATGGATTAGGAAACAGATTTCTGTTTTATCATCCCAAAAACATGATTTTTTTTTTTTTAAGTCATCTGCAATGAAATTTTTTTTTGTTTTTAAAAGATGGCCTGTTTAGCTCTGTGAGGCAAATATAAAAGCAAATATATTAAAGGGAAGTTAGTCCTACAGAAATTCCAAAAAGTCTAAAATGTTTTTTACTTCTAATTTTATTTCGATCAGTACTTTCATCTGAAAATCAACAACTGCAAGACTGTAAAAAAAAATCTTAATCTTATACTTGTATGTGGGATGTTGATTTAGAAGCAGTTGGAGCGTTAGTTAAGTTAAAGCACTGAAAGAGTTTGCAAATATATTTTAAAGTATCAGAGCTAAACAGTCAAATCGTGCTTTTGATGCTGAATACTGGAAACTGAAACACGAGCATCGGCTTTGAAAATTTACAAATGAAAAATGATACATCACCTGACAGACCACATCCATCAGTTTTAGTGCAGAGCTTAAAGCCATCACATCCCCCAGTACTTTATTTGATCCAGCAAAACCTTCATATAACCAGTTCTCTTATCGCATATGTCTCAATCTGCAACCGCCTGTGAAATGTAAAAACTTTTAACTTGAAACAAATTGACTCTCTATGGCATTAGGAGTCTTCTTTAAACTACATATCTAAATATCAACTACCTATTTGGTTTTCATGAATACGAACAGATGAGCCAGACTGCTTTAAATCAAACAATATGCCTTCTGACAATTCCTTTAAGACTTTTATACCTGAACGCAGCAGGCCTCAGCACAGGCCCCGCTAACTGGATTTGGGATTCTTTCTTGGGTCATATCTGTGCCGATTATTGCTCTGGTCTCGTTGATTTGGAGGCCTGGAGGTTTTGGAGAGTGGCCAATAATCTAATCTACTGAGCTACCGTGTGCAGGCAGGAGGAGTGGCGGGAGTGCATCACACATCGGCAGAGCTCCGGGCTTATGTCGCAGGAAACTCAGAACTCTGTCGCTATAATGACTCAAATAAAGCAAAATGAATTGTGGACTGAAGGAGCGAAGAATCAACGCTAACTAACTCTGTTCAGCTGCTAAGAGTTTACCATCTGAAAATCAGTTTGGAGAAAGGTTTGTTTGATTTTTGTGACTCCACATATGGTCCAGAAGGATGATGCAACAGACAGGTCTTCTTCTATCTTTATGAGAAACCTTCATAACCTTAAAGGTGCTGTATGCGACTTTCAGAACCACTAGTTGTCGGATTACAGCACTGGCATCTTATACTAAATAAATGAGCAAGGACAACAAAAAATATTTTACCTCACAGATCATAAAACTCAACACTTAGCAGTAAAACTCATTCAAAGTGTCTTTGTGAGTTGTTGATGTCTGATGACATTATAGGACATACCCTACAGAGAAAGATCCTTTTTGTTTAACCCAAAACAGCCTATTTCTATCGCTCGCTTGTCAAGACTCCATTTACAAGTCATTGAACCCTTGCAAATAATGGTACACACCCTTCATTTAAACTCACCAAGCTGCATTTGTTCATCTTTCCACTGTTCCAACAATCACCAACTCTGTTTTTTTTTCTCCACCAAATTAAATGAGAAAGAAACAGCTTCCTCAAACCTCAAAGCAGCCTCACATTGAGGGCGGTGAGCAGAAAAGGTGAACAGTATTGTTACTTGTAGTGTGTGCATTGGTGGCTATTGTAAAAAGTCATTATTTAGATACAGAGAAGTGAACTATTTTAAATTTGGTATTTTTCTTTATTTTGGTATTTTTAGATTTTTGTTATGTCAAAAACATTTAGAGGGTCAAAACAGACACTGCATAAGTCTGTGCAGAATCTCACTTTAACATGTTTCTTTTAATATTAAATATTGGATTCAGCTCTCCACCCAACCCCAATCATTTCCATAGTCCATAATTTAAAGAGTGTTTGTATTTTAAACAATTGTCCTCTTTCCTTATGAGGCTGTCAAAACCACAAAAGCACAAGACTGAACAAAATTAGTGTAGCCTTTGTAATACATACCTGTGCTACGCACTGTATATGTTCTGTGTGAGTCTGTGTGTGTGTGTGTGTGTACATACCTCTGCCTGGTGATCAGATTGATGTAGTGTCTCAGGGCGGTGTAGTACTTGGCCAGCTCTTCAGGTGGGGCGTCTTCACCAGGGTTCTCGGGTTTGGGAGGGTAGGCATCCGCCAGTGTTCCCAGACACACCAGCACACACAGCACTACGGCCACCAGCACTGTCCAGGGTTTCAGCATTATGGCCATCTGTAACAGGGCAGCAACACGTGGGCGTCCAAAGTTTAGTCCATCAGGTTGAAGAGTTTGGATTTATTTTAAAATGATGTTTAATTGTGATATTTGCGGTGTGCCATCATGTCATTGGTCAAAGTGATGAAAAATATGTTTTGTCTAATGTCTAATTTGATGGGCACAAAGATGAGCATTATTTGGAATTCTTAGAAAACATCTCAGCTGGTTAACGAGTAAATAGAGGCATGTGAAGCAGCTAAACAAGTTCATATGTATCATGTAAAGGAAAAACAAACAAAAAAAACCCTCTTCAGGCTATAGATTGACTTATCGTCAGACTCCCCCATTTGAGGGTTGTTTAGCTCCTGAGGAAGATGAAGAAAATGGATTGACTCTAGTGGAGCAAACTAATTTCACACATCATTGAGGAGGCTGTGGTTTTGATGGCTATTATGAAATGGACACAGGTAAATTATGATAGCATGCTGCACGGATGTGTTCATAAGACTGGCATGCTGTTGCAACAATTTATTTTCAATTCCTGTGTTTTATGAGACAGTTATATCTTTTCTTTTATGTGTGCTTTAAGACAACTTCTTCTACTACTACTACTACTATTATTAAAAATAATCATATTCAGGTATTAAATATTGATCTCAATCGATCTTAGCTGTGTGGACTTTCAGGACTGAGTGGATCTCTATGAAAGAGGACACTCTATGTTCCTCCTATTATTAACTCAGCTGGTTGTTTTTGTCAGTCATTTTAACATTTAATCTAATTTAATTTGATATACCAGAATTCTGCATGGAGAGCAAATGGTAAGATTCAATTTTTAGAAAATCATATCCTAATTGCAATGTAACAACTAAATTGCATTAAAACCAACCAAATATTGCACTTGCACTGCCCACCTGCAGATTTAGTGCACTTTGCAGCGTCTTGCTCTCTATTTTAAGTACTATACTGTCAAAATCCAGCAGTGTGGACAGGTCAGGACTGAGTTTGGGACAACTAAGCCCCATATGGTCCCAGCAAGTTGTTTTACTGTTCCATTTTATTGGTAACCACGCTAAAAGAGCAAATCACCAAATGCCAATATTGAAAAGGAACAAAAAGACGCAACCGTTTAAACTGTCTAAGGTAAAATTGCCTAAACTTAAACATTTGTCATGTGTGAACAGATCTGGTTCGGATCTGGTTCAGATTCCAGCGGCTCTGTCCGTGGTGCTGAACGCGCTCCAAGCCTCATATCACCGCACAGTCTGACAGTTTAACAACGAAGACAGAGTTTAATACCTGCATAACATCTGTACTAACTGCAGAGGTTTGAGCACACAGCTGTTGTTGTTTTAAAGAGCTATTCGCGCCAAAATATTTTTTATATCAGACATTGTATAAAATCGTTGTCATGTATTGATGCTTTTCGTTTTCTTCGCAATGTGTAAAAGTTGACTAAAACAACACATAGCATCCACATAGCAACAAGAAACTGGAATTCAATTAAAGTGTCACGTTTAAAATTGGCTATAATTATCTATTTTTCTGTACAAATAACTTTTTTAAAATAAGCATGAGACAATTCAAATATTCGTACTGGAATCCGATCCCAGTCAACATGTTCAAAATGGATAAAGCGTAGAGAAGTGTGCGGACTTACTTTAAGAAGACTTTGGAGTTACAGGTAGTAGTCGGAACCACAGGTGTTTTGATCTTCTCTTCTCTTGGATCAGTTTTTGTTTTACTCTGCGGGTCGCTGCACTTTGGTTTCAAACTCCGACAGAGGTGATTTATATAGTTGAGCAGCACATGAGGAGGGAGGGGTCACACCGTGCCCGCGCGCGCGCGCGTTCGTGTGTGCGTGTTCTTGTGTGTGTGTGCGTGCGTGTGTGAAGCAAAAAAGGGTGGGTGAAAAGGCCGAATGCGTCAGATGGTGGTGATGATGGAGACATTACTAACGCGCCGGTCACGCAGTCAGTCTTGCGTTTTTGATAGAGAATTAACAGATGACATTTTGGGCTGTGACACTCATCAGAGAAACAAAATGTTTACTGTGGATTTCCATCTGCTTCCTTCTCAAAACCTACACCCAGAGATATCTCCATCCATCAGGCACCATTGTAAACCCCTTTCCTAATAACACAGGAAAGAACAATATCTATATGAAAGACTAATGAAATGTTACTTTAGATTCAGATTACTCCTTCATATGAATCTTTGCTGTGATGGTGTGTTTTTGAGGGGAACACTGCATCAGTTTCATGTGTGTGTAGAGCTACAGAGATATATGAGATCCCAATTCATTTGATTTAAGAATATTAAGTTGAGGTGACCTTTATTTTCCTTTGTCACGCCACAAATTATTGCACCAAGCTGCTGAGGTTCCTGCCACTAGGCGGCACTCTGGTCTTTAGGCAATAGTGAGTCAGACAGACGGACAGACATGATGACATTTCATTGGAAAGTAGTTTGTCAGTGCGAGGAAAGTGCGATGACGCATTGTCTCAGCTCTCCAAAGCTTTGACGCACAAACACACGTGCGTTCCATGGTTTCATGTTTGTCCCTCAGGTACCTGTCTTACGTCCTCCGTCACCTCCTCTCCTTTCTGATTTTTCCTCTTCCTCAGTATTTTCCTACAGGAGGTCTGATTTTCAATGTCTGGTTGCAGAGATCCAACCGCTGCACCACAAGACACCCTGGATGAATTTCACCCATTAAAAATGATGCACTTAGTACAGTAAAGCTGCATTTCCATTTACTTTTAGCTCTAATCTACTTGTTTTAGGTATCTCTTCTACACATATACTTAACAGTACTTCAGATTATTATATGTGTTGGGACTTTATAACAGAGTATACAAAGAGATGATGTTATTCTGAATGGCAGCTTGGCTATCTGAAAAAACAGACCCATGCAACAGATCTGTGGCCTGCAGTGTGAAAAGGAGGGCGGGTGGAACTAAAAAAAAAAGTACCAGGTACTATCCATGATGGAAAACCAAAAATCAGTGAGCCAAGCAGTATCATGTGGTGGAAATGTGACTTAAGATGACTTTTAGAATAAACACTTTCACACCATCCAGCTCAACCAGATGGATGTTTCCTAAAGCTGAGCCTGAGGTCTGAGCCCCAATTGGATCAGCCCAGTCTTAAGGATTTGGAAATTATTTAAGGTGATTTTATTTTATTCCGATACCATTCAAAGTAATGTGTGTGTTTAAGAAAGAAAGAAAATCATCCGGTCTGGCTGCTCACCATTTTCTGTATTTGGGATCCCATATCCCATATCTTCAATAAGAAAGAAAGATTTCTCCAAATTCATCTTTACGAAACACAAGTACATTCATTCATACAGGCCACACAGCTCAGCCGCCCGAAGAAAGATGTGTCAGACTGTGAAGATGAGCCGCTGTTACATGCATACAACACAAACTGTACATCTAAAATCAAATAGCTCCAGCTGAACAGTACTTGATCCGGATCAATAGCAACATATTGATCTCCTCTTTACCCAGAAGCTTGAGGGGACTAATTATCAAACCAATTAAGTCTTAACCCAAACAATGCATGTGGGAGTGAAGTAGATATAAATAATAAAGTCACAAATGTTTAGGGAGATGGATACAGAGTGTGGCTGAAAGGCTTGAATGCCAATGCAATGAGCTTCCAACATTATAGGACTAAATGGATTCATACTAAAATACTGCAGTTTACAAAGAGAGGATGTAACTGATTTCACTGGTTACATCTCTAATAAAAACAAAGAACATGTGTAAGGAAGTACAATGTGTTCTTGTTCCTAAAGATTCAGTTAAATACTTTAAATTAAAGCAACATTTTTATTTTGCCTTTCAAAGTGTCTATGCTCCAAATATAAAAAGGTAATGCATGTTTTGTTTTCCAGAATAACAGAGTCCATGTTATAAATTTGTTGTAAATCAGGGGTCTTCAACCAGGGGTCCCTGGCCACAGACGTACTGCAGTCCGCCAATTTTTGTCATAATCATTGACAATTTTCACCACAATAATGGTGACTGTGAAGGTGCAGATGACTGAGAAACTCCAACCAGCGGAGGCATTTGCACTCCAATTGGATGAATCAGTGGACATGTCCGAAGACACACAGCTCTTGCCATTTAATAACCAATAATTATTATGCATGATTTTTTTTAATCAATCATAAACACATATAGGCCAATAACCAAGTATATAAATAGGTTAATAAGGTGAAATAAAAGTTGAATGAATTAAATATAAAATGTATTATAGACCAGGCTTAAAATGTGGCACATTTTTTAAATTTAATTTTTGGCCTTATTTGACAGAGACAGCTTGAAGATTGGCAGGAATGTGGGGAGAGAGAGAGATAGGGAATGACATCCGGTAAAGAGCCACCCTGGGCCACTGCAGCATGGACTGAGCCTTTGTACATGTGAATAGTTACATTCAAAATTCACAAGAGATTAAATACATGCCACATGTATCAGATTTATTAGAACTCTGAAGGTGTCGATTCCAGCAAAAGAAGCACTTGTAAAATCCAATAAAACCAACCAGTAAAATGCACGTGATTATGTCATGTCATGTTTAACATGTGGTTCACAACAGCTTCTTGTGGCTCATGGTGATGCTAGCCAGACAAAAAGGCCTTTCAAGCTTGCTGGCTAGTCATCAAAAGTTCAGCAGTCACAATTACTGCAGGATAGCAACATGTGTTGAGTTCTGCAAGTAAATTCACTCCAGTGTAAAATTTCAGTTTTATCGGTTTCAATAAAACTGAAAGGTTTACACTTTTTTGACTTCATGTGGACCAAAATCAACTACTGTCTGTGATGTTGTACCAACACATTACATGAGCATAACTTACAATACTTAATCTCAATACTACAAGTTTCATAAAGGTTACATTTTTTTCATTATAGTATAACTAGTATTGTTAATGATTGAACACGTTAATTGGAACTGGTTGGTTGGTCCACCACTTTGGTCCAGACTGAAATATTTCAACAACTCTTGATGGATTGTCATGATATTTTCTATATGTTGATGAAGGAAACAATGGATCTCCTAGTGATCCGCAGAGTTGAATCTAGCGCCACCATCAGGTCAACATTTCAGTTTGTCTTATACTTACTTGATTATACTATTTTCTGACCAGATTCCACAGAGCTATTGAATGGATTGTCACAAGATGAAGACATTCCTAATTCCCAGAGGATGAATCCTTCTGACTTTGGTGATTTTCCTTTTACTCTGGCCCATCATTACTCGATGTTTGTGATCATTCTGACTTGAATGTGTCCAGAACATTTGGTGCAAGATGAGATCCAACTTTCTTTGCCAATAATCTCATGTAACACAC